>JADRCH010000145.1:542071-669465 GCA_019843965.1 Rhynchomys soricoides | reverse complement strand
TTTTCAGGTCATCTAACACCATCTTCTCCTCCTGCAGCCTGTCTCACTTCTTAATGTACAAAAAAAAGTTACAAACTTTACCTCTCTCCCAGGTTCTCTGTCTCTAGGTGACACTAGGAGAAGATGTCACACTTACTTTTAAATAATGCCTACTTCTCAAATCTCCTTCCCAAACAAAACACAGACTACTCTGCAGCTCATTCTTACATTGAAAACTTATAGGAACTGTCTCATTCCTCTTACATACAGAAGAATGTATGCCTCAGGCCATCTACACCTGGGACACAGAGTACAGTTCCATTTTACACGAGGGAGCCCCCAAAATGAGCTATACAATAGTGTCAGACACTAAGATGGTTGAGGTGTATGTCAACCTTGCCCACACCACTAAAATCAATAGGCTGAACTAAAACCTCTCACCTGTGCTTTCCAACTGGCACAAGAAAAGTCTCTAAACATCTACACAGACTCCAAATGTGCCTCCTACATCCTCTTGTCTCCGGGTTCCATCTGGAAAGAGCAGAGACTACTTACAACACAAAGAGGATCAATAACCAACTCAGGCCAAATCATGGCCATGGTAAAGGACTACTGCCTCCCCATGGCTATCGGCATTGCTCACTGTGAGTCCCACCAGACTGACAGTTCCACTACGTCTACGGGAAATAGCCAAGCTGAAGAGGTGGCTATAGAAGCAGCCCTTGGAGGCCTGGATCTATCTCACCAATCACAGGACTTCCTTGCATTGTATCGCACATCTTCACTATCAGTGGCAAATCTGTCCTGTCTATACCAGCACTTTTGTCCTAATAGTCAATCCTCATCTCACTTCTTTAGGTCTCACCTGTAGCCCACCTCTGATGATTTGTCTTTCTTCAGGGCTATTGCCTCATGTAAAATCTCTCTGTTGTTAAGACCCCAACTGCAGTTATCACCGCCCCCTTTCCTACTCACCAGGCCAGATGCTCCCTCCCTAGAATAGACTAATTAACTTGTCTTTTCCCATATGCCCACAGTCAAACACATTAGGTACGCTTTGGTCTTGGTTGAGACCTTCTCACGGTTGGCAAACACATTCCCTATCCAAAAGAGAGGCTCAGTCTTAGACTTCCTTCTCCAGGAGATCATTCCCCACTTTGGAATTCTTGCCTCCCTCCAGACATTGACCTTAGCCTACCAGATTCCTAGTGTCACCCAACTTGGCCTCTTTGAAGATTACTGGCTATATGCCTCCTCACCCCAGACTAGCTCAGAACTGCCCCTTATATCATTTTCCACAACCTTGTCAAATAACCTTACCTCATCCATTCACCAACCAGCCAAGTCCAACGTTGCCACCACCTCCTACCTGCTTTGGCATGGAGAGTTGCTTTAAGGGATCTAGGCCACATTTTGTAGGGATGTTAAATATTTTAGACTGCAATAAAAGTCTAACCCTCAACACCTCCCCTCAGCCTCGATTCCCTAACATCTACAACTCCTTAATTTTCTATGATACTCAAGTCTACTGTTGCCTAAAAATGGTCAGGAGTTTGTGTGCTAGTATTTCTCTTCCTCAAGTTGGCGGGTGATACCTGGGGATAAGCACCCCTATTGATTCTGGTTGTGGACTCAATAGCTACCCAACATAATAAAAGGATGGTTCAAATTCTATCCATTTTGGCTGTCACATGGATAATTGCAGGTGTCACCACCAGGACTGTAGGACTGACCACCTCTTTGACAATGTGTTATCAGTTTTCTTCCCATTTCATCCAGGACCGCCAGCAGGTGGCCCAAATCACACTCATACTTCAAGGACACACTGACTCCCTGGCTGAGGTAGCACTCCAAGACCAATGGGGACTAGATCTCCTTACAGTTGAAAAAAGTAGCCTTTGTCTCTTCCTCAGAGAGGAATGTTTCTTCTGTGTCAAACAATTGGTTATAATTATAATCTTTAAAAATACCCAACAATTTCAAACAGACCTTCAAAAGTGTAAGAAGAAACTCTATACCTCCAGTCTCTAAGCTTTTGAGAACCCATATGGAATTAAATACTACATTTCTTGACCCTCTTCCTTTCTGCTTTCCTGCTTTTACAAATTACACCCTGCTTTATTAATTTCTTTTCTACAATTAAAACAAAATCTCTAATCAACTAAGAAACTCCCAGCCATAGAGCTAGAGACGTTTTATTCCCAAACATAGAATATGTCCTACAGTGAGGATTAACATTGCCCCAATGATGTCAATCCCCACACAACAGGAAGCAGCCTAAGGAGCATGGTGCCTTCACTCCTATTTTACCAGTTCCCCTTTCTGATTTGCTACCTTTTATAATAAACAAAACAGACAAATGTTAGGCATATTAAGAATTGCCAGAATATCTTTGCCCACATCCTAAAACTAGGTTCCTTGGAGCCACACCCCCCCACATACACCCTCAATGACTCAGCACCAAGAGCCCCACAATTACTAATGGCCAATGTGATATATCCAACATCTCCTTACAATGGCCTCCATTACAGCCTGGCCTGTTGCTGCCTCCATCCTCTCTTAGAGGCAACCATTTTGCATCTCCTCCTCCTCCTCCTCCTCCTCCTCCTCCTCCTCGTTCTCCTCCTCCTCCTCAATAAATCTCTTCTGTGAGGTTTTTTTGGGGTGGTATAATTTTTGTGGTATTTCTTGGCCCTTTCTTACAATTTCTATTGCAGAGAAGAGACACCATGACCATAGTAAAACTTAAAAAGGAAAATATTTCATTGAGCCTGGCTTACTGCTCAGAGGTTTAGTCCTCATGGTGGGAAGCATGGCGGTATGAAGGCTGACTTGGTATGGGTAGGTAGCTGAGAGTTCTAAATCTGGATCCACAGGCAGCAAGAAACTTGGCCTGGATTGAGCTTCTGAAACCTCAAAGACTGTTTCCAGTGACACATTCCTAACAGGACCTTATCTATTCCAACAAGGCCATACCTTCTAGTAGTGACACTCCCTAAGAGCTTATTGGGCCCATTTTCATTCAAATCACAGAGTTCCACTCCCTGGTCCCCCTAAGATCATAACCATATCATAATGTAGAAATGCATTCAGTCCAATTTCAAAAGTCCCCATAGTCTATCAGTCTGAACCATGTTTAAAAGTCTGAAGATCAAAGTCTCTTCTGAGACTCATGCAATTTCTTAACTGTAATCCACTGTAATACTAAAATTGAAAAGCAGGTCACATACTTCCAACATACCCTGGCACAGAGTATATATTACCATTCTAAAAAAGAGAAAAGGGAACATGATGAGGAATTACTGGACCAAACAAAGCAAGAGTAAAACTCAGCTGAGCAAACTTCAAATTCTGCGCTTCCATGTCTGGTGTCAAAGTGCTCTTCAGACCTCCAACTCCTTTCAGCTTTGCTCACTGCAACACATTTCTTTCTCTTAGGCTGGTTCCATTCCCTGTTAGCAGCTTTCATTGGCAGATATTTCATGGCTCTGGCATTCCCAACATCTTGGGGTCTTCATGAAGGCTTCACCTTCACACAATGGCCTCTCTAGGCCTTCATGGAGGGGCACTCCTAATACACACCTGACCTCAGTTGCTTTTCTTAGTCCTGGAGGAAGATTCCAAAACCCCTTTCTTGTATCCTTGACTTTAAAGTGACTACCATGTGGCCAACGGTGCCAGATTCTGCTGATTGCTGGAGCTGGAACATGGTTGCCTTGTTTAATTATATTTTCATTAGCCTTTAGTGGTTTTATTCACTGCCTAAGCTTGGCTGGTCTAAAATTCACTCTGTAGACCCAGCTTCTGTCTTCTGGGTGCTGGGATTAAATGCCTGGCCCTTAGCTTTTCTTTGATTCTTTTTCACTGTTCGTTAATTCTGTTTTATAAGTTGGAAGCTTAGCTGGATGAGGTCTTGCTCTGAGGCTGTTTAGCATCATGCTTTTCTTCTATCTGAGGTTTTGCTCTGAGGCTGTTCAGCATCATGCTTTTCTTCTATCTGTTTACACTCCTTTTCCTCCAAATTAATAACCACAAAACACAGTCAATACTAGGTTGTTTGAAAATACCCTCTGCTAAAGCTGTTAATCCATAATTTTTTGATTATTAGCCTTAGGCAGATTTTCTTGGACATGGATAGAACAGTCACATTTGTCACCAAAAGAACATATGAACAATCTGTAGGCCACATACTATTCTCTCCTCTGAAGCTTCTTGAGTCAGGTCCTCACAGCTCAAGTCACTCTCAGCACCACTGACTTACATGCTCCTAATAGTATCTAGCCCTTTAAAACTCACTGAAAATTTCCAATTGCTATTCTAGTCCAGAGTCCCAAAGTGCTCCATATTTCACCAGGCAAAAACACTGGCAGACCTATCACAGCCGTATCTCAGTCACTAATACCAACTGTAAGGGTCCATGATTCGCCGGAGAATGAAACCCCAGATTCATAAAGTATGTAACCTCAAAGAGTGTTTTATTCCACAGTAGTCCAGCATGCTGGGCTGTCCCATTACTAAGATAGAGAGACGGGAAGTGAGCTCGAAGGCCTGATTTAAAGCACATTAGGGGAATTTCCAGGGTAGGTAACCTCTATCTTGGTCTGTTGAGTCTATCTCTAGGGATATTCTGGAACCATTAGCAGGGTGTGGGGGTTGGAAACTGATGCTGAGGAAGTCTGGAAATTGCTGCTGACCCATTGTCCTTGCCTCAGGCCAGGTGGCATGGCAGCTCCTGATGTCAGGGCAGTTTCTGACTAGTTGCCTGAAGCCTGGGGTCTTTTTTCTAGTAACTGACTTGCCTGGGCTTGCCCAGTTCCTAGGCCTAGTCTCCTGAACTGCCTATTTGAAACCCGTCATGGAATCAGCCTAGCTTTCTTACAACTCCTCTTGTAGAGTTTCTATTGCTGTGAATGGATGCCTGGCCACAGTAACTTTTAGAAAGAAAAAATATTTAATTTATCCTGGCTTACAGTTAAGAGGTTTAGTCTATCGGTATCATTGTGGGGGCATATGGGCAGACATGGTGCTAGAGAGGTAGCTGAGAGTTTTCTACCTTGATCTTGATCTGAAGGCAGCAGGAAGAGAGAGTAATAACACTGGGCCTGGCTTGTACTTCTGAAGCTCCAAATTGTTTCCCTGGTGACACAGTTCCTCCAACAAGATCGTACTACTTCAACAGGCCACACCTCCTAATAATGCTGCTGCTTCTGAGACTAGGGGCCCATTTCCATTCCAACCACCACAGCACCCTGTAGCCAAGATACTCTTTCACCACAAAACCCTTTCAATTGATGATATATATGTGTGTGTGTGTGTGTGTGTGTGTGTGTGTGTGTGAGTTTGTGTGTGCATGTGTGTATATTGGTACATAGAGGTAGATAAGTGTACATATATGTGTATAAATGTATGTATGTACATATATGCATATTTGTATATGCAAGTATACATGTATGCATACACATGTGTGCATATTTGCACGAATGTATATGTACCTGTGTATGTAGATATATGTGGTCACATATTTACATGTATGTACATACACATATATGTATTTGCATATATGTGACTGTGTAAATTTGTGTATTTCTGCTTTTTCTTGTCTCCTTAGACAAGCTGGGTGCTATTCTAACTTGACAAAGCCCTTCGAAGCCCATGTTCTCTAGGGGAGCCAGATAATCAGTGTATAGTATCTTTACATTTTCCTGTTCATCGCTTATTACAAAGACTATAAAATCTCCACTGTTTTTTGAGAATAACAGAGCAGGCCTTGCCAAGCAGGCACAAGGATAGCAGACAGTAGCAACAAGTCATCCTTTGGCCGCATTTCACAGACCAGAGTGCCCTTCTCCTTTGCAGTGGACTGAGCTGTTTTAGGGCAGCATGTTCCACACTTGCATATGTGGGCTTCTCCTTTCTTGTCCAGCTCCAAGAGCTGAGCACACCTTCCACCTGAGTGGGCTAGCAGCAGGTGACTTGTTTGCTGTTTCTGCTTTGACAGCTTTCACATTCCTGAGCCTGTTTTACTTAGCTCTGCTGGCAGTTCCCTAATCCCTGTGGGGGCTGGGCAGGACCTGGACATTTTTACCCTCCAGGTTTAGTTAGAATCAGTGTAGTAAGTGGCTTTGATGCCCTGGGAGGGCAGAACCTGGGGCAGGAGGTGCAGAGCATCTGTGCCTCACATTCCAGGTTTTAGGAGGGTACAAAATGATGGTCAGCAAGCAGATTTTTAATAAAAACTTTGACATTTTCACTAACATCTATCTACTCTGAAAAAAAACTTTTAAAAATTATGGTAGTTGAATAAATACCCAATTACCTTATACTGAAGTCTGTTTATGTTTCCATAAATGACACATGGTTATTTTCTGTTAGTCATCTCCTCATTTTGAAAGCCAAAGGACCTGAGAGGGCCACTGAATAACGTTAGCTTTGTTGAGTTCTTGAGCCCTTTTCTGTGGCACATGGGTGTGTAAATACCAGCATTTCTTGGTTTACATTACTTCCATTCTACAAGTGAAATATGGCAGAGGATAACATGTTTACTGTAACTTACAGAGTAGTGGAATATACCAATTAATTTTAATTCTAATTCCCAGGTTTCCTACTAATGAGCTCATTGTCCTTGAACAAGCTGCTCATGGTTTTAATTGGGAGGGTTTGTACTGTTGCGTTTATGTGTATACTGTCTGGTCCAACCTTCAGTAGAGGATGGTGTTTGGTACATGATGACATCTCCTCCTTCTTATACCCAAAGCACCGGTAACCATAAGTCACATTGGATGAGGTATGCATATGTACAGTTATAACAGCAAAAATGGAGTTAGAATAGTGTCTAGCACATTTTACAAAACAGACCTCAGTTACAAATGGGGAGAACGGCAGAAAGGATCGTGTAAGAGAAGGAAGTCCATGCAAAAAGATTAGGGACAAGATACATAGTGAAAGATGGGCCTGGTTTTAAAACTGCTAAAAAAGAGACCCTAGGAACATTGATGAAGACAGCGGGCCATAGGAAGAAACACTGTCACTTTCTGTAAATCCACCAGCAGCTATGATATTAGATAGATATCTTTGCAAAATTAGACCTGATCTTTCAAATAGCTACAGGAGCCATTGCCCAGCTTGCCATGTGGTTACTGTACTGCTTGCCCACATCTGGTCCCGGAGACACTCCTTAACACCACATTTTCTCTGTTTATCACTTTAGCTCTTATGGGAATTTTTAACTCAAAGTGATCCCAAACTCATATGCCTTCATTTGACAAATAGAAGGTAGAAATTGAGGAGATGATGCTAGTAGAAGGAAGCTATCTCATTGTGGGATTCCCAGAGATCACGAGATCAATAGACCTCCTCAGTTGCAAGCTAAGTCTATAATATGCTCCCTTTCCACCAGTACGAAGGCAACAAAGTCTGCCTTCCATGACTCGAATCTCTGAAACTATGAGATAAAACAAACCTTTCTTCTTCCTGAATTATGAAGCTTGTTTGTTTGTTTTCAGTTACTTTGGCATGGCACCAGAAAGCTGGTACACTTTATGATTGCTCTATTTCTGCAGCTTTGTGGTTAGGCTGTATACTGAGAAACACTTTAGAGCAGGGTCTACTCTTCTTTAAAAGAAATGCTTAATGTGTTTGTTAATTTCATTCTGCTTATATTCTGCCTTATGTTTCTTGTTTCTGCTTCTTTTATTTATGGGGCAGTTGCTACATGGAAGAACTCTACTTTAACCCTTTCTGCTATGCTACTACACTATACAAAAGCCCGTGACTGAGACCTCCAGCTAGTAGCCATTTCCAGGTGTTTAATTTTAAGTAAAGTGCAGTGAAAATAAATTCTCATGCTTCAGTTGACCTAGAAATATTTCATGTACTCAATTGTGGGGTCAGAGCTGGAATAGTAGATGGTATAGTTGATACATTTTTCAAAGGAGGTAAACCAACAATTTCCACATTTGTTGTGTTAGACATTTTCTGTTCTTCTTTTCTTGTGACCTCAATAGATTGCTTACAGCTGTAGCCTTTTCTTATTCATAGAGTGAGCCATTCAAATTTGAGGAATACCTTTTTACTTTTTTATTCTATTTCTAGTTTGAAAGGAAACAGTGCTTTAAGTCTAAAGGTGTTGTTTTCATTAAGCTCCTGCTTGGGAATACATGAAAGTTCTCTCTTTAAAAAAAAAAAGGAAACCAAGAAAGAGCAGAGGTCAAGTATAATGTGTCTTGTTTTTCAAGCTGGCATGTTTATTATCAATTTATGGTATGTGACTTCTGCATTAACAGATGAGCAGGAAGCTGCTTAGCCTTTTTAAGGTAAAGTATAATTCACTTCAAGTTCAAAATTATATCAAACACAAACAGCTCCAGCTGTATCCATATGCTGTTAAAACCGTTTCTAAATAGCCATATACAGATAAATTTATGTTAGTAAAGAAACCTAAGGATGCTCAAGGACACTGAGGCCTTTCTTCATACAGAGATACTTTCATTTGTGCCTTTAAGCAAGCCTAGCGCACCTGTACACGGCCATAATGCCCCCTAGGGTTTTAATGAGGGTGAATTAAAGTTTTGCACTAAGCATGGCACAGGTGCTGATGACACCATGTCAGTCTGACACTTGGTCCTCATTGGAGTAAGACGAAATAACTCTCAGTAAATTTCTAAATTCTAGCATTCATTTTCTTCCCAGTTGACATTGCAACTGTTAGAAGAATGAATTGGGGTTTTTTTTTCTTTCAGTTTTTGTCTTTAATAAAGTCACAGTTATATTTCCTAGAATTTGAACTAGATTGACTGCTTGTAAGAAATACCTACTTTGTGAAACTCTGAAAAAGATTTATTAAACTAGAATGGACCCTTCATTGTCCTTTGTTCAGTAAGGTTTATTAAAGACTTGTCTGCTACATTGCATGTAAATTAACCTGTAATTCCTCACAATCAGCTCAGCAACCATCTTTTCCTGTCACAAGATAAGCAAAAGCCTTGAAGGTAAATAGACTCCAGGGTTATATCTCATATATGGCTACTGAACAGAGGCTCATTTGAGGATTTTTCTCAGAATGAAGTCTTCACATAAATATTCAAGTCCACCCCTCTTATTTGTCATTAATTTTTATTTTGTTGAGACTGGGACTTACTATGTAGCCTTGAGATCATTTATTACCTTGTTACTTCTGCTGCCCGTTTTATTTATCTGTTTATCTATAAATTACCAGTAAGGATCTTTATGTCTCAAGATCTATTTAAGCTACTCTTGTTTATTACTGACAAAATAATACTCTACCTCAGAGTAACATATAAGTTGCCAAATCAACAGAAATTGATTCATTAGTCCAAGCAGCCAGAGGGAAACAGAACCATAGAAATCAGGTTTCACATCAAGACAGCCCACATTCCTTGCAGTGATTAGCAAAGAAAGTAGAAGCATAGCATTTGTCTCTTTTAGACCTGGGCTTCCTTTCCAAAGAGTAATATTTAATATACAGTCAAGTTGCTGAAACAAAACAGTTATTCATTAGGCTTCTATTCCAGAGATTCTACAAGGTATGAACACATCCATACCCCAAAGTTAATCTTGAAGTTTAATTTTTGATGCAGGAATCATTGTCTCATAACAATGTCAGTATTGATAGTGCCCATTTCCAGAAAAGCACATACATTCCTTTACTTGCTGCAGCAAAGTTCGGTTGTATTTACAGTTTGTGTGCCCCACAGCCTCCTGAGCCCTGACACCTGCAGTGAGCCTGGGTGTGACTGGGTCGATGTTCTGCAAGGTAAGTACCACACCAACCATTACGATTATGAGCCAAGTGAGAAACAGAGGGTCTGGGCACTGTAATTCGGACTATACTGGGAGGAAAAACTAGAGTAAAGTTTTGGGTGGAGTTGGTCTGGATGTTGCATCTCCTAGGTCAAGTATTTCCTAGCTGAGTCTTTTGGACATTTGTGAACATATTTTCCTGACAACAACAGGATACCGCAGTGATGAGGGTGGGTCTCTCCTATCCTGACTAGGCAAATGACGGTAAATTTTGATCATCAGTTTATATATTCATAAATGAGATCATTCTTCTTTTTAGCCTTTACAACTCGTAAGAATAGGGTGGAAAACTTAAACAAAAATGGATTTTGTGGGACTATGTAGGACATATAGTAAAACGAAAATAGTTAAGGGGTTGTTATTTAGACGGTAGGAAGTTATCAGTGCTTTATCCCTATGCCAGTTCTCATGATGTTGTAATTAGAAAACTCACTGTGGTAATTAGAATCTGACTGGTCTTGACACAAGACACGAGAAGGTAAGTGTGAGCCCTGCAGTGCATTTCTTCTAAGAATTAGTGAATGGCATGGTGAACAGGTGGCTACTGCTTCTCTGTAGGTCATAGACTGGAGCGTCCTAGTCACTCTGTCTCAGTGTGTAGGGCTCTTTGCTTCTCTTTGACACCCGGAACCTTGGTTTACTGGAAAGCCTCTCAGGGCTTGACACTTCAAGAGGAATGTTGGGCAGTGCAGGGACTTGCAGGCTCCCTGGCCCCTGACAGAGCATCTCAAAGCCAGCTTTGCTCCCTCTGTCCTGCCTGCAATATCCTGGAGATCTGGCGTGCGCGGCAGGGTGGGGAGTATGTGGAGCAGAAAGAGGAAAACATGTCTGAGGCTTCAAGTCCAGGCAGGACACCGGTTAGTCATCCTAGCGGGCAGCCAGCAGCACCTTGCCTCTGGTTAGTCAGAGCCACATAGGTAAATAAAGAGCTCAGTGTCTGAGAGATGCTGGGAGAGCAGAGGTGTGTCATTATGTTTCCAAAACAAAGGCTTCGGCAGGTTGGCTTCTAATGGTTTCCTTGCCTGAAGTGAGCACTTAAAACACAACCTTTGGGGTCAGGGCTGTGCAAACCTTCTCAGCCTTGTACTGACTCCAGGATCGCTAGAGGTGTTTTGGACTCTCTCCCTTAGCCTCTCTCCAATCCTTCTCCCCAAAAGGGCCCTGGAAGACAGTGGTGTCGTCTACATAATCCCGGCTTTCTCAATTAGATTGGAAGAAAAACAAAACACAAACATTATGGAGGAAAATTCGTTTTTCAGAAAAGCAAAGTAAATTCTTGATAAATATAAGAGACCAACTATTTATCCCTTCTTTTAGAAGAAGTCTATGATGACAACTCCCTGTCCCCACTTAACTAATTAGGTACATTGATATGATAACTGAGAATAAAGATTGAAGATGGGTATGGGCAGAAAAAATACTTTTTTATGGGGGTAGGGGTGATATTGGAGACAAAACTTAGCATGTAGCACATGCTAAGCAATTAGACCAGAACTTCTTTGCCACTGGGCTGCATCCCCAGCTGTTCTTAAATGCTTGTTAGACAGGCCTGAATAGCCTCCAACTTGTGGTTCTCCTGTCTTAGCTTGGTTGCTGGAAGGACAGACTCGTCCTGTCTTGCTGAGAAGTTGCTTTGATGTACATAGACAGTGGATGACTGGCTTTTCTGGGTGCCAGTTAAAATGCCATGTGTGAAATTTTCCATGTAACTCACAGTGCATGCAAGGGACCTGTAAGATATGTTGCAAGTTCAGTGTGCCTGATATCTTTAGACATCCACCACTGTCATAGGCTGTGGGGATTGCAATGCAGGTTTTTCTCATGTGGGGGAAGGTGCATAAGGCTCCAATATTTTGTTAGATAAACAAGGTCGTTAAGAGGGACACAGTCAAGAGTCTTAACTCATAAATGTCTAGTGTTCAATGGGAAATGTGAAGCCTGTGTCTGCAAATCTCCACAGACACTGGGGATTTATATCTTTTAGTCAGTTTGAAGACATGCAGTTATCTTAAGCCCATGAACAGGAGATGAAGGCTGAATATGTTTAGAAATGTGCTTACTTTTTATTACTTACTTCATAGCTATTACTTTCTGGTTAAAATACAGCAAACTCCAGTTCTTCTGAAGTGAAGGGTTAGTAAAGTCTTAGTAGAACGTCTTCATGGCCTTGACTTCATCTGGTAGACATGGTTTTGTTGTTGCTGTTGATGATGATTGTTTGTTTGTTTGTAATTTTCTTACAGTTTGTAGTATAGATTTGAACATATATCTCTGTATCTCTTTTCCTTGGTGTTTGTTGGATATGGCTGATACATATGGAACAACATGTTCAGTTCCCTTGTGTTCCTCATGCATTTTAAAAACTGTTTTTATTTTCTCATTATATAAACAATGATTCATTCATTATATAGACCAGCTGTTAAAATAATAGTCATAACTGTAAATGGCTCTGCCATTAGTTTCTCACTGTGTTGTCTTTTTATTTTTTAAATTCCTTTTCTGTTTGCAAATAATTCCCAAATTTCTATTTTCTGTGTCACCCTATCTTCTTCATAGAAATTCTAACATGGGTAGTATAGCCAGCTAACTTGAATTCCTGAATACTATACTCAAAACTTGGCTTGTGTTCCAGTCTACAGGTACAATTCCATTCATGGAAATAAACTGGAGGTATTCGTAGGAGGTTTCTGAAGGGCAGCTTAGGACCCAGGATAGGAAAACCCACATATACTAACAGGGGAATGAGACTCAGGACTGGCATCTCCACTCCTTAGCCAACCAAAAAGGAGGTATGCCTTAATTCCTTATATGAAACAAGGTCCCTAGACAACCTGCTGCTAGTCAGAAGCCAGAAGAAGAGCTGTTCTTCCCATTGAGCTGGGCCTCCTGGGCAGAGGAACCTATAGAACAGCAGCGCAGGTTTCCTTGTTTCCATAAAACCGAGTCCCTGGCCCTTCCTATAGATGCCACTGGCAAGGGAATAGCACAGGAAGATGCCCTATATTACACACTTGGATCCCCGGTCAAGAAATCTCTTTTGCCTCCCTCCCCCTGCATGGAATTCATTCCACTATCTACATACATACATCTAGGTGGCTGCTGAACAAGAACTGAGACTCTATAAGTGCCCTGAGAAAGCTCTCTGCCATGCTGAATCTGAGAATTTATTCTCCTCCTTGAGGGTAGGAGATACACTGGGATTCTCTAGCCCAAAGAAGCTAGTCTGGGAGATATCCTAGCTCCTGGAGTTCTAAATTTCTTATCCCCATCTGAGAATCCTGACTCACAGCCAAAGTATATTCTTACTGTGACTCACCCCAAACCAGCAGGATCAGTAGCACTGTATTCATACACAGATGAAAGAGATCAAGATAATACTGTGAAAGTCTGCTTTTTAAGCCATAGCATGCAGAACTGTCTAGAGCCAAGCCATAAGAGAAGATGACATTAAATAGGACTGGATATTCCTTTTTTTAAATTTTTGATACTTTATTTTCATTTCAAATGTTTTCCCCTTTCCAGGTCTCCCCTTTGGAAACCCACTATCCCCTCGCCCCTGCCTCTATGAGGGTATTCCTCCACACACTCGTGTCTTCTCTCCCTGGCATTCCCCTATCCTGGGGCATCTAACAATCTCAGACCTAAGGTGCTCTCTTCCCACTGATGGCCAAAAAGGCCCTCCTCTGCCACATATGTGACAAGCACCATGGGTCTCTCCATGTGTATTCTTTGGTTGGTGGTCCAGTCTCTGGGAGCACGGGGTAAGGAGTGGGGTGACTGACCAGTGGACACTGTTGCTTCCTCCCTGGGGCTGCAAACTCCCTCAGCTCCTTCAGTACCCTCTCCAACTCCTCCATCTGGGACCTTATGCTCTGAATTGAATCTTGGGTATTCCAACTTTTGGGCTAATATCTGCTTATCAGTGAGTACATACCATGTTTTTTCTTTTGTCACTGAGTTACCTCACTCAGGATGATATTTTCAAGTTCCATCCATTTGCCTGCGAATTTCATGAAGTCATTGTTTTTAATAGCTGAGTAGTATTCCATTGTGTAAATGTACCACATTTTCTGTATCCATTCCTCTGTGGAGGGACATCTGGGTTGGTTCCAGCTTCTAGCTATTATAAATATGGCTGCTATGAACATAGTGGAGCATGTGTCCTTATTACATGTTGGAGCATCTTCTGGGTATATGCCCAGGAGTGGTATAGCTGGGTCCTCAGGTAGTATTATGTCCAACTTTCTGAGGGTGCGCCAAACTGATTTCCAGAGTGGTTGTACCAGCTTGCAATCCCACCAGCAATGGAGGAGAGTTCCTCATTTTCCACATCCTCACCAACATCTGCTGTCACCTGAGTTTTTGATCTTAGCCATTTTGACTAGTGTGACTTGGAATCTCAGGGTTGTTTTGATTTGCATTTCCCTGATGACTAAGGATATTGAACATTTCTTTAGGTGCTTCTCAGCTTTTGAATATTCTCTGTTTAGCTCTGTTCCCCATTTTTTGATAAGGTTATTTGGTTTTGTGGAGTCTAACTTCTTGAGTTCTTTGTCTATATTGGATACTAGCCCTCTATAGGATGTAGGATTGGTAAAGATCTTTTCCCAAGAGTTGGTTGCCATTTTGTCCTATTGACAGTGTCCTTTGCCTTACAGGTTTGCAATTTTATGAAGTCCCATGTGTCGATTCTTGATCTTAGAGCATAATCCATTGGTGTTCTGTTCAGGAACTTTTTCCCTGTGCCCATATGTTCAAGAATTTTCCCCACTTTCTCTTCTATTTGATTCAGTGTATCTGGTTTTATGTGGAGATCCTTTATCCACTTGGACTTGACCTTTGTACAGGGAGATAGGGATCGATCAATTTGCATTCTTCTATATGTTGACTGCCAGTTGAGCCAGCACCATTTGTTGAAAATGCTGTCTTTTTTCCACTTGATGGTTTTAGCTCCTTTGTCAAAGATCAAGTGACCATAGGTGTGTGGGTTCATTTCTGGGTCTTCAATTCCATTCCATTGATCTACCTGCCTGTCATTGTACCAATACCACGCAGCTTTTATCACCACTGCTCTGTAGTACAGCTTGAGGTCAGGGATTCTGATTCTCCCAGAACTTCATTTATTGTTGAGAATACTTTCAGCTGTCCTGGGTTTTTTATTATTCCAAATTAATTTGAAAATTGCTCTTTCTACGTCTATGAAAATTTAAGTTGGAATTTTGATGGGGATTGCATTGAATCTGTAGATTGCTTTTGGCAAGATGGCCATTTTACTATATTAATCCTGCCAATACATGAGCATTGGAGATCTTTCCATTTTCTGAGGTCTTCTACTATTTCTTTCTTCAGAGACTTGAAGTTCTTGTCATACAGATCTTTCACTTGTTTGGCTAGAGTACAAAAAGATACTTTATATTGTTTGTGACAATTGTGAAGGGTGTCATTTCCCTAATTTTGTTCTCAGCCTGCTTATCCTTCGAGAATAGGAAGGCTAATGATTTGTTTGAGTTAATTTTGTACCTGGCCACTTTTCTGAAGTTATCAGCTGTAAGAATTCACTGGTAGAGTATTTCAGGTCACTTAAGTACATGAACATATCATCTGCAAATAGTGATATTTTGACTTCTTCCTTTCCAATTTGTATCCCTTTGACCTCCTTTTGTTGTCTGATTGCTCTAGCTAGAACTTCAAGTACTATATTGAATAGATAGGGCAAGAGAGGACATCCTTGTCTAGTCCCGGATTTTAGTGGGATTGCTACAAGTTTCTCTCCATTTAGTTTGATGTTGGCTACTGGTTTGCTGTATATTGCTTTTACTATGTTTCAGTATGGGCCTTGAATTCCTGATTTTTCCAAGACCTTTATCATGAAAGGATGTTGAATTTGTCAAATGCTTTTCCAGCATCTAGTGAAATAACCATGTGGTTTTTTTTCTTTGAGTTTGTTTATGTAGTGGATTACATTGATGGATTTCCAGTATTGAACCATCCTTGCATCCCTGGAATGAAACCTACTTGGTTGTGATGAATGAGCCTTTTGATATGTTCTTGGATTTGGTTTGTGAGAATTTTATTGAGTATTTTTGCATCGATATTCATAAGGGAAATTGGTCTGAAGTTTTCTTTTATTGTGGGTCTTTGTGGGGTTTTGGTATCAGTGTAACTGTGGCCACATAGAATGAATTGGGTAGTGTTTCTTCTGTTTCTATTTTGTAGGATAGTTTGAAGAGTATTGGTATTAGGTCTTCTTTGAAGGTCTGATAGGATTCTGCACTGAACCCATTTGATCCAGGGCTGTTTTTGGTTGGGAGAGGATTAATGGCTGCTTCTATTTCTTTAGGGGTTATGGGACTGTTTAGATGGTTTATCTGATCCTGACTTATCTTTGGTATTTGGTATCTATCTAGAAAATTATCTATTTCATCCAGATTTTCCAATTTGGTTGAGTATAGTCTTTTGTAGTAGCATCTGATGATTTTTTGAATTTCCTCAGATTCTGTTGTTATCTCCCTTTTCATTTCTTATTTTGTGAATTTGAATACTGTCTTTGTGGTCTCTGGTTAGTCTGGCTAAGGGTTTATCTATCTTGTTGATTTTCTCAAAGAACCAGCTCCTGGTTTTGTTGATTATTTATATAGTTCTTTTAGTTTCTACTTGGTTCATTTCAGCCCTGAGTTTGGTTATTTCTTGCCCTCTACTCCTCTTGGGTGTATTGGCTTCTATTTGTTTTAGAGCTTTCAGGTTTGCTATTAAGCTGCTAGTGTATGCTTTTTACAGTTTCTTTTTGGAGGCACTCAGACCTATGAGTTTTCCTCTTAGCACTGCTTTCATTGTATCCCATAATTTTGGGTATGTTGTACTTTCATTTTCATTAAATTCTAGGAAGTCTTTAATTTCTTTCTTTATTTCTTCCTTGACCAGGTTATCATTGAGTAGAGTGTTTTTCAGCTTCTGTGTGTATGTGGGTTTTCTGTTTTTGTTTTTTTTTTGTTGTTGTTGTTTGTTTGTTTTTTGTTTTTTGCTTTTGAAGACAAGCCTTATTCTGTTGTGATCTGATGGGAGGCATGAGATTATTTCAAACTTTTATATCTGTTGATATTTGTTTTGTGACTGATTAGATGATCAATTTTGGAAAAAGTACCATGAGGTGCTGAGAAGAAGGTATATTCTTTTGATTTAGGATGAAATGTTCTATAGATATCTGTTAAATCCATTTGGTCCATAACTTCTGTTATTTTCACTGTGTCTCTGTTTAGTTTGTGTTTCTAAGATTTGTCCATTGATGAGAGTGCGGTATTGAAGTCTCCCACTACTATTGTGTGAGGTGCAATGTGTGCTTTGAACTTTAGTAATGTTTCTTTTATAAAGGTGGTTGCTCTTGCATTTGGAGCATAGATGTTCAAAACTGAGAGTTTTTCTTGGTAGATTTTTCCTTCGATGAGGATGAAGTGTCCTTCCTTATCTATTTTGATGACTTTTGGGTGAAAGTTGATTTTATCTGATAATAGAATGTGTGCTTCTGCCTGTTTCTTGGGACCATTTGCCTGGAAAGTTGTTTTCCAACACTGTACTCTGAGGTAGTGTTTATCTTTAATACTGAGGTGCGTTTCCTGTATGCAGCCAAATGCTGGGTGCTGTTTATGTATCCAGTCTGTTAGCCTATGTCTTTTATTGGGGAATTGAGTCCATTGAGGTTAAGAGATATTAAGGAATAGTGATCATTGCTTTCTGTTATTTTTGATGTTATTTTTATGTTTGTGTGTAGGTTTGTTGAAAGATTACTTTCTAGCTATTTCTCAGGTATACTTTCCCTCCTTAAATTGGTTTTTCCATCTTTTATCATTTATAGGGCTGGGTTTGTGGAAAGATATTGTGTAAATTTGTATTTTTTTTTTCATGGAATATCTTTGTTTCACCATCTATGGTAATTGAGAGTATTGCTGGGTACAGCCCTGGGCTGGCACTTGTGTTCTCTTAAGGTCTGTATGAGATCTGCCCAGGATCTTCTAGCTTTCATAGTCTCTGGTGAGAAGTCTGGTATAATTCTGATAGGTCTGTCTTTATATGTTACTTGACCTTTTTTCCTTACTGCTTTTAATATTCCTTCCTTGTCTTGTGTATTTGGTGTTTTGACTATTATGTGATGGGAGTAATTTCATTTCTGGTCCAATCTATTTGAAGTTCTGTAGGCTTCTTGAATGTTTATGATCATCTCTTTCTTTAGGTTAGTGGAAGTTTTCTTCTATAATTTTTTTTCTTCTATAATTTTGTTGAAGATACTTCCTGGCCCTTTAAGTTGAGAATCTTGGCTCTCTTCTATACCTATTATCCTTAGGTTTGGTCTTCTCATTGTGTCCTGGATTTCCTCAAAGTTTTGGGTTAGGAGCTTTTAGTATTTTGCATTTTCTTTGACTGTTATGTCAATGTTTTCTATGGTATCTCCTGCACCTGAGATTCTCTCTTCTATCTCTTGTATTCTGTTGGTGATGCTTGCATCTATAACTCCTGATCTTTTTCCTAGGTTTTCTATCTCCAGGGTTGTCTCTCTTTGTGGTTTCTTTATGGTTTCTATTTCCATTTTTAGATCTTGGATGGTTTTGTTCATTTCCTTCACTTGTTTGATTGTTTTTGTCCTGTATTTCCTCTTTAAGGGCTTCTAGCTGTTTACCTGTGTTCTCTTGTATTTCTTTAAGGTAGTTATTTCTTTCCTTCTTAAAGTCTTCTATCATCATCATGAGAAAGGTTTTTAATCTGAGTCTTGCTTTTCTGGTGTGTTGGGGTATCCAGTGCTCTCTGTGGTGGGAGAACTGGCTTCTGATGATGCCAAGTTGCCTTGGTTTCTGTTCCTTATGTTCTTGCCCTTGCCTTTTGCCATCTGATTATCTCTGGTGTTAGCTGGTCTTGCTCACTCTGACTGTGGCTTGTCCCTCCTGCAAGCCTCAGTGTCAATACTCCTTGAAGACCCGTTCTCTCTGAGAGGAATTTGGGTTTGGAGATCTGTGGTACAGGTCAGCTCTGGGGTGCAGACAAAAACCAGAAGTATACTGTCCCCAGCTCTTCCTTGGTTTCCTTGTCTTGATGGCTCTGGGAGGGTCCCTCTTGATTGAGGAATTTGAGTAGAAATGGTGGTCTTCCTGTGCTCTAAAGTGTGTTGGCACTCCTGCCAGACAAGCTATCTCCTGGCATTGAGTATGGAGACCTGTGTCACAGGATCAGCTCCCAGGCCACAGAAGGAAACTGGAAGGCCACACCCCAGTTCCTGTGTCCTGAGGGTTCTAGGCAGGTCCCTCTGAGGAGAGGTGCTGGCCTTACCTTTGCACACAGACTTGTCCACATTCCTGGTGGGCTACCTCTCTCCCCGGCGCTACTTGGCTATGGAGCCCTTTCACACAGACGGACATCCCAAGCCACAGATGGAAACCACAAGGCTCCTGAGTTCTGGATATTCTTAATATTACAGTGAATTTACCTGTTAAGCAGGAAAGGTCTCAAATTGAATAAGAATGGTCAATTATAAGTCAGCACTGAGGCAGCACACCAGGAGAAGTCAATGGCACAATAAACAAACATTTACATTCATAGATGATTTCTTCCATCTGAATAAATGGAAGAAATTAGAATTTACAAAATGTCTAACTCTTATAGAATCCAAATCACAGGGATAAAGGCACTGGTTGAAAAAATTCAAGAAACGATGGATAAAAATTTCTCAAATGTGAAAGATAAAAATCATAAGCCTATGTGCAGGAAACCCCAAGTGGGAAAATCCTTGGCATCCATGATAGGGCACATAACAATTAAGTGTCTGGAAACTATAGGCAATGAAAATTCTTAGAATCATCTAGAGGGAAATGACTCATCACATTTAGTGTAAAATCTTTTCAAAAAACATGGAGGCTGGAAAGAGGTAGTACAACCTCTCAGAAGACAACAATAACAACAAAATAAAAGTTATATAAGTTTTATAAAAGTATCTTCAGGAATAGAGCCTTTGTTGCTAGCAAACTTGTCCTTAGAAAGTAGATATAATCACTTCTCTAAGAATAAGGAAAAGTATATTAAGCACTGAGTTCTGAATATTGAATATGACTCAAAGGCCCATGTTTCTCCAGTTGAGATTCTCTGGCTCAAATGAAACAGTCTGGGAAATGTCTCAGGAGGCCTAACAATTGGCCCTGATGGGAGATGCTTTTGTTTTGTTTTGTTTTTGTTTAGTTGTTGGACTCATGAATTAGAAGGGGATAGTGGAGGTCACCTTTCTCATCCTCTCCCCCTCTTCTCATAGCTGTTCTCCTATGAAGCACTTTATTCTACCACATTCTCTTTGCCATGATGTCCCCCTGCCTCACAATGGCTCAAGAACAATGGATCAACTAATCATGAATTGAAATTTTTCAAAACCACCCAAATAAACATTTTCTGTTTTGTAAGTTGATTATCTCAATTACTTTTAACAATAATGAAAACCTATATAAATTAATACTCAAAAAATTTGGAAAGATATGACCTTATATTGACTTTTAAAATGGAGTAAACATTAAAAGTATATACTCTTATAACTTAGTCAGATGATACTTTATGGTTGAAGCATGATTTATAAACCACCAGATGTCATATTCACTTTGTGCTGATGAGATACTTAAGAAAAATGTGTAGAAAAAGTGAGAGAATAACGGGGCTTAATTGGCTCAGTTTCCATGACTCATTACAATTGGTAGGATGTTACCACTATCAGACTGTACTGACATGTTAAGCATTATAATGACCTAAAACACCTACCAAAAAAATATATGAAGCCAAACTTTGAAATCACCATGAAGAAGTTGAGACAGAATTGATACATTAGGCTCTATTGAAATAGGTACTTCCCTTCTGTGATAAATTGAAAAAGACATAAAAGCAAGCCATCAGCTATCATCTAGGAGGAAATGTTGCAAAGTGCATATTCAATAAAAGATTAACTCTTAGAATGTTCAAAGAGCTCTCAGAGCTGAGCATGAAAACTCAAAATAATACAATTTGACATTTGGACAGATAATAACATTAACGATGCACATATGGAAAATACGCATGTGGGAGGATGCTCTGCAGCACTGGAGAAAGAAAATCACCTGTGAGAATAAGTAAAAAGAAAGGCAGTAGTAATAACATGAGTGGTGTGAAAAAGTAACCTTACTCATAGATGGTCAGTGTGACTGGGAAATACACAAACAGCTTTGAAAACAGTTTGACAGTTAAAAACTAAATATGCAACTACTTTACAACCCAGCAGCTGTTTTGTTTATTTAGCCCAGGAAAATGAATAGTTGAGCTTGCATACAATATGTACCTAAACATTAATGATGACTTTTTTCTTCATAGTAGACAAAAGTAAAATATTCAGATGTTCTTCAGTGGATGAACTATTTAATCAAATGTGGTATATCCATATCATAGCATATTCCTCAGCAATACAAGGTACTGAACTGTTGTAAAATGACAATTATACATCTCCAGGAAATTTTGCTCAAGGATAAAAAAGATATTTTCAGGAAATTACATATTGATGCTTTTACTTCAGTAATATTCTTGGGATGACAAATGTATATAGATGGGAAACAGGTCTTTAAGGACTTCTGTGAGCAAGAAGAAGGGGAGAAAGAATATAGACATAAAGCAGCAAGAGGCATATTCTTCATGGGTAAGGAACTGTCATGTACATTGATTTGTCAGCTTTTGTACCCTGTTAATGTCATTCAGCCATAACTGTGCATGATGCTGACTATGGATAATACTGAGTCAGTCTTAGTCCAGAGCTGCCTGTATTATTTTTATAAGTGCATACCAACTTAAAGCTAACCAAATAATAAAAGATTCTTATCATTTATTACTATTTTTTTCCTTATATTTTAAAAACTGTATTGCTAAAACAGTATTATAAATCAAATGAAACTCACATCAAAATTAACTAAATTAAAAATACTTAATGTACTTGTATAAAGGTAGAATAGCAACTCTTTCACTATCAGGTGTATTTTCTGCACTAATCCACCAAAGAAATGAAAGCCAGTGACAGAATTAGAATTAGAAAAACACCTAGCTTTAAATTGTAGTTCATAACTCATGTCTATAACCTGCTTTCATTCTTCTCTAATCTCCTCATATTTAGTCTTTCTTGTTATTCTTTCTACATGTTATACTATAGCCATGTGCATATTTATTCATATAACATTGTCAGTTAGATTCTGTGTATGAGAGAAAGCATGTGCTTTTTTCTTTGGAGACTATGTGGACCTGTTTAATATTATATGTTCTAAATGCGCCCATTTTCTGCAAAAACTTTAATTACATGTTGTTTTATAGATTAGTAGTATTTAAATACATAAATATTCCAATATATAGTCATAAATATATATGCATAGGGATATGTCTCTATATATGTAGTTTTCATTATTCATTTACTTATTGATGTTTAAGTAGGTTGACTCCAATTCTTTGCTGTAGTAAACAAAACAGCAATAAACATGAGATGAGACTATACATAATGTATGGACTTCTCTGGTTATATGCCCAGGAATGAAATAGCAGTGTCACATGGTAGAGCCATTTTTAATAGTTTGATAAACTTTCAAGCTTAATTCCATAATGTCTGTATTAATTTGTACACCTACCAACAGTGCATAAAGGTTCCTCTCTATCCACATCCTCTCCAGCATTTGTTGTCAGAGCTCTTGATGATAACTGTCAAGACTGGTGAGGTGGTATCTCAGAGTAGTTTTAGCTCAAAGTACTTTAACGCACATTTAAGGAAACAGGACACTGTTTAACATAGCAATTCACCATTTGTGAGGGGTTTTTTTGAAACTGTCTACTTTGTTCATTTATCCAAGGATTGATTGGCAGTTGATGTCCAATAGGTGGACTCCAACTATTTTCTGTAGTTTTATTCCTTAATGTTTAATTTCTGCAATTCTTTGTGAATTCTGAATATTAGTCTTTTCTGTGAAGTGTAGATGGTGAAGACTTCACCCATGTTATGGGCTTTCTGTTTGCTCTGCTCATCATTTTGTTGTTGTTGTTACTGATACTTGGGTTTAGAGACTGTGCTATTTGTTGGTGTTCTATTGAAAAAGTTCTTGTCAATCCCAAGAATATCCCTTGAATATCCCTTTTACTTTCCTGTGGAAGTTTCAGTATTTCAGATTTTCCATTCAGGTCTTTGATTAATTTTTTAATTGATTTTGTACAAATCTAACTTCATTTTTCTACAACTAAAAATCTGTTTTTTACCAACACCATTTGGTGAATATTTTACCCAATGTATGTTTTTTGTCTCTTCTGTTAAAAATTAACTTAGCATAGCCTTGTCATTTTATTTGTGTGTCCTTTATTCTATTTCACTGATCTACATGTCTCTTTTTATAGCAGAATGTATTTATCACTATATCACCAAAGTATAACCTGAGGCCAATTATAGTAATATCTTCAGTAGTGATCTCACACCTTAGAATTGCTTTGGTTATTTGTACTCTTTGTGGTTCTTATACTGTTTTGTTTTTCTAAACTTTGAAATATGACATCAGATTTTGATAGTTATTGCATTAATTCTGCAAATCAGTTTTAGTAGTCTAGTCATTTTCACAATATGAATTCTTCCAACCCAGGAACATGGAATGTTTTTCCATCATCTAGTATCATCTGTGTCTTCTGTATCTTGAAGTTTTCATTGTAGGCATCTTTTAGTTCTTTCCTTAAATGTATTCTGAAATACATAATTTTGGTGGAGTTCTTTTGGATAGAATATTTTTCTAATTTTTTTCTCTGACAGAAGACTATTGATATAAATGAAGGTTTTTTCTTTTTCTTTCTTTTTTCTTTTTTGCATATTTTTACTCATGCTGGATATGGAGCATGCAAGTGAAGTAGGAAAACTACTGTAAAATCCATTATCTACTTTTTTATGAGTTCTATTGATCAAATTCAGGAAGCTCAGTTTGCACAGTGAGTGTATTTTCCATCACTCCATATTGCCAGGCCAGGCCCAAATGACTTTTATTTTAAAGAAAACTTGACATCGATTTAGCTACAACTTAATTCGATTGTTAGTTTAGATGATATTACCACATCCACAAATTAAGACTGAATTTTAGTTTAAATAGCTACATTCGAAGTAAATTTTAAATATTATTTTTTCATCCCTTTGAGCAATGAACAAAATGAGAATGATCACTAGTAAAAATAGCACAGACTAAGGATGGCCAGTGTTAACTACTTAAGCACAAGGTTGGAAGGTAGGAGGGTACAGCTTAACAATCATTCTACTTTAGGGTTTGAATTTTTAATTTTCATGCAAAAATATTTATGGTTAAATTTAAAAATTTATTGGAAACATATGTGTTTTAAAAGTAAAATCTGCCCTACTTAAAATAAAACTCATTCACAGGTAGAGAACTGGTTTGGTGCTTAAGAGTATTTGTTGCTCTTGCACAGGACCTAAATTCAGTTCCCACCACCTACAAGACTGCTCACAACTGGCAGTAACTCCGGGTTCACGGAAGCTAATGCCTTCTTCTGTCCTCTAAAAGCACCAGGCATGTGTGTCATGCACATACATACACGGAGGAGAAACACTTGGATGCATGACAAAAATACAAATTTGAAACATTCATTAAAGGAAAGGTCATTTGCAGAATTTCTTTTTTTCTTTTGCTCCATGAAGTCTAATTTAAGTGAAGGAAACAACATACAGGAGCAAGAGTGACAAGGCTGCAAGTCATTTTTCTTGCTCATTATTTTCTCGCTTATTTTGTTAGTCACATGGGTCCTTTCAGGAGTCCATCCTGACCTCGCTTTTAGTCTTACTGCGTCTTAAATTTCAATTCATAACTAGTTAGAGTATTGTGATGAACACACACAATCACTTCTCCTGATTTCAAGATTTTCAGTTCATAGTGATGTATAGAAACCGGGCTGGAGTTAGTGTCTGTTCATTAACCTTGCAACAATTAAAATTAAGGTAAGTATTGCTTTTGTGTATCTGTCCACCTACCGCAGGATCAGATGGTGGAGTCAAACTGAACTGACTTGGAAATCTCCTCCTGAGGATTACTTCTCATAATATACAAAGGGGCTGTACACGCTGCCCAGGGAGAAAGCCACCAGTTGCCCCACTCAGCTGCAAAGCCTGTGAACCATAACACTGACCCAGAAATACATTCCCAGAGTACAGTAGTGGCACTTATATGTTTGGTACTACTACTAAATTGGAGTGAAGGTGCACTCAGTAGGAGGAGGCAATTCATGTCTGATAGAGTTAAACCTAGAGAACTACCAGTTACTGATGAGAAGGACTTACTACTGCTACTTTCCTAGATCATTAAAATTTTTAATTACATTCTAAATATTTATTCCAATACTCATAGTTAATTGTAGTTCTCACCTCTTATCAAATAAACTTCTCTTTGTGGGAATCAGAGACTGTCAAAGAAATCTATAATTGCTTAAACTATGGTGAACAACAGACTCTGGGTTACTTAACAAAACTGATCAATAACACAACCTTACAACCAAAGACTTCAGAAGCAGGGAGGGGAAATTACAAGAGCCAGAGGACCAGGATCTATGTTACGGATTAGTGCCTTCTATATATGATAGGGAAGCCCATGAAATCTTAAAACTATAGTAGCCTATACGAGACTTACACAGTGACACCAGCTGATATGCTAACATGGATGGGGAAAACTCATAAGTTCCTACCCCTAAATGAAGAGCTGCACGTGATCAGTGGTTACTGGAAGAGGAAGAATAAGTTTTCTCTAGGCATATGTTCCCTGATAGTTTAATCATCCACAAGCAGTCAGCTCTAAACAAATATACATATGGTCAACACTAAATGCATTCAGCATGCTGTAGGTATGTGTGTGTACGTGCAACTGTGCATGCAAGTGTGTGTGCGTGTGCATGCGTGTGTGCATGCATGTTAATTACAGGGAACATATGAGGAATTGAAAGGGTGAGAAAGAGGGGGTGGAGATTATGTAAATAAAATTATATGAAATAAAAACTACTCATGTATAAAACTCTAATATTTACACATAGATTAAAATAGATTAAAATGTATACGTTCTTAAACATAATTAGAGTCCTTATATCTTTCTTATGCCATTTAAAAAATTGTATAAACTCCTCTGACCTCCATGATATTAGGTGAGAGTTCTGTCATTAATCTATTGGAGCTCAGTTGGTCCTCAGCAGCAACAGGTTTAGTTATTTCTTTTCATATACTAAGTTTTCTTTTGTCTTTCCCTTTTAGACATTCAGTTATCATGTACCTGAAATCTATTTCCATCAGGTGTTCTTAATTAGAGATTTGTCATCGTTTGGAAAGTATGCTCTCTGCCTTTCTTATTTTACACCTAAGGAGTGAATGTGCATGTTCTTTGAGCTTTTTGTTCTGGAACTCGAATGTTGTGTTTGTGGAATCTTTCCTACTTTCCCCCCACTTCACAGTGGTCTCTCTCGTTTGTGTCTTTCTCTCCTTTGCCCCAATGAAAAAAGTTCTATTGGTTTGCTGTAAAGTCACTGATTCCACCCCTGTCATCTTCACTTTGTTACTGAGCTAAGACACAGTATTTTTTCCTACATTACTTATCAGTTATAAAGTTATCTGTTACATTATTTGTGCATTTATTTTTTAAATTTGAAATCTTAACCCTGGGTCCAGCTCATTAATGGCACAGATTAATTGTTTTTATAACTTGTGAGTTTTGTTAGTATTGTATCTAATAATTCTAGAGCATTTTCCTGAGCATTTAGTAAGTTATACTACAACATCTTGCATAATATACAAAATTTCTTTTTTATAAAGCACTTGTTTAGCTTCAGCATGTGGGTCGTGGGCAATTTGTGGACTGTGAATCAGCTGGAAATTAAATTTCATAGTGTTTTCAGTATTTTTTAAATCTTTTCAGATTTCTGACCCTACTGGGACTCACTCCATTGAACCTACTACCTGAGAGTACAATAAAGCTGTCTCTAGGTCAGAAAGTAAGAAGGCATCTGCTACATGGGATGGGGCCATCTGCCCTCAAGCTGACTCCAGAGAAAAGAGAAGTGGTCAGCCTCTGTCCAGCCCATTAGTTCTGTCCTGTAAGTTACCACAGGCAAAGGAAGACACATAAGCTTGAATTCTCTCTCCTCTATCTGAGAAGCAGTAGAAGTTGGAAAACAAGAAAAGAAGAAGAGTGTTTCTTCTGGTGTCTTGCTGGGCAAGGGAGCTATCACTAAATAGATTTTCAGAGGCATAAGGTGAAATTCCAAAAGGAACTGACTTACTAAGGAATTCTATCTATGCACATGTCAGAGACTCTGAATGAGAGATTTCTGCAAGTGGACTACCCTGAATATAAAGACTCACAACTCATCAGAGTGCAAAGAATTAGTGCTTGTGCAGTGATTAGCCATAAATGGAATATTCCATCTCCTCCCACTAAGGGTTGGAAATATCAAGATTGAGGGAAGAGAACTATTTTAAGAGCCAGAAGTCAGGAAGGACTGGCTGTGAAACACAGTCTTCTGGACATGAGAAGACCTTTACACTCATGGACTCACAAGGGCTATGGTTTCTTACATAAGACCTACACAAGATCAAGCAAGTCAAAATTTCAGCATGAAGTTGGCAGGGCATTATGAACTCACACCCCTGGTATAGAAGCTATTGAAAGTTGATGGCTGTTATGGAAGAGTCAGTTTTCTTTAGTGGTCTTTGGCAGGTTAACCATGCCATGCATATATTGATAGAACCAATTGGATACAATGTACTATTAAGGAAAACCTTGTGAGAAACATTTAGGGGAGATCCAGAAGCAGCTGGGTTGGCGGAGGGGCAAATATAATGAAAATACATTGTCTGCATTTATGAAATTCTCAAAGAATGAGTAAAAATATATTGAAAATAATGAATCAAGAGAAAGAAAACTCTAAAAATAAAATAAAATAAAATAAAATAAAATAAAAGAATAGGATTCTGGCCTGGCCTGGCCTGGCCTGTCTAAGGACACACTAAGGACACAGGGACTCACTGCCAGACCCTGATGTCCCCAACCCCCTGTAGTATTTCTCCCTTCCATATCCACTTATTTATTTGCATTATGCATAAAGGTTTTAAAATTGCAATATAGAAGACCTTAGAGGAACAAAGTTGCTCTATCCTGACATAACTAAAGGCCAACTTATTCTGGTTTGCAAAAATGGCTATAGCTACTCTAATCTATGGCAGTAAAGTCATTCACTCAGGTAAGCCATGCAATTGTTCTCACTTTTGGAGGGTTTTATAATTGCGTCGTATTTATAGTTGACTGTGAGACTGGAATGAGGAAGCCATTTGTTCAACTGTATGGATATGAGTGAAGAACATGCTTCCTCTTTGCAAAGCACAAGTGGAAGGGAAGACTTTGTAAGCCAAAGTAAACAGAGCTCTAACCACAGAATAGAAAGCTCATACAAACCAAGACTTAATCATTCTATATGCAACTTTTGACCAGTAAAATGACAATTCTGATGGAAATAAAAAGTAAAAATAATAAAATAAAAAGAGAAATAAATGAAAAAATAAAAACTAAGGATTTCAACTTTGTGTTGCCTGATGATTAGAAATGCTGAGGCCTTTTGAATGGAATAAAAAAATTAAAATTCTTCTCTTTGCTATTAGTTCTGTCAGGCTGGTTACAATGGCTCCAATCATATAGGACTTAATGAGAATGAAGAGATATACTGTTTTGCAACTTCATATTGTTTTGCTTTGCCACAAATTGAAGAGAGCAGAAGGCTGCATACACAGAATATGTGGGGATCCTGCCTCACTCAGAGCCCTGGATGTAATCTAATGCTGTGCAGTATGAGACCTTAGGATCCTGCCTCACTCTGGAGCCCTGGATGTAATCTAATGCAGTGCAGTATGAGACCTTAGAGCCTACACCAGCACAATACTCCAACCTTCAGGACTCTCAGATGCATAAATCCTTTGCCTTTGTAAAGTCATTTTTCCTTGGGTAATATTACAAGAACTAATAAATCATGGTTCACCTTTAACACTGTAAGTGACTGCCTTTTTATAGTATACTTCCATCCATTTTCTCCTATTTTTAAATTTCAATGTTTAAAATGTATCCCCATCACCAAGTCTAGTGCTGGAGTATAGTTTAGTACTCTAAATGTGAGAAAACTGTCACACGTTATACAGAGAAAACATAATTTAGGTAAATTGTGTTCAGGATAACTCACCATGCTTAATGATAAGGAATCAGCTCAGGTTAAATAAGGTGCTCATCACAGTAACACATAACGAACAGTAATACACTAAGTGCTAAATGAATATGTTGTGACCAAGACTCACAGAAACCTAGTCTATATTTTCTTAGAATTTATAATTAAGGACACATTAATTCAGTGTTTATGATGAGTCTTCAGAACCTAACTATTTGTTGCCAGTACATATGTACACACACACACACACACACACACACACACACACACACTTCACCACTGGGCTTAGAAAGCTATTCACATGCATTGAGTTTGTTCCTTACAGGCTGATTATAGACTGCTCAATGTACTGTTAGAACCATGTCTGAGACTCAGTATTACATTCCGTTTGTCTGTAGAAATGTTTCTACTTAACTTACAAAGCATAAATGTTCCCTTCAGGCATCTTTAAATTTCTGTTGACTACCACTTTGGACAACTGATGATTTAATTATGTCAACTTAATCTCTATAAGCAAAGCATAACAGATTTTTAGGTAGAGTTCAGGTAGCTCAATCTTGGACTCACTTTTCTATTGCTGTGATAAAACACCACGGTCAAGTCAATGTATAGAAAGAAGAGCTTATTCGAGACTTATGGTTCTAGAGATTTAAGGATCATGATGGCAGAGTTGAGGTAGTAGGTGGCAGATGGCTAGAGTAGCAGTTGAGAGCTCACACCTCGAAGTACAAGCAAAACGCAGAGGAACTAATAAGAAATGGCCCGAGTCTTTTGAAACCTCAAAGCCTATCCCCAGTAACATACCTCTTCTTTGTCATCCTTCCCAGTGTCATTAATTAAGGACCAAGTATTCAAATATATGGGCCTATGGGGGATCATTCTCATTCAATGCACCAAGCCTATTAACGGAAATGCATGTTTTTCTAATCCATGTGTAACCATACGTGTGTTTAGTATGCTGTTACAGTTTATAAGTGATGTGCTCTGTATTTGTCAACATTATAAATTATTTTTGAAAGTGTCTGTGGAACAATATGTCATTTTGTTTATCACTGTTTTAGATTAAAAAAATCAAATAATAGGCATGGGTAGCCCCTCCTTCCCCAAAACACCCTACCTTATTATATCCAGGGCCAAAAATTGAAATTCAATCTTTCATAAATGGTCACATTGGTTTCAAAGGCTGACCTCTCAGCATGTGGGATGTACATTTATGTCAGTTATTTTACTAAGGAGTATGAAGGAAACATTACCCCCAAAACTCAACTTTGCACTTGTCCTTCACTGAGTTTTTTGCATTGGATATTTTCCATTGGTTGAGGAAAATCTGTACACACAAGCCTCATACATGGAAACACAACCAAAAAGTCAAACTTTGGAAGAGTTAGGCTTGTGGTTTTTTACTTAAAAGTATTTTCTTACCACTGTCTAATATTGATTCATATAACACGGGAAATTTCATCACAAGTTTTATTAGCCAGTGATTCCCAACAAAAGCAAGTTTTGTAGTTATTGCATAAGAAAGTAAGAAGAAGTCAGAGCAGTGGGGCTGTTGATTCTTTGGTGCCCTGAAGGAGTCTGGTCCCTAGGAGACACATGTATCTAGTAGAATCAGGGTAGAATATTCCATCTTCTCAGAATGCATGATGTTGTAGTGATTTGGGAGAATGTGTAGATCCTACATAATTGGCAAAACACACACACACACACACACACACACACACACACACACACAAAACCTGTTAAGCTTATTAACAAGCTGCAAGCCTACACTGGGCAGGTTCTGAGCTATCCTAACCATCTACGCTATCTTTTTTTCAGAGGTCCTTTACCTTCTATGGAAGTCTCACCTTGGCTCCTCCTGGTCCATGAGTGTTCTCGTGTCTGCTCTTTCATTGTGACCTCATGGTAAATCCTCCTGGTTGCTCCATATGGTCTCTCTACCCTCTTTTCTCAAGGTCCTTCTCTCTGGGACCCCTGACTAGGATCAGAAGTTCAGCCTTCCTGTCTCTTCTACCCAGACACAGGTTGAATCATCTTTTTATTGACCAATCATAGATGATGGAAAACAATTTTCACATAACATTGAGACTAGAGATGCTTGACTATGTCATGTTCTGGACTATAGGCAGATATCTGGGCTTAAAAATCAGCATCTGAATTCACAGTGCACAAGAACAGCCTCCAACCTCATGATCTGTTTGTACAGGGAGAAGATGACATTTTGTTAAGGAAGATTCTAGCAGGGAATTAGGATATTATATACAGTCAGTGGCGGCCTTTCAATTCTTGGGTTTACTGAATGAATTACAAAACTTGTATTCCCAAATTTAAGTGCTATCTTTTTATTAAATATTTACATATTTATTGAATCTATTATCATCATCTCATTTCAAATTTCCCTTCTCCAATGCCACTTGTTTGGATAATTAAAATACTTGGAGATGGTAGTAAAAGCATTTTGCATGCATATGATGTTGTTGGTAGGCTCAAAGAAGATTTCAGAACTTTTTATATCAGTTGTGACAAATGATTCTAGATCATCAGGAACATACGACACATCAGAAACAAAAGTGTTATGTAGCACACAATTAAAAATAATAGAATAACAAGAAATATTAGGGCTGTGTGCAGGCCACTTTGCCTATGTCTGATTTTCCTATAGTTCAGTAAAATAAATCTTTTGATTTTTAGACAATTTAGGAACCAAGCTTCAGGAAGTCTAGTGATTTCTTTCATTAACTAACATGTTTGAGAACTGAAATGCAAACTTGCGTATTCCTTTCAATTACAGTTTTTCAGTTTCAGCATCCAAGTTAGCACTTTTCCCTCCCTTCTCACTTTCATGTTTTTTACATCTACCTATAAATGTTTATTGATTTGATATTGTGATTTATATCCTATGTAGACACTGACTGAAATAATAACATCTTGCTTTACCCGTCATTGAATTACTACTCCAATAGAGAAGACAGATGTGGAAAATAATTTTATTAAAATATAAAAGTCAAAAGGAACAGAAGAACAAGGCAGAGCCTAGGTTAAAAAAAGACCCATAATGCCACAAAGCTGCTTTGAAGATACTCTGAGGACAAATGTGTGCTCAAGAGAACATTTGGGGAAAGCTAAAGTCAAACAGCTTGGTTCAGAAGAAGACAGGCTGGGTGCAAGGGGCTGAAGTGACCCATGCCAAGGTGTTTCTGGTTTTTACTATGGCTTTCTCATTAGGAAAACTGGTTAGAAGTAATGCTGCACACTGTCAATTTGACACTAGAAATAAGTGGGAAAATTCCTATAATTCATTCAGAAGATTATTCAGAACATATTTATACTGTAACTTTGAATAAAAACAATTTCAGTGAAGCATTCGAGAATCTAGACTTAAATCATTTTGGACCAAGCAAGTGGACTTCAACTTGGACCTAGATGAAAGAAAGCTATGCAAAGGACTGACACATTGGAGTCCTGTTACTTCATCATGTCTTTGGAGGATCGCTGTGGTGGTAATGGAGGAACATTTAGAAAGTACCGTTGCGACACAGAGAAGTGAGGCTACTACATGTGTCACTGCTTGATTGAAGCATCCTTTTTGTCAATTCCAGTATTTGCCAAATTGGCAACTAAAGGAAACAGCAATCATGTTGATATAAAAATTTAAATAGAGTATTGCTGCCACAATCACACATACTAATTCAGTATTGAAGAATTTCTCTGAAGGTTTAGAAAGCAGAGTTGTCTGTTACAATGTCACTTGTTGCATTAGGAACCTCCTCAGGCCCTCAAAAGCCAACAAAAAATTCAGTTGAAATTTAACAGAAAATTCCATACAAAGAAGGTAAAATCAAATTATAAAACCTTTTTTATTGTTATAAATTTTGATGGAAAATACATATTCATGAATATAATGTTATTAATGAAATTAATCTCTCACTTTTTAAAATTTACTTTTTTCTTTTTGTTCTAGGGTTTTCAGGTGTGCTCTTAGTGCTATAAATTTTCTTCTTAGCACTGTTTTCATTGTGTCCCATACATTTGGGGATGCTGTGTCATATCATTTTCATTGAATTCCAGGAATTCTTTTATTTCTTTTTTTATTTCTTCCTTGACCAAGTTATCATTAAGTAGAGAGTTGTTCAGTTTCCATGGGTATGTGAGTTTTCTGTTGTTTTTGTTATTATTGAAGTCTAGCCTTAGTTTGTGGTGACCTGTTGAAAAGCCGTCTCCTGTTTCTGCCCCCACACAAAGCTAGCAGCTTTCAGAGTCACTTGGTAAATAGGCCTGAGTAACACACACAAGTGAGGCATGTGCTGTCTCCAGAATCCAAATAAACCCACTAAATGTTGTGCTTCTTTCTTGGTGGTTGGAGGGGCCAGGTTCAATAACTTATCTTTCACCTTAGAAGGAATATCTCTGCATGCCCCATACCTCTGGACTCCTAAGTATTTCACTGAGGTAAATGGTCCTTGAAATTTGGTTGGATTTATTTCACATCCTCTGATACACATAGGTGTTACCAATGAGTCCAAAGTGGTTGCTACTTCCTGCTCACTTGGTCCAATAAGCATAATGTCATCAATATAGTGCACCAAGGTGATATTTTGTGGAAGAGACAAACGACCAAGATCCCTTCTAACTAAGTTATGACACAGGGCAGGAGAGTTAATATATCCTTGAGGCAGAACTGCAAAGGTATACTGCTGGCCTTGGCAACTGAAAGCAAATTGGTTCTGGTGGTCCTTATGGACAGGTACTGAGAAGAAGGCATTTGCTAGATCAGTAGCTGCGTACCGGGCACCAGGAGATATGTTAATTTGCTCAAGCAATGAAACTACATCTGGTACAGCAGCTGCAATCGGAGTTACTACCTGATTTAGTTTTCAATAGTCAATTGTCATTCTCCATGATCCATCTTTCAGAAAGGAGAGTTAAAGGGAGATGTGGTGGGAACCACCACCCCTGCATCTTTCAAGTCCTTGATGGTGGCAGTAATTTCTGCAATTCCTCCAGGAATATAATACTAGTGTTGATTCACTATTTTCCTTGGCAGAGGCAACTCTAACGGCTTCCCTTTCGCCTTTCCCACCATAATAGCCCTCACTCCACAGGTCAGGGAACCAGTGTGAGAATTCTGCCAACTTCTAAGTATATCTATCCCATTATACATTCTGGAACTGGGGAAATAACCACAGGATGTGTTCAGGGACCTACTGGACCTACTGTGAGGTGGACATCAGCCAAAACTCCATTAATTACCTGTCTTCCATAAGCCCCTACTTTAACTGGAGGGCCACAATGTTTTCTGGGATCAGCATCAATTCAGAACCAGTATCCAACAGACCCTGGAAAGTCTTATTATTTCTTTCCCCCAAGTTTACAGTTACCCTTGTCAAAGCTGGTAGATACCTCTGGGGAAGAACTGGAGAAAGCTACCAGCAAAACATTTAGGTGTGTTATTAAGATTCTTCCTCACAGGAACCTGGCCACCCCTTCATTCAAGGGTTTCTGGGTCTACAAACTAGCTCAAGTCTGGAAATTGATTCACTGGCTGAGATTGTCTTTTGCCATGATCCAGTGTAGCCTTTCTTTCATTTGTTTGAGAACTTTTCTGCTTATACAGATCAAACAGATATGCAGTAAGTTTCCTATCATTTTCATTCCTGGAAACACCATGCCTGATTAGCCAGAACCAAAGGTTCATACCAGTCATGACATAAATTTCACCTCTCCTGTGCTGACCATTATAGGCTAGGTCATTATTAACATTGTTGCCTATTATAATAACTACGATCACCTTGTCTCTGGTGATTCAATGCTTACCTCAGGGCCCAATTAAACCCATTGCATTTAATTCATCCAATAGAGCAGCAGCATCTCCAACCCTAAGGTCTTGAAAAGAACACAAGAAAAGGGCAAGAACAAAACTTTTCATGTGTGTTGGTGCCCCTCTCACCAGTTTGCATCTTATAGTATCCCTGAAGGGCTTTCCCATTGTGGAGGATTAGGTTTTCCACAACGTACCCACTCTAGCATTGCAATTTCCCTGAGCCTTAAAATCCCTTGGTTGACACAAAGCTAAAGGATGTCAGGCATCTCCAAGTCCTTTTCAGTAGGCCATCTTTTAATAAACATTTCAGCCAACCATTCAAACAAACTTCTGACACCCTTTTTAACTGTGTGAGTGTCCCTGTTAAACCTAGTCTCCATTCAGAGGCCCCATGTCAATAAACTCAGCCTGATCTAGTTTTATGCTTCTTCCACCATTACCCCACACTCTTAAAATCCATTCCCACACATAGTCTCCAGACTTCTGCTTGAATGAATTAGCAAAGTCATTAAGCTTTTTAGTAGTGTAGCACATTTCCTCATGGATTACACTTCCTACCACCTCTCTAGGGGCCTGCTTTGCCTTGAGTCTGGTTATAGGTCTAGAAGAAACTATTGGTCGTCCTTGAGGAACATCCATATTGTCTTACCAGGCTTTTTTTTTTCAGAGAAAGTCACTGTTGGTTTATCAGACTCTGAGGCATTAATTCCCTCATGTGAAAGAGGCATTATTTCAAGGTGTGGGGCTCTTCAGGAGGGTACTACTTCCTCAGGTGAGGTAAAACTTTGAGAATCTGAAGATTCAATGTTCTCAGCTTCAACAGGATCCTCCCACACATCCCCATCCCAAGTTATAGAATCCCATTCTTTGCCAATTAATGCCCTACTTTAACTGCTGACACCCTCTGAGGCTGAGACTTGAATTTTCGCTGTAATTCAGCCAACCTTAGATTGGGGCTTCAGTTTGCATTTCTGCAATTCAAGCTCTGTGGCTGCTGGAGAGAAGATTCTTTTCAAGATCACATTCAGAAACTTTTATATTGTTTATTTGCTTCTGGGGCTGTTTAATTTAATCATACAGTCCATTCTTTTTCTTCATCAATTTGTCCAGAGATACCCAGAGCAACAAACAGGCAACATCATTTTTCTTGTTTTCCCCCAAATTGTAAAAACTTTTATATACAGGTTACCTAATTCATTCTTGATGGATCAAGATAATCAAAGGCATTAGTGTCTTTAAGTTTAAAATATAGTTTCCACCAAGGGCCTTCAATATTCTCCAAGCTCCCCGGATAGTGAGTATCTGGAAAGTTTTCAGTAGTTGAAGATGCTGGTGAATTATTAAGCCAATTCTGGATTCTTAAAAGATTCATCCTTATACTTCTGCTCCTCTAGAACCACTTCTGGTACCAACTTCGGTATTAATCAGGATTCTCTATTATCACAGAACTTATGGAATGTTTCTCTGTATTGAGGGAATTTATTGTGATGACTTATAGTCTGTAGTTCAACTAACCCAACAATGGTCAGCTTGAATGGGAAGTCCAAGGATCTAGCAGTTGTTCAGTCTCATGAGGCTAGGTGTTTCAGCTGGTCTTATGTAGAAGTAGGTTCCAACAGATGTGCTGGCAAGCAAATGCAAGCAGGTGAAGAAGAGTGAATCTTCTTTCTTCCAGTGTCCTCATGTAGGTCTCCAGCAGAAGGTGTGGTCCAGATTAAAGGTGTGTATCACCATGCCTGGATATAGGACTTGCTTTGTTGCAGGCTGACCTTGAACTCAGAGGTCTCCTTGTCTCACTCTCCTGGGATTAAAGGTGTGAGCTACCTTGTTTGGGCCTAAGCTATTCATGGCCATTATGCCTCAAGATCTCTACACCAAGATCCAAGTCAGACAGAAACTTGTGTCTTCCAGCCTCAAGATCTGGATCACAGGTAAGCTCTCTACTTCTGGATTGTAGTTCATTTCATATATAGTCAAGTTGACAACCAGGAATATTCTTTACAAATAGACACCAAAGGAAAGACAGTATCTTCAACAAATATTACTGGTTAAACTGGTTGGATGAATGTAAAGCGTGTAAATAGATCCATATTCATTACCCTGCAGAGAACTCAACCACTCCAATTTGACATAAGATAAGATACTCTGAATCTGATATAAAAGGAAGTAGGGAATAATCTTGAACTCATTGACACCAGAAAAGAATTTCTCAACAAACCACCAATAGCACAGGCACTAAGAAAAATTAATAAATGGTACCTCATGAAACTGAGGAGATTCTGTATGACAATGGACACAATCAATCAGGTAAAGTGGCATCATTCTAAATGGGAAAGCATCCTTACCAATAGAGTGTTATAGTCTCAAATATATAAGGAACTAAAAATTAAATCAAGAAAACAACCCAACTTAAAATGGATAGAAGTAAACAGACAGTTCTCTAAAGACGAACCACAAATGTCTGATAAACATTTAAAGAAATGTCCAACACCCTTATTTCATCAGGGAAATTAAAATGAAAACTTCTTTGTACTTTTATTTTAGCATAGTCAGAATAGCCAAGATTAATCAAATAAATGATAGAATATGCTGGTGGGAATGTGGAAACACTTACTGCTGATGGTGGGAATGAAATCTGGTATAGCATCTATAGAGATCAAGGTAGTGTTTCTTCAGCAAACTGGAACTCAATGTACCTCAAGATCCAGCTATTTCACTCTTGAACATATACACAAAAGTCACTATCTCCCACTACAGAGACACTTGTTCATCTATGTGCATTGCTGCTTGGAAACAGCCTAGATGTCTATCAACTGATGAATTGATAAGAAAAAGGAGGCACATTTATATAATATAATATTATTAAATTTTTAAGAAAAATTAAATTATGAAATTTGCAAGATAGGTCTTGAAAAACAAATCATCCTGAACAAGGTAACTCAGACCCAAACAGCAAGTGCTGTATATTTTCTCTTAAATGCATATGTTAGCCTCTATGCTTCCGTATGTGCTGCAATCAATATAACCACATACCTTAGGTACTTCCAAATGGACTCAGTGGTATGAGGATCTCTCAAAGAAGGGAAAGCAGAGTAATTGTTATTAAAGAAACTGGGAACCGAAATAGAAAGATTAAAGGAGGTGAAAGAAAGGAGTAAAGGAGGGAATCACCAAACAACAGGGACGATGATGCCCAAATAGACATTCTTAGACAAGTAAAACTTCCAGTGCCAGAAATGGGTTATACCTTGTTGAGTCATTGGTCAAAGCAATTCTATGTAAACCACTAAATATTATAGACTACTTCCAAGGCTATTGGTTACTCTCTGCATCTGCTGATCAGGGCTCATAGCTGAAGGCAACACTTACATATGATATTGAACAGAGAAAATTCAAGCTGGTGGCTAACAATAAGCTTTTCCTCTACAAACTAGCATTTCTGATGTTGAAAGGTACCTCACATGCTAGCATGGGAGAACGTTAATCATCAGTATCACTGAGCTACATGTCCTAAGGACTACAATAATGTCCTTGTGGAATTATGGCAGAAATGGAATAACTAACCATCTTCAGATAGGATATAAGGCCCACTTCATGAGATGGAACCTATATCTAACACTGCTAAAATTCCCAAGAACTAGATAGGTCATGGATTTAGGTAAACCCTAATAGTATTATTTTATTAAAGAAACATAGCAATAAAATATCTCCTAATAAGAAATCGATATACTCATACATCAGTTTCTTGCTCAGTCTTCAGAATTTCTTCTTGCAGTATATGGAAAGTAACAGAGATACACAAATGGACAATTTGTAGAGAGTGGGAGACTTTGGAGCACTAAGCCATAAATGAGGGGTTTTTTCAAAGCTGCCCCACAGAAGACTCAGGGATCTGTGAAAGAGGAGGACAAAAGATTGCTGAAACAAGAGGTAAAACATGATAACAAGGAAACGGTCTTCAAGGCATGACAGAACTGATGAATATATAGACTCACAGAATCTGGTAAAGGAATATGGTTTCCTCCTATAGAGTTACATGGGTGTACTAACCATACCTCAGGGTAGGATCTATGCCCAGAAATTGTTGGCCAACACAATATAAACACAATGGTACTTTTGTAGACTTAAAAAAAAAAAATCTTATTTTGCTTTGTTTGAATACTTTTTTGTTTTATTAGTCTTTTGATTGTTTATATTTATTTCTCTTGCCCTGGGTGTTTCTTGTTTTGTTGTTACTGTTACTTTTTCTTTAGAGAGAGAGAGAGAGAGAGAGAGAGAGAGAGAGAGAGAGAGAGAGAACAGAAAGTTAGATGGATAGGGAGTTGTGAAATATCTTGGAGGAAGTGGGAGATGGGAAAGCTTAATTAAAATACATTGTGTAAAAAAAAGAGTTTTCAATGAAAAGTTTTCAATAGTAATGAACAAACACACATGCACACATATCCACACGATTGTGACAATAAAATCACTATATAAAAGTTTTGATTTAGATAATTGGAATGAATAGTTGCTTATTGGAAAGAAAAGTTGTTTTGCCATTAGAGAGCATTCTGAATACTTAGGTCTGAAATTGTCATAATTAACTGTAATTACACCTGAACTTCAGCACCACAACACTACAGCATTAGACTCCCATCTATGTGATGTTTTAGCTACTATTCTTCATATAGAAAGCAATCTGCTATATCTATAGTAAATTAACTCCAAAATATTTGATTTTTGATTCTCAGAGCCTTGCCATATCTCACTCTTTCAGTATATCAGTACTGGGCATGCTGATGTAAAGGTCCATGTTGCATATGATGTCACTGTAAGGTCAGAGACTATAATCTTAAAATAGTAATTGCATTCATAGTACATGATCATTAGCAGGCGTCATATCATGTGTAAAGTAAGTAAATTATTTCTAGATAGGACAGGAGACTATGCATTTTGTGTAGCTAATTCTCACACAAGTTTAATGTCTAAATAAAATATACCTGACATACAAGCAGGAACATTAAAAGCACACAGCCACTAGGCTGTAAGAAAGATAGCCCAGATCAGCTTTTATCTAACTCTTAACAGAAAAAAATGTAAACTTTGCTCTAAACTCAGCTTGATCATCTTTAAGACAGACCTTGTTCATTAAACATTACAGAGTTCCGTGCTCTGAACCACATTGGAGGTGAGTTATTCTTTTATTCCCTTCTCCTTTTGCTTCTCCTGATGGATGAATAGGAGCATCATACTGCCTATCAAGGTTTGGTTTTTTTCCATATCTATACCATGGAAAACTTCAAATATCCACCAAAGTAGAATGGTAAATGGATTTGATTTTACCAACATACAAAAATTTCCAAAAGTTTGTCCATGTTTTTTATATATGTATTTCACATTCTAGACATTCTCCCTATTCCTACCCTGGTTATTATGAAGCGTGTCCCAGAAACTAGGGATTTCAGCCTTTAGCTAAGAGGAGTAACATACCCCAAATATAAAGGAGGCTGTGTTTTGATATCTTGTTTACAAACCAAGATGTAGATAGTCATGGATTTACAATGAATTATTTGAAATACACAGTGATGTTGCATACAGTGTTTTTTTCTTTTTTCCTATGGAGATGTTTTTGCAGCTAAGGTCAGACTTATCACTCAGATATCTTTCAAAGCTTAGATATTGTCCAAGTTTTCTCTTTTAAAGACAAAGTTTTGAGTAACTATTGCTTCTAGATATTCTGTGTCCAGGAAGCTAATTGCCTAAAATATAACACTATTTTGAGAGTAAACTACTAAAGTAAAGATACTAAATTTTATTATGAAATTTTAGTGAAAATTTCACCATAACAAAGAATGTTTTATGATAAATACATCTCTACATTATAATCAAAGGAAATAAATGTATGTATTGGCAATTGTATCTTCATCTTGTTTTCTCTAGATTCCTTAATCAGAAGAATAACAGGGCAAAGACAAAACAATCTGATGACACCATACACCTCAGATACAGGTTCCAAAGGACTTGAGTTGGTTCTAACCTGAAAGTCTCTTTCATGAGAACTAGGTTTCATGGTTCCAAAACGTATCATGTGAATTTCCAAAAGAGGAAAATAACCAACAAGCCTATCTAGGTTTAATGCCTATGGACCCCAACAAAAGACCATCCTGGCATTAAAATTCTAAGTGTTCAGCAGTGGTATACATCATTTGGCAGTGCTAACTAATAGTTCTCTAATTGGAGTTAAGACCCACTCAACAAGGGAATCTTGCCTCATATTTGAATCTAGCCAACTTCTCTGAACTAGTAAAGTAATTGATCTTAGCAGAGAACCTACAATAACACTTTCCTAGACCAGTATAATCCCTAACTACAGTCTGTATATTTGTTCTCATACCCACAGATAAGGGTAGTTCTCACCCCTTACCAAGGAAACTTCTCTTTGCAACAGATGGAGATCATTATAGCAAAGCACAACCAATCAACAACACAGACTTTTGGAGCCTAATACAAACTGATAGATCTACAACACAACTTGTGTCCCTAATGTTCAGGATCATCTCAGAATAGAGGGAGGAAGATTGTAAGAATCAGAGACACAGGGAGTTTGTTGTGAGAGTGTGTCTCCTTGATATGTCAGAAGCTACATCCATGAAGTCTAGCAATTCAACTACCATGATATATGGAAAGGCTGCCTAAATATAATCTAAACAAGGAAGATACCAGAACAAACTAATATGGAAGAGAGAAAGCTCAAGAGATCTCAAGCCTAGACAAAATACTGAAGGCAACCAAGGCATGCAGGGAGTAGGAAAAAATGGTCTTCCTTGGGGGAAGAGCACCCCATTTGGTTATCCAATATCACATCATTAAATCTGAAAATATACACATACAAGATGCATCAACTGTACTGAGCAGGTTTTATCTTTATAGTGATAAACATATATTATGTATGGTTGGGGCTAACATTTAAAACTCCTTCCAATTTTTACCTCCTCACTTCCCTTCCAGATCTACTCCTCTGTCTCTCCGTAGAAAAGAGCAGGTTTCTAAGAGATAACAACCAACATGACAAAATAAAATACAATAAACTAAACCAAAATGCATGACTCCTAAGCTGGACAAGGCAACCAAATAGAAGGAAAAGAGCCTCCGAAGTAGGAACAAGAATCGGAGACCCACTCATTCCCATTACTCAGGAGTCCCACAAAATGCTAAGCTGAGAGATATCGTATATACACAGAGGGACTGGTTCAGACCTTTGCAGACCCTGTGCTTGCTGTGCCAGTCTCTGTGAATTCATATGCACCTTGCTTAGTTGATCCAGAGGATATTGTCCTCCAGGCGTCCTCCATCTACTCTGGTTGTCATACTCTTTCTGACCCCCCTTCCACGGGGCTTCCTGAGCTCTGAGAGGAGGGGTTTGACGGAGACATCCCATCTGCTGCAGGAAGAAACTTCTCTGATGATGACTGAATAAAGCACTGATCTATGAGAATAGCAGAAGATCATTGGGGATCATTTTATTGATTCTTTTTTTGGTTTTTGCTTTGCTTTGATTTGATTTACTCTAGGTCTCTGAGATATCTAGTCTCTGATTCTTGGTCACCTCAGTAGTGGTGGGTATGATTTCCAGTTTTTGGAGTGGACAATGATTTGCTACTCTCACAAATTTTGAGCTCCCATTGCTCTAGCATGAATTACAGGGAGGACAGATTGCAGTTCAAAGGTTTTGTGACTGGGTGTTTTATGTTATTTTTTTTTTTGATAGCCTGTATAAATGACACACAATCCAGGTATTTTATTCACAAGCCATAAGCCTAGATTGGACAGATTTGGAACGATTCTAATTTATTTCCCAGCCATAATGTCCCTTGTTACTTGCTGTTTTACCTGGCCACACACATATGATCCATATTCTCTCATGACATCTTCCTCATCCGTTGGTCTCCTCTCTTCTCCCCGTTTCCTGTCTCCTGAGACCCTCCCCCGACTCAATCCTCAAGTCCCATCCTTTCTCACTACTGCCAAATCTCTAGCCTTTTATTGACCAATGAAATTGGGGAGCAAGGTTTTCATAGCATCATTTGGTGTACATGAGGATCTGTAACCAGACCTTGGAAGACAGCATTTAGCATCTAAATACAAGCAGCAACAGAACAACTCCCTACAGAATTATTTCAACATTCTTGTATCTGTTGAGACTTCTTTTTTGTCTGAGTATGTGGTCAATTTTGGAGAAACTTCAAAAAGGTACAGTGCAGAAAATGTAGCCTTTTGTGTTTGGGTAAAATGCCCTTGCAGATTACTTTTAATTTATTTATTTCTTTCTTTATTTACTTTACATCTTTTAGAAACCCTTTATCCCATCTGTCCTCTCCCTGGCTCTATGAGGGTATTTCCCCACCCATCCACCCACTCCCGTCTTCCCTTCCTGGCACTCTGTAGTGGAGCATCTAACACTCTCAGACCCAAGGGCCTCTCCACCCACTGATGGCCAACAAGACCCTCCTCTGCCACCTATGTGGCCAGCACAAAGGGTCCCTCCATGTGTATTATTTGGTTGGTGGTCCAGTCTCTGGGAGCACTGGGAACCTGACTGGTTGACACTGTTGCTCCCTCCCCCATGGGGCTGCAAACTCCCTAAGGTCCTTCAGACCTTTCTGGAACTTCACCTAGGACCCCACGCTCAGTCCAACAGTTGCTGTGAATTGAAACATGGGTGTTCCACATTTTGGGCTAATATCCGCTTATCAGTGAGTACATACTGTGTTTGTTCTTTTGTGACTGAGTTACCACACTCAGGATATTTTCAAGTTCCATCCATTTGCCTGCGAATTTCATGAAGTCATTGTTTTTAATAGCTGAGTAGTATTCCATTGTGTAAATGTACCACATTTTCTGTATCTATTCTTCTGTGGAGGGACATCTGGGTTGTTTCCAGCTTCTGGCTATTATAAACATGGCTGCTACGAACATAGTGGAGCATGTGTCCTTATTACGTGTTGGAGTATCTTCTGGGTATATGCCCAGGAGTGGTATAGCTGGGTCCTCAGGTAGTATTATGTTCATTTTTCTGAGGGTCCACCGAACTGAATTCCAGAGAGGTTGTATCGACTTGCATTCCCACCAGCAATGGAAGAGTGTTCCTCTTTCTCCACATCCTTGCCAACATCTGCTGTCACATGAGTTTTTGATCATAGCCATTCTGACTAGTGTGGCTTGGAATCTCAGGGTTGTTTTGATTTGCATTTCCCTGATGAATAAGGATATTGATCATTTCTTTAGGAGCTTCTCAGCTATTGAGTATTCTCTGTTTAGCTCTGTTCCCCATTTTTTCATAGGGTTATTTGGTTCTCTGGAGTCTAACTTCTTGAGTTCTTTGTATATATTGGATATTAGCTCTCTATTGGATATAGGATTGGTAAAGATCTTTTCCCAAGAGTTGGTTGACATTTTGTCCTATTGACAGTGTCCTTTGCCTTACAGAAACTTTGCAATTTTATGAGGTCCCATTTGTTGGTTCTTGATCTTAGAGCATAAGCCATTGGTGTTCTGCTCAGGAACATTGCCCCTGTGCCCGCATATTCGAGAATTTTCCCTACTGTCACTTCTATCAGATTCAGTGTATCTGGTTTTGTGTGAAGGTCCTTGATCCACTTGGACTTGAGCTTTGTACAGAGAGATAGGAATGGATCAATTTCCATTCTTCTGCATGTATACTGCCAATTGAACCTGCACCATTTGTTGAAAATGCTGTCTTTTTCCCACTGGATAATTTTAGCTCCTTTGTCAAAGATCAAGTGACTGTACATGTGTGCCTTCATTTCTGGGTCTTCAATTCTATTCCATTGATCTACCTGCCTGTCACTGTACCAATACCATGAAGTTTTTATCACTACTGCTCTGTAGTTAAGCTTGAAGTCAGGGAGGCTAATTCCCCCAGAAGTTCTTTTAATGTTGAGAATAGTTTTTGCTATCCTGGGTTTTTTGTTATTCCATATGAATTTGAGAATTGCTCTAAGTCTATGAAGAATTGGGTTGGAATTTTGATTGGGATTGCATTGAATATGTAAATTGCTTCCGGCAGGATGGCCATTTTAACTATATTAATCCTGCCGATCCATGAGCATGGGAGATCTTTTCATCTTCTGAGGTCTTCTTTGATTACTTTCTTCAGAGACTTGAAGTTCTTATCATACAGATCTTTCACTTGTTTGGTTAGAGTCACACCAAGATATTTTATATTGTTTGTAACAATTGTGAAGGGTGGCATTTCCCTAATTTCTTTCTCAGCCTGTTTATCCTTCCAGTATAGGAAGGCTACTGATTTGTTTGAGATAATTTTGTATCTGGCCACTTTGCTGAAGTTGTTTATCAGCTGTAGCAGATCTCTGGTGGAGTTTTCCTGGTCACTTAAGTATACCATCATATCATCTACAAATAGTGATATTTTGAATTCTTCCTTTCTAATTTGTATCCCTTTGACCTCTTTTTGTTGTCTAATTGCTCTAGCTAGAACTTCAAGAACTATATTGAATAGATAGGGAGAGAGTGGACAGGTTTGTCTAGTCCCCAATTTTAGTGGGATTGCTTCAAGTTTCCCTCCATTTAGTTTGATGTTGGCCACTGGTTTGCTGTATATTGCTTTTACAGTGTTTAGGTATGCTCCTTGAATTCTTGATCTTGCCAAGACTTTTATCATGAAGGAATGTTGAATTTTGTCAAATGCTTTTTCAGCATCTAATGAAATGACCATGTGTATTTTTTCTTTGAGTTTGTTTATGTAGTGGATTATATTGATGGATTTCTGGGTATTGAACCATCCCTGCATCCCTGGGATGAAGCATACTTTATCATGGTGAATGATCATTTTGGTGTGTTCTTGGATTTGATTTTTGAGAATTCTATTGAGTATTTTACATCGATATTCATAAGGGAAATTGGTCTGAAGTTTTCTTTCTTTGTTGGGTCTTTGTGAGATTTTGGTATCAGTGTAACTGTGGTCTCATAGAATGAATTGGGTAGTGCCCTCTGGTTAGTCTGGTTAAGAGTTTATCTATCTTGTTGATTTTCTCAAAGAATCAGCTCCTGGTTTTGTTGATCTTTGTATAGTTCTTTTAGATTCTACTTGGTTGACTTCAGCCCTTAATTTGATTATTTCTTGCCTTTTACTCCTCTTGGGTGTATTAGCTTCTTTTTGTTCTAGAGCTTTCAGGTGTGCTGTTAAGCTGCTAGTATATAATTTACCAGTTTCTTTTTGGAGTCATTCAGAGCTATGAGTTTTCCTCTTAACACTGCTTTCATTGTGTCCCAGAGGTTTGGGTATGTTGTACTTTCATTTTCATTATATTCTAGGAAGTCTTTAATTTTTTTCTTTATTTTTTCCTTGACCAAGTTACCATTGAGTAGAATGTTTTTCAGCTTTCATGTGTATTTGTGCCTTCTGTTTTTGTTGTGGCCATTGAAGACCAGCCTTAATCTGTTGTGATCTGATAGAAGGCATGGGATTATTTCAATCTTCTTATATCTGTTGATACTTGTTTTGTCATCGATTACATGGTCAATTTTGGAGAAAGTACCATGAGGTGCTGAGAAGAAGGTATATTCTTTTGATTTAAGATGAAATATTCTATAGTTATCTGTTAAATCCATTTGGTCCATAACTTCTGTTAGTTTCACTGCGTCTCTGTTTATTTTGTGTTTCCAAGATCTGTCCATTGATGAGAGTGTGGTTCTGAGATCTCCCACTATTATTGTGTGAGTTGCAATGTGTGCTTTGAGCCTTAGTAAAGTTTCTTTTATGAATGTGGGTGCCCTTGCATTTGGAGAATAGATCATCAGAATTGAGAGTTCTTCTTGGTAGATTTTTCCTTTGATAAGGATGAAATGTCCTTCCTTATCTTTTTTGATGACTTTTGGTTGAAAGTCGATTTTAGCCGATATTAGAATGTCTACTCCTGCCTGTTTCTTGGGACCATTTGCCTGGATAGTTGTTTTTCATACCTTTATTCTGAGGTAGTATTTGTCTTTAACACTGAGGTGTGTTTCCTCTATGCAGCCAATTGCTGGGTGCTGTTTATGTATCCAGTCTGTTAGCCTATGTCTTTTTATTGGGGAATTGAGTCCATTGAGATTAAGAGATGTTAAGGAATAGTGATTGTTGCTTCCTGTTATTTTCGATCTTATTTTTATGTTTGTGTGCCTATCTTCTTTTAGGTTTGTTGAAAGATTACTTTCTTGCTATTTCTAGGATGTAGTTTTCCTCCTTGAGTTGGTGTTTTCCTTCTATTATTATTTGTAGGGCTGGGTTTGTAGAAAGATATTGTGTAAATTTTTTTTTTCATGGAATATCTTGCTTTCACCATCTATGGTAATTGAGAGTTTTTCTGGATATAGCAGCCTGGGCTGGCACTTGTGTTCTCCTAGGGTCTGCAGGAGATCTGTAAAGGAACTTCCTGCTTTCATAGTCTCTGGTGAGAAGTCTGATGTAATTCTGATAGCTCTGCCTTTATATGTTACTTGCCCCTTTTCCCTTACTGCTTTTAATATTCTTTCCTTGTTTTGTGTATTTGGTGTTTTGACGATTATGTGATGGGAGGAATTTCTTTTCTGGTCCAATCTATTTGAAGTTCTGTACACTTCTTGAATGTTTATGTTCATCTCTTTCTTTAGGTTAGTGGAAGTTTTCTTCTATACTTTTGTTGAAGATATTTAGTGGCCCTTTAAGTTGGGAATCTTCACTCTCTTCTATACCTATTATCCTTAGGTTTGGTCTTCCCATTTTATCTTGGATATCCTGGATGTTTTGGGTTAGGAGCTTTTTGTATTTTGCATGTTCTTTGACTGTTGTGTCAATGTTTTCTATGGTATCTTCTGCACCTAAAATTCTTTCTTCTGTCTCTTGAATTCTGTTAGTGATGCTTGCATCTGTGACTCCTGATCTCTTTCCTAGGGTTTCTATCTCCAGGGTTGTCTCCCTTTGTGATTTCTTTATTGTTTCTATTTCCATTTTTAGATCTTGGATAATTTTGTTCACTTCTTTTACTTGTTTGATAGTGTTTTCTTGTATTTCCTCTTTAAGGGCTTCTAGCTGTTTACATGTGTTCTCTTGTATTTCTTTAAGGGAGTTATTTCTTTCCTTCTTATAGTCTTCTGCCATCAACATGAGAAGTGTTTTTAAATCTGAGTCTTGCTTTTCTGGTGTGTTGAAGTATCCAGGGCTCGCTTTGGTGGGAGAACTAGGTTCTGATGATGACACTTTACCTTGATTTCTGTTCCTTATGTTCTTGCTCTTGCCTTTCTCCATCTGGTAATCTCTGGTGTTAGTTGGTCTTGCTCTCTCTGGCTGTGGCTTGTCTGTCCTGCAAGCCTTTCCATCAGCACTCTTTGGAGACCAGCTCTCTCTGAGAGTAATTTCGGTTTGGAGAGCTGTGGTACAGGGTCAGCTCTGGGGTGCAGACAGAAACCAGAAGTATACTGTGCCCAGCTGTTCTTTGGTTCCTGTGTCCTGATGGCTCTGCAAGGGTCTCTTGTGATTAAGGAGTTTGAACAGAAGTGGTAGTCTTCCTGTGCTCGAAGGTATGTTGGCACTCCTGGCAGACCAGCTCTCTCCTGGCATTTGAGTATGGAGACCTGTGTCATGGGATCAAAACCCTGGCAGCAGAAGGAAACCGGAAGGCCACTCCTCAGTCCCTGTGTCCTGAGGATTCTGGGTGGGTCCTGCCTCTGAGCAGTGGTACTAGTCTTACCTCTACTCATGGGCTTGTCTACAATCCTGGGATGCTTAGCTTTCTCCAGGCACTAATTGGCTATGGAGCTCTGTGGCACAGACTGAGGTCCCTGGCAGCAGAAGGAAACCTTACTTTACATCTTAATCACAGCTTTCCCTACCTCCTCTCCACCCAATCCTTCCTTGTTACCTTTTCTCCCCCAATCCCCCTCTGCTCCCTTTGTCCTCAGAAAAAGGGAGACCTCTCAGGGATATCATCCTGCCCTATAATACCAAGTTGCAGTAGAACTAGGCACCTGTTCTCCTACTGAGGCGATACAAGGAAGCCAAGTTAGGGGAGAGAGATCCAAAGACAGGCAACAAAGTCAGAGACAATCCAACTCCTTTTGTTAGGGATACCACAATGAAGATCAAGATACACAACTGTTACATATATGTAGAAGGCCTAGGCCAGTCCTCAGTTGTGGTTCAGCCTCTGTGGGCCCCTATGGCTTTATGGCTAACATCCACTTATCCAAGTTAGTTGATTCTGTAGGTCTTGCTGTGGTGCCCTTGAACCCTCATGTTCTTATAATTCCTCCCCTCTTCCACTGGGTTCCCCAAGCTCTGCCTAATGTTTGACAGTGGTCTCTCACATCTTTCCATCAGTTGCTGGGTGAAGCCTCTCAGATGAGAGTTATGCTATGGTTCTATCTGCAAGTATAGCAGAATATCATTAAATAGTGTCAAGGGTAGGTTCTCTCTCATGGCATGAGCCTCAAGCTGTGATGGTCATTGGTTGTGTAGTCCCTTAATTTCTGCTCTATTTTTACTTCTGCTCATCTTGAAAATGGGAAAATAGGTGTGTGTGGCTGGGTTGGTTTCTCAGTCCCTCCACTGGCAGTCTTTTCTGGTTACAGGAAATGGCCATATGGGATTCCATATCTCCCATTGCTAGGAGTCTTAGCTAGGGTCATCCTCATAGATCTTACGAGTTTCCATTGTATTAGCTTTCTAGATTTTTCTAGAGATGTGCCCCCAACAATTCTAGTTCTCTCTCTCCCAGTACTCTTCCCATCAATCATTCCCTTACTTCATGCCTACAGTTCAATTCCAACCCCTTCCCCCACTCAGCCCCCTCCATCTGTCCACCCTTGATTTCTATTCTATTTCCCTTACTCAGTGAGATTTCTTGGGCCTTCTTTGTTACCTTTTTTGGGGCTGTGGACCTTAGCAGGGTTATCCTGTACTTTATGGCTACTGTCCAATCATAAGTAAGTACATATTATGCTTCTCTTTCTGGGTTTTGTTTACCTCACTCAAAATGATCTTTTCTAGTTCCATTCATTTGTAAATTTCATGATGTCATTGTTTTTAGTAGCTGAGAAATACTTCATTTTATAATTGTACCACATTTTCTTCGCCCATTCGTCAGTTGAAGAACATCTAAGTTATTTCCAATTCCTGTGCTATTATAAACAAAGCTGCTATGAAGATAGTTGAGCAAGCATCCTTGTGGTATAGTGGAGCATCATTTGGGTATAAGCCCAGGAGTGGTATAGCTGGGTCTTGAGATAGAATGATTTCCAATTTTCTGAGAAGCTGCCAAATAGACTTCCAAAGTGGTTGTACAAGCTTGCCCTTCTACCAACAATGAAGGGGAGTTCCTCTTTCTCCACAGTCTCACATAAGCTTTTATTTGAGCTTTTGATCTTTTTGGGTGTAAGATGGAAGGAATTTTAGAGTGATTTTGATTTGCTTTTCTCTGACAACTCAGGATGTTGAAAAATTCTTTAAGTGTTTCTTGGCCACTACAAATTCTTCTGTTGAAACTTTCTTTCTTTTTTGTTTTTGTTCTTTGTCTTTGTTTTGTTTTGTTTAGCCATAATATTTTCTTTATTTTTTCTTTATTTTTATTTATTTTTTTACAGACTTCATCCATCCACCCCATCCCATACCTCCTTCCCTGTCTCCAAGAGGATGCTCCAACCCCACCAGACTTCCTCAATCTCTGGAGCCTCACATCTCTTGAGGGTTAGGTGCAACTCATCTGACTGAGTCCAGACCCAGCAGTTCTCTGCTATATATGTGTTGGGGGCCTCATTTCAGCTGGTGTATGTTGCCTGGTTGGTGGCTCAGTGTCTGAGAGATCTCAGGGGTCCAGGTTAGTTGAGACTGCTGGTTTTCCTATAGGGTCACCCTCTTCCTCATCTTCTTCTAGCTTTTCTCTAATTCAACCACAGGGGTCATCAGCTTCAGTCCATGGATTGGGTATAAATATCTGCATCTGACTCTTTCAGCTGCTTGTTGGGGCTTTCAGAGGGCAGTCATGATAGGCCCCTGTTCAGCACAGTATCAGTAATAGTGTCAGGCATTGGGGCCTCCCCTTGATCTGGATTCCAATTTAGGCTAGTCACTGGACTGCTTTTTCCAGGCTCTTCTCCATTTTTGTCCCTGCAGTTATATTCAGACAAGAACAATTCTGAGTCAGAGTTTTTGACTGTGGGATGGCAACCCCATTCTTCCACTTGATGCCCTGTCTTCCTACTGGAGGTAGACTCTACAAGTTCCCTTTCCCTACTATTGAGCATTTCATCTAAGGTCCCTCCTTTTGAGTTCTGACAGTCTCTCACCTCTCAGGTCTCTGATACATTCTAGAGGGTCCCCCCACCTTCTGAGGTAGCCTGTTTCCATTCCATGCGTTTGTAGGCTTTCTATTGTTTCTGTTGGTTGTGAAGTCCAGCTTTAATCCATGGTGGTCTGATTAGTTACAAGGGGTTATTTCATTTCCTTGTATCTGTTGAGATTTGCTTTGTGACGGAGTATATGGTTAATTTGGAGGTTTTATGAGGTGCTGAGAAAAAGGTATAGTCTTTTATGCTTGGGTAAAATGTTCTGAAGATACCAGTTAGGTCCATTTGACCCATAACATCTGTTAGTTTCATTATTTCTCCATTTAGTTTCTGTCTGGGTGTCATATATGTTGTTGAGAATGGGGTGTTGATGTCTCCTACTATTAATGTGTGGGGTTCTAGGTATAATTTAAGTTTCAGTAATGTTTCTTTTATAAATGTGGGTGCCCTTGCATTTGGGACATAGATATTCAGAACTGAGATATCACCTTGGTGGATTTTTTCCTTTGATATGTATGAAGTATCTTTCCCAGTCTCTTTTGAGTAGTTTTGGTTGGAAGTTTTCTTATTAGATATTAGAATGTCTAATCCAGTTTGCTTCTTCTGTCTGTTTGCTTGGAAAATCTTTTTCAGCTCTTTGCCCTGATGTTATCTCTATCTTTGGTGTTAGAGTTGTATTTCTTTTATACAGCAGAATGAAAGATAAAGTTTTCTTATCCATTCTGTTAGCCTGTATCACTCTTTAGTGGGAGAATTAATTCTGTTAATGTTGAGTGATATTAATGACCAATGATTGTTAACTTCTGTTATTTTGATGTTGATGGTGGTTGTATTTGTGTGTGTGTGTGTGTGTGTTTACATGCATGCCATGCTTTCCTTCTTTTGGTTTGGCTGGTGTGGGATTACTTATTTCTTATGTTTTCTTGGATGTAGTTAACCTTTTTGACTGGAGTTTTCCTTCCAGTTTCATCTGTAGGACTGGATTTGTGGAAATATATTGTCTAGATCTGCTTTGTGTTGTGGAATATATTTTCTCTATCTTTGGTGATTGAAAGTTTTGCTAGGTATAGTAGTCTGGACTGTCATCTGTGGCCTCTTAAAGAACTGAAATACATCTTCCCAAGCCCTTCTGGCTTTTCAAGTCTCCTTTTAGAAATTAGGTGTAATTCAGATAAGTCTATCTTTTTGGTCTTCTTCTTGCAGCTTTTAATATTCTTTCTTTGATCTCTTCATTTAGTGTTTTGATTATTATGTATCAGGAGGATTTTCTTTTCTGGTTCAATCTATTTGGTATTCTATAAGCTTTTGTATGCTTATAGGCATCTCTTTCTTTACATTAGGAAAATTTTCTTCTGTGATTTTGTTGAAAATATTTTTTGGACTTTTGAGCTTGGAATCTGATTATTTTATTCATATTATTTACATTTGTTTTTTTTTTCATAATTACCAAGATTTCCTGGATGTTTTGTGTCAGGAGCTTTTTAGAGTTAATATTTTCTTTGACTGATGTATCAATTTTTATCATATTTTCTATGACTGAGATTCTCTCTTCAATCTCTTGCATTCTGTTGGTGAACCTTACCTCTGTAGTTTTTGTTCTCTTACTTAAGTTATCCATTACTAGGATTCCCTCAGTTCGTGTTTTCTTTGTTGCTTCTATTTCCATTTTCATGTCTTGAGCAGTTTTATTCAATTCCTTCACTTGTTTGATTGTATGTATTTTCCTGTATTTCTTTAAGTGATTTATTCATTTCTTCTTTAAAGGCATATCTCATCTTCTTAAGATTGCAATTAAGGTAATTTTCTTGTTCTTCATCTGTGTTAGAATATCCAAGGCTTGTTGTAGTAGGATAGCTGGACTCTGGTTGTAACACATTGCTGTGTATGCTGTTGATTATGTTCTTATGCCGACCTCTGGCTATCTAGGAAGTTGTGTTATTACAGGTTAAACTGCTGACTTTTGAGTTTATCTTCCTTGGATGATTTTGGGTTGTTTATTTTTTTCCTTTGACTTTAATTTCCTCTTGGTCTGCTGACCTAAATGGCCTGGGATTCTGGTGATCAGCTCATCCTTAAGTCTAGTAGAATGTCTCCACTGGGGTTTTTGTGGATTGTGTGGCATCTGAGATTTTAGGTACTAAAGATACCACTAGGGTCCATAATTACCATCATGGCCTGGGTTCCCTGGTGCCTTTGTGGCCTGGTATCCATGGTGCCAGCAGGCCTCTTGGAAAGCAGATTGAATTGTGAGGTGGGAAATGGAGCACAGAGTATGGGATGCCGTTTAAAACTGTAGTGTGTGCTTTAAATATGTAAGTATCCATTAAACTAACAAGTGTTAGCAGAATGGTGCAAAGTATTTTCCATACTTCAGCATGTGTGAAGGAAGTTTGTGTGTAGGAGGAGGGTGGAAAGGAGATCTTTCCCTCATTGACACATTCCTAGTGTTTATCCCATGGTTTGGCTATTACTCATCCTTAAGATTTAGAGCAGCATGTTTCAATTCTTTAATCACACATTAACAGCCTCAATTTCAACCTTCCAGATGCTGCCTTGGCTTTTGAAATCCTACTGTATTTTTTCTGTGTTGGACATTCAACAGTTTTCTTATTGTTGGTGTAATGAAGATGAAGTATTGTTACAATCTACATAGTGATGATATTCTGTATATTTTTTTCAATTAAAAGTGGAGAACAGAACAAGGTTGGTTTGTACAGGTATATTAGAGCAATACAGATCCCATGGGGGCATGCAGGTACCAAATGTAGGTTTCCATTGGTAGGTAGATAGATCACACTGGAGACATCTTGCTCTGCTTCTTCCCATGATCCTTCCTCCAGGATTGGGCAAATGGCACAGCCAGTGTTTGGTAGCCTTGGTAAAATAAAACTGGTAACACCTCTCTTCCATAAAGTTTTCTTAAAGATCAAACCAGTTACATTTGAGCCTTGAGCAGTGTCTGGCAATCAGTAAATTTGTCTTTCTTCATTGTGATATAAACATGCAGTGAACAGTTGATACGTGAGTATTTACTGAGTAGCTGAAAAAGTGAGAATCCTAATGGAAAAAAATTGTGCCAATGACACATTTTGCTTATGGTACATGCTACCAACACAACCAAATGCACACAACACATATGTATACTATATTCACAGGTGACATACATTTCACACATGACCCATGTAACAAACATGCACCAAACTCCCTGTCTCTCTGTCTCTCTGTCTCTCAAACACACACATACACACACACATAATATATATTTTTGTCTACATGATTCATGTGAATGGTATATGTGGCATGTGTATGGGGGCATAGGTTTGTGATGTTTATTACGATGCATGGATGTGATGTTTATACACTCACATACACACACCACATTGTATGTGAGCCATGTCTTTACATCATGGACACATGTAGGTAACCCACCCAGAACACATAAGCATATATCATACATGTGTCATATACATATATACAGATACTACAGCTCATACAGATCTATCCTCCCCCATATTAACACAGATACTACGTGCATACATGTGCCATACAGGACAAGGGCAACACTGTCCCCAGGTGATTTTGAGATGAAGGAATACTTTGTCTAGTTCTTCTCATGTTCTTCACTCTACTATTGTTTGTTCCTAAGTGAGTTCATGATATCACAGAAAGGAATCACAGCACAGTAGCTGTTTACTAGACAAAGTTAGGAAGCAAGGTCCCACAAAGTGCTTAGGCAAGGAAAATTTGAAGTGTTCTAATGGTTTTGAATATTGGGTAACTCAAAAATTTGTGATTCAGTACACTGAATTCAACCTGTGTGGAGTGTAGCATTCCCTGAGAATAGTTGGGATCAGAGTGGCACACTACTCAGACATGGCCAGCTCTAAATACATAGCTTCCAATGATGCTGGAGAAAGTAGCATTGCTGAAGAAGGCTGGCACAGGTCAGAGGTCATCTTCTGAAACAAGTTTTAAAATCATGAGATACACACACACACACACACACACACACACACACACACACAGTTACTGTCTTGCTGCTTTGGTTGGGCTTAGAGAGCTTGCTTGGCAGTTTGGCACAATTAAAGGGCCAAGTCCCCATAACCCTTCTGATATGTTTTCATGTAAACCAAAAGCTTACCTTGAACACTACACTCCTAGTTGTTTTCAAGGTGGTTTGTTAAAGTGAATTTGAATAGATCATCTATTAAACATCTGAACAATTTGATGTAAAAAAATTGCCTCTGGGATCAGCAGTTTAGTTTCCCTCTGTCTCAAGGTAGCTTTTCTAAGAGAAAGGGGAAAGAGAACATATTCTTTGAGTAGTGTGGGGGTGTGCCAAGTCCTCTGAACTTTGTAGCTGAAGATTTGGTGCAAAGCCCTTTGGAGATGGTGACTGTGGCTTCCATTGCTGGTCACAGCCGTTTGTTTTGGTCATCTGCTCTTCAGTTAGAAGACTCTGTCCATTAAGCACTCTTGTTCTGAAACACCATTAATGAGCTGAGCTCTTACAAGGTGACCACAAACTTAAATATGGTGCCACCACCTACAGACAAATATGTGTAGGTAGGGCAGAAAAGGTACTGTCACAATAGTTGTGAAAAAATAAGGTCTATATAACAAAGTATGTGTTCAAAATTTATGGAAGAATATAAAAGCAGAGAATTCTAGGTGGGCTGGGATGAAATTATCTCAGAAACTGTCCCTGGGTTGGAATGGCGTGACTCAGCTTCAGCAATTTCACTGCCTTCAGAAGTTCATAATCTTTTACTTTCTTCCTGTCACAGAGATATCTTCAATTGCTTACCCATTGAGATTCATAATCCAGTGTCAAATGTTAGGACCACTGTCTTTGTATATGTCCAAGAAGGGAAAATGTTGCTAAAATTAAACATTAAAGTTACATTAAAATTTTACACGATTGAGAATATTGTGTATATTAGTTAGATGAACTTGAGACATGACTGTGAAATTAGGACATGTGTAGTGGTGTGGTTTTACTGGAAATGAAGGTTTAGGCTAACCTCTTTTGAATTGTTCATGGAGGCACTCTGAAAATGTCAAATGCGATATACGACATATCCCAGAGTTCCAATTCTTGGTGGAAATTATCCTAAAAATATAAGAAAAGTACTTAATGGAGTTAACTCTGAAGGAGAACGTATGTAATAGGAAACAAAGGAGGTAAAGAGAGCAGGGCTGTCTCTGAAATTCAGTTTTGCTCAATATGGAGACAGTCATACTGTCTCAGGTGCAGAAATTTCAATGTTTTCCTATTAGCAGCAAAGCAATCTCCTCAGAAAGGATTTCAGGTAGACACACCCACCTGGTCTACAAGCTCACCTGGGTAGCTACAATACTAACTCATGTTGTATATATTTAAAGATTTCCTGAAAGAAAAGAGTAGCACTGGGAGATCAAGACAATCGTCCCATTTGAGAACAATGATGGGGTCTTCAGTAAAGGAATTGTAATTCTTCCAACATAAGAAGTAGAGACTTATGTATAAGCATCTTTTAAGTCTGAATGTTTTTCTCAAAATGAAAAAAGAAAGAAAGAAAAAAAAGTAGCAGAGCAGCCTGTGATGGGAAAGGCAGCTGCTAAGGTGGGCTTGAAACATGTTAGTAAACCTCTCCCTTGCTCTCACAACCTGAGTATCTCTGGCTCACACAAATTTGGTTTAGAGGTTAAAAGGAAATATTCACCCATATCTGTGAATCAATGATCAGATTTCATGATACTCATTTCTTATTCATACACATCTATTGCTGTTAATGTACATATATGAACAAACATAATATACTCATATATGTAGGCAAATAATCAGAAAAAGAACAACAAAGCTGTTAATCTATTTTGACAGGCAAAGTGCAAAGGACCCTTCTGTTTTATTTTAATTTATATATTTACCATAATCAGTACTGAAGATTTTTAAATGTATTTTCAGAAGCACAGAAGAACTAGAAATAGGTAAATATTGGATTTATTTCAGAGTTTTTCTTTTCAGGTGAAGGAGACATAGTTTGAATAGCTTGCCTTTTTTTTTTAAGACTGGGGACTGCAGCATTCCGGGAGACATGGAAGAAAGTCCTTCTGATTCTAAGCCCAAAGAAGAAGAAAAAGAATAGGTGGATGGCCTGCTCCATGAAGCACAGTCTTAAAAGGCTACCTGGGAACTGTTATGCTTGTTCAAGTGAGCTTCAAAACTGCAAGAGTTAGATCTGTGAGTTTAGATTAGATCTAATAGTATTTCTTTTGTGAACTTGAGTGCCCCTGTGCTCTGTGTGTACATGTTTAGAGTTATTATACCGTCTTGATGAATTCTTCATTTAGGTAATATGGAGCATCCTTCTCTTTCTCTTCTAAGTAGTTCTGGTTTAAAGTTCATTTTGTCAAATCTTAGAATACTAGCCCAGCTTGCTTCTTAGGTCCATTTGCTTGAAATACCTTTTTATCTCCCACTCCTTTACACCAAAAAGATGCTTGTTCTGAACGGTGTGCTGTGTTTCTTGGAGGCATCCAAGATGAATTTTGTTTTCTAAGCAGCATGTGTCATTTAACTGGGAAATGGGATTGTAAATATTGAGAGTTATTGAACAATATTTATTAAGTCAGGGTATTGTATTGTTTTGGTATGATTATTTACTCTTTATACCTTCTAAACTGTGTGGATTTTTTTTTTAACTTATTTTTTTATAGTCCAGTCATTGTCCTGTCACAGTCTGCCCTTCCACAGTTCCTCATCCCATTCCTCCTCCCCCCTGTCTTCAAGAGGATGTGCAGACCCTAGCCAGGCCTCCCTACTTCCTGAGGCCTCAAGGCTCTTAAGGCTCTCAAGGGAGCATCTTCTTCTACTGAGACCAGACAAGGCAATCCTCTGCTGTATGGATTGGACCAGCTCCTGTATGCTGCCTGGTTGGTGGCTCAGTGTCTGAGAGATCTCAGAAGTCCAGGTTAGCTGAGACTTCTGGTCTTCCTATGAGGTCGCCCTCCTCTTCAGCTTCTTTCAGGCTCTCCCTAGTTCAACCATAGGGGTCCCTGAGTTCAGTCCAATAGTTGGAACGTAAGTGTCGGTATCTGTCTCAATCAGCAGCTTGTTGGACCTCTCGGAGGGCTCCTGTCTGTAAGCACACCATAGCATCAGTAATAATGTTCAGCCTGGGAGCCTACCCTTGAGTGGAATCCCAATTTGGGCCAGTCACTGGGCTGCCTTTCCCTCAGTCTCTTATACATGGCTGTCCCTGCAGACAGGAATAATGCGGGTTCAGAGTTTTTGACTCTGTATTCTTTATTCCCTATCTTTCTACTGGAGATAGACACTACGAGTTTCCTCTCCCCATTGCTGGTCATTTCTTCTAAAGTCCCTCTCTATGAGTCCTCTGAGTGTCTCACCTCCCAGGTCTCTGGTACATTCTAGAGGGTACCCCACCTCCTACCTCCCGAGGTTGCCTGTTTCCATTCATTCTGTTGACCCTCAGGGGAAACTCCTGTTTCCTACCCCCCAACACCTGATCATGTTCCCCTTTTCCCTCCCCCTCTATTCTCCTACCCATGTGCCCCTTCTCTCCCTGCCCCCGTGATTGCTTTCCTTTCCATCTCAAGTGGGATTGAAGCATCCTCACTTGAACCCTTCTGCTTGTTAACCTTCTTTAGTTCTATGGATTGCATCCTGGGTATTCTGTACTTTGTTGGCCAATATCCACTAATTAGTGAGTATATACCATGCACGTCCTTTTGGGTCTGGGTTACCTCACTCAGGATGATATTTTCTAGTTCCATCCATTTTTCTGCAAAACTCGTGATGTCCTCCTTCTTAATAGCTGAGTAGTATTCCATTGTGTAAATGGATACATTTTCTGTATCCATTCCTCTGTTGTGGAACATCTGGGTTGTTTCCAGCTTCTGGCTATCATAAATAAAGCCACTAGGAACATAGTGGAGCATGTGACTCTGTGGCATGGTGGGGCATATTTTGGATATATGCCTAAGAGTGATATAGCTGGATCTTCAGGTAGATCTATTTCCAATTTTCTGAGTAACCCTTTTCTCTTTAGACTGAAGTGTACTCGCTCGTATGTTCTACAAATCTGGATTAATTAAAATAAATACCTTAAATCTGTTTTTACCATGATGCATTTTTATTTCTCAGTCAACTGCTCCTGATAGTTTTTCTGAGTGTAGTAGTCTGCTCTGGCACCTGCGGTCCTTTTAGAACATGTAGAGCACCAGTCTAAATCCTTGTGGTTTTCAAAGTCTCCATTGAAAAGCAAGTGCTATCTGCATGGGCCTGCCTTTATATGTGATCTGCTTTATATGTGTCTCGCATCTTTCAGTATCCTTTCTTTATTTTGTACATTCAGTGATTTTATTATATATCACAAATATTTTTTTCTTGTCCCATCTCTTTGGTATTTTGTATGTTTCTTGCAAACCGATAGATATCTATTTTCTTAGTCTTGGATAATTTTCTACTATGCTTTTGTAGAAAATATTCTTGCAGCTTCCATTGGAGTTTCTTATCATTCTTCTATTCATAACTTTGGACTTCTCATGGTTTCCTTATCTCTCACCTTGCAAAAAAACCTCAATTTCAAATAAATCAAGGACCTTAACATAAGACTTAAAAATGTGAATCTAAAGCCGGGCGATGCTGGCACACGCCTTTTATCCCAGCACTTGGGAGGCAGAGGCAGGCGGATTTCTGAGTTCGAGGCCAGCCTGGTCTACAGAGTGAGTTCCAGGACGGCCAAGGCTACACAGAGAAACCCTGTCTCGAAAAACCGAAAAAAAAAAAAAATGTGAATCTAATAGAATTGGAAGTAAAGAATACACTCTAACTTATCATTACATGAAATGACTTTTTGAATAAAACTCTGATGACACACGCATCAAGATAAATGACCCCATGAAACTGAAAAGCTTTTATAAGAAAAGGACACCATTTTCCAGGTGAAAGGGAAGCCTACAGAATGAGAAAAAGTCTTTACTAAATATATATACGACAGAGGGGTAACATTTGTAATATTCAAAGAACTAAAAATATTAAGTACCAAGGAAACAAATAACCCAATTAATAAATGTGGCATGGAACTAAATAGTTCTTAAAAGATGAAAATCAAATGTCTGAGAAACCTTTTAAAAATGTTCAAAACCCTTAGCCATCAGAAAAATGCAAATAAAACCACTCTGAGTTCATCCTATACCAGTCATAATTGGCAAGATAAAAAAAATAAATAAATAAACAAATGAAATCACCTGCTGCTAAGTGTGAGGGAAAGGAGAAATTGTTTATTCACTGCTGGTGGAAGTGCCAACCGGTGCAACCACTAAGAAAATCAGTACAGAGGTTCATTTTAAAAAGCTGGAAATAGATCTATATCAAGAACAATCTATACCACTCTTGATCATTTACCCCAGGGGCTCCATATCCTATTATAGAGATACCTGCCCAGGCATGTTCATTGATCCTATATTTTTATTGCCAGGAAAGAAAACCAACCTAGATACCTATCAACTGATGAATGGATAATGAAAATATGGTATATTTATGAAGTGGAATATTATTGACCAGTTAAGAAAAAAATGAAACTTGCAGGACAATGCCCCAAGAGGAAGTATTACTGCAGATACCTGTGAGTACAGGTCAAGCCTCTGAATAGTATCAGATACTCAGATACCTCCAGGTACCTGCTCCAACAAGACAGGGAAGAAGATAAGGAGAGCACCTTCAAAAGCTGTACACTGGAAAACCCGGCTCTTAGAACACAGATAAAGAAACATGAACGTGGAGACAAGGGTCTGGGTCACCAACTACAGCTTGTCCCTAAACGGCCTCCTGCTAAATTTCCAGGACAAATACCTACCTCGCTGGGCATAAATATAAATTATTATTTAAACTTAGCAGAAGAAAAAGCTTCATTAATTTTTCTACAATGCCAATGTATGTTTCTTGAAGGCACCCCAGCGGCCTTGAACCCCAATAACTACAGCTGTTGCCCTCCAAAAATCCAGCTTCGTAAGATAAGTGAGTCTGGAGGGGATGTTAAAACAAAACAAAACAAAATAAAACAAAACAAACAAAGCTGGAAGAATGCTGCAAAGCCATCTTTTTAACCTCTGCTTTTTCTTTCTTTTTTACAGCATTCTCCCTCTAACTTGCTCTCAGCAAAATCCCCTCTCTTCAAGCTGTGGGATAAATTCAAAGTGAGCAGCAGAAATGACAACTTATCTTTATTTCAACATGGAAATGTGGTTTCTCCAGATGTTTCTAATGTTCAAAAGACTCATTCCTGATCAAGGCCACTGGCAACTGGTCTAAGTGATGGTGCCTCTCTCTCTCTCTCTCTCTCTCTCTCTCTCTCTCTCTCTCTCTCACACACACACACACACACACACACACACACACATACACACACACACCCCGCTAATATCGCTTAAATGTTAATACAAAAGGAGTGTTTGACATGAAATTTTTCTTTCTGGACATAGTAGCTGGTTAAACATAGATGTCAGGCACTGTCTTGTTTATAGACTAACTAGTAGTGTGAGAGACTCTGCACAACCCAAAGCATGTCAAAGTGGGTGAATCATTTTCCAGGCTGATTTCCATGACCATAATCAATAAGAACAGCAACCCAGATGAGACATCAAGAGCACACCACACCACAGAAAAACCTCATATGTGCTTTCCTCTCTGGCATGCTGAGGAGAGAGTCAGGGCACAAGAGAAAAGCTTTCACAGCTGGCATATGGCTTCAACTTTCTGAGAAGGCAAAGATAGAAGCTGTGGCCGTAAGACGAGGCTTTCAGAAGACTGTTGTAATAGTGGTGGGCACCGGACATTTGTAAATAATAAATAATCATCCATAGTTAGCATTTCTTCACTGTTGATGTTAGTAAAGAGCAGTGTGATATTTCACAGTGTACATTGACCAAACTCAGCCTCCCATTACTCACCTTACACTGTTTTCCTCACCTTTAAGAATCATCATTTAACATTCAGATTTATTTAAACTTTCAAATATGAAAGAGTATGTGGTATGTGTTATTCTGCGTCTGGCTTAAATTCATGCCACCAGTATGCCCACTTATCTTCAAATATCAGGGTTTCATTATGCAGGGTTGAATAATGTTTCAGGACATAAACTCTATGAGGTTTTTATTTACCCATGAAATAAAAAATGCTTCTGAACTTGTTTAATATCTAAGCAAGTACACGTTTCTTCAGTGTTGTGTTGTAAGCATGTTTGTATTTAAATGATTTTCCTGTATTTGAGAAAGAAGACCAAGATGATTTTGGGACTTCTTGGCTACCTCTAATCTTGACTGGAAGAGTCAGAAGGGCATTTCCACTAAAGCGCACTTCAGATGTAATCACTAAGCCAGTGACTTCATATCTGCCCCTGAGTTGGCAAGAGGTCAGGAGGACTTCATATTAATTCTCACTGCTGTCAAGGACTTAGGTCTAGTGCCATGGCCATGCCAGATACCTTATTTAGAGAGGTCACATTTGGATAGAAATGACCTAAGTTCCTTACATAGGCATGGGCACTCTCTGCATTCCCTAGGACCTTCTGACTCTTCAGGGTAGCTTTTAATCACTCGAAATTGCTAAGGGCATAGCTAACAAGGGGGAATAAGAAAGAATCATCCAATATAATTGACAAGTTTCCTACAGCATATCCTGGGATCTCATTACATGCCTGGAAAAAAGTTATTTTGTGAAGTCAAATGACTAAAATGGAACATTTTTATTAGTAGCTTTTAGCTTCTTCAGTCTTTTTAGCTTTTAGGGTCCAGTATTTACTTAGTACTTTAAAAATGTCGTTTGTGGTTCCTGGATACCAAAAATGTTTCTATGAACAAGAAACAATGCCAACATTTGGTATACTGTACCGTTTTTCTTTTCCCCTATTACCCTCCCTGAATGAAGTAACTAACGTTTTAGGGAAAACATAGTGACCATAGGAATGTTCTCTACTTATTATATGCTGGCACACACTTCTTTGGAATTGGAGCCTAATCAGTTTTTAATATTGTTCAGTAACTAATCTAACAGCTCAGTGCCTTTTATTTTTATTTCTGCAGTTAATATATAAAAGTAAAATAAGAATTTCTATCTATCGGTCAAAATTATCTTCAGTGTCTGTGAATGGCAGCTTGGCACTCATTGTTAATTTGCCAGATCCTAGGAAACAGATGAAATAGACAGTGGGAGCACATAATCAAATTGTAAGTGAATTTGCTTCTGATATTTAACTCCATTTTATATGACCTACTACTGGTCCTTGTGAAAGTATCTATCAGTGTTCAGAGCTACCAACCGCTTGTTTAAATATCAAGAACAGGCCCAATGAAGTCTCATAATCTATGATTTTTGTATTTTGTATCCAGTCTCAGATGACAATGTTGGCAAGAGCATTCATGGATATCTGGTAGCAATTATATTTATGAGTTAAATAAGATAAAAACTGATTCTAACCCTCACTTTCAATTCTTCTGATTATGTCTACTCTGAAACATTATGTTTTTGGTTGTTTTCTTTTTTTCTTTTTTGAGTAAATGTATTTATTTACCCCTGATTTTTAAAATTACTGTGCTGCTTAATAGGTAAAGTTTGTTCAGAAAGAATCAAAAATTGAACAGTGGACCAGGTAGAGAAGCACACTGTCTCAGCACTGGAGTTGCAGTTCAAAGAAACACTTCTGACTTTAGAAATTGGGTTGTATCCCACTACAGATGGTTGTGAGCCACCATGTGGTTGCTGGGAATTGAACACAGGACCTCTGGAAGGACAGTCAATGCTCTTAACCATGGAACCAAAGGCAGATAAAGGGAAGACACTGGGAGGCAAGGGATGGGGTGTGGAATGGATGATACAGGATCAGGTGTGGGGAAGGACAGGAGAGATGGCTAGGTGAGCATGAAAATGAATGGAAATCTGCAACTGATGGGGCTGGAGAGGTGGGAGAATCCCCAGGATGAGACAGAGACCTGGGATAAGGTAAGTGCCCAAGAATCAAAGGCGTGACACTGTAACTTACTACATTGGGGATATGGAACCTGAAGAAGTCACCTCCTGTAGCCAGACAGGAACCGCAGTGCAGTATAAGACACATCAACTCACCCATAAAAATTTCAACCCAAAATTTATCCTGTCTACCGGCAATGCAGGCATGAGGGAGGGAACACAGACTTGGGGAATCAATAACAGACCCAACTTGAGACCCACCCCATGGTAAGCAGCAATCCATAACACTATTAGTGATACTCTGTTATGCTTCCAGACAGAAGCATGCTGTCCTTTGAGAGGCTCCACCTAGCAGCTGACTCTGACAGATACAGAGACCCACAGCCAAACAGTAGATAGAGCTTGGAGACACTTATGGAAGAATAGAAGGAAGGATTTGGAGCCAGAAGGGGATAAGAACTCCACAGGAAGACTAACAGAGTGAACTAACCTTGACTCTTGAGTCTCTAAGAATCTGAACCACCAACCAAAGAACATACAGGGCTGGACCTAGGCCTCCCTGCTCATATGTAGTAGATGGGCAGTTTGATCTTCATGTGAGTCCTGAACTGGGACAAGAGCTATTCCAAAAGCTATTGCCTATATGTAGGATATGTATAATTAGCTGGGCTGCCTTGTCTGGCTCAGTGGAAGAGAAAGTGTCTAGCCTGGCAAAGACTTGAAGTGCAGGGTGGGGGGATAATGGGGGTGGCACTTGCTCAAAGAAGAAGGAGTGGGGCATGGAGAAAGGATTGTGGGAGGTGGTGACTGGGAGTGGAATGTAAAGTAAATAAGTAAAAAAAAAAGAGAGAGAATTAAATTTAAAAAGAGAAATTGGGTTGTAAATAGTTACAATATTATATATGGAATAGTTTGTTTTTTAACAAGATCTCGTATTGACTGTAAGATGAGGAGTTACCCATATACTTCAGTGGTCTGTAAATACAAGGGCCATCTTTCTGACTTTGCGGGCTCTGTATTTCACTCTATAGACATGCCATACTCACATGCCCATCTATGAGGCAATCATCTTTAATCATTCCTGTGTTCAGTGACTTTATAGTAATCAAGGACAAGGAGCAGAAGAGAGACCTGTGAGATTAATACTTCTTTCTCATAGATAAAATAATGACTTTAGTAGAGAAGAAGTGCATTTTAAACCCATTTTTTTAGTACTGTTGTGTATAAATTTAAGATCACGCTATATTTTAATAAAGAAAGTGCTCAGTTCTGATATCACTGAGCATGGTGTGATGGTATGGGTTGGCTACAAGTTGCTGTACCTATCCTTACCTTCACTGTTGCTGCCTAATTTCTTAGCCGCCAAGGAGCTGATGAGACAGAAGGCATGTTTATCTTTAGCACCTTGTAAAGTCCATGCAGCTCAATCTGTAGTCAATGGGATAACTACCCCTGACTCTTTCTTTTGCTAGTAAAACAAAACCAGAGCAGCCTAGATTAAGACATGACTGCATCCACTAGTTGTTTTAAAAGACATTATCAAGCCTGAGGAATGCAGTTTAGTGGTAAAATGCCTGCTTTGCATGTGTATGGCTGTGGGTTCTGTTTCTAGGACTTCAAACGAAAACAAAAAGAAAGAGACCAACCATGAGTACTACTTCAAGCAGCCAACAGAAATTTGTGTAGGGTAAGCTAATATGTAGACACTCTCTTATCAAAGAGTAAGCTTTTAGGAAATGGAAGGGGGAAAGGAGTAGGAGGAAGAAAGAAGGAGAGGGAGATAGAAGGAAAGACAGAAAAACAGCAAGAGAGAGACGGAAGGGGTAGAGGAAACGAGGCGGTGAGTGAGGTCACATTGTAGACTGTCTTGGGAAATGAAGCTAAGCTGTTCAATTTGTCATGGGCATGAGCAGCTAAGGAAGCTAGGATCCTCCGAGGAGCATGGTCTTCTTCGGTCCAGCCATCACCCACTGGCAGCAGACTGGCCTGTTACTATAGAGCTTTTCCTAGCTTGTAAACACTCAAGAGTTGCATTTTAGAATAACATTTTCTTCTAATTCATTTTCATTCCCTTGTTTGCTATAGGGAAGCAACAACAAGAAGACCCTTTCCCATCTTTTGTAAGAAGCAGAATACAAGAGGTAGTTGTCTGACTATGTTGGTAGTGAAAAATCTGTAGCTGGTCAGAGTTCTCTTCTCTGTAAAATGTTTCATTATTGCAAAATGTACATTAATCTTTCTTTATAAATTTAAGAAAATAAGGTCATAGGTGTGGTGGTGCATACCTTTGTTCCCAGTACTCAAGGAGTAAGTCAGGCAGATCTTTGTGAGTTCAAAGGCAGCCTGGTTAGACATAGCAAGTTCCAGGCCAGTGGAGGGAAGCAAAGTAAAATCCTGTCACAAACAACATTAACAAAAACAAAGAAAACCAAACCAAACAAATATCAATAACAAAACAACCAACTATACATAGAAGAAAGAGAGAGAGAGAGAATGAATGAATGAATGAATGAAAGTGAAACAACAACAAAAAGAAACCAAAAAAAACAAGAAAGAAAATAGCTCCACAGTGTTTAGGACTATGAACAGGTGTCTTGGTCAAGATTTCTATTCCTACAAACATCATGACCAAGAAACAATTTGGAAGGAAAGGGTCTATTCAGCTTACACTTCCACACTGCTGTTCATCACCAAAGGAAGTCAGGACTGAAACTCAAGCAGGTCAGGAAGAAGAAGCTGTTGCAGATGCCATGGAGGGGTGTTACTTACTGCCTTGCTCCCCTCCTTGTTCAGCTTTCTTTCTTACAGAGCCCAAGACTACCTTCCCAGGGATCGTACCACTCACAAGGGGCCCTCCTACCTTGATCACTAGTTGAGAAAATGCCTTTCAGCTGGATCTCATGGAGGCATTTCCTCAAGGGAGGCTCCTTTCTCAGGGATAACTCCAGCTTGTGTCAAATTGACACACAAAACCAGCCAGCCAGTACAACAGGCAAACAAGCAAAAATCAAAACACCAGTTTTCATTTGATATTGGAAAAACAAGCCATCACAGTTAGGCAGTGCTGGGTTCCTTCACTATACAGATTTCTTTCTTTGGAGGGAGAAGTTGACAAATGGTACACCTTCCACACATATTTTCAGCCATTACTCTTTTTTTAAACAGTGGGTAAAATAATTTGAAATCTTAAAATCATTTTGGTGGATTCATTCAAGAGTCTTGTTTAATAATTCCTCCAGCACAGAGCTGATGCAGTTACTGAGTGGTAAGGAGTGGTATGGGCAGTGAACAACGTACAGAGAGAGTCTTCTAACTTATAAACCCAACCCACAATGCTGAGTTAGCAATCACCGCTGTCTTCTCTTTGCATCATCTTCTCTTGATGTAAATCCACCATTTTCAGAATATAGTTCCTGAAATCACTATGTCAGACTCACCTGGGAGCTGATTAGGACAGCTTTCCATGATCCCTCTCATCAGACAGTCTGCAGAAAAAACAGCAGAGACTCCTCACAAAGCTTGTAAATTTGGATGGCTGCCTAAGTCCCTGTGCCAACAGAGTTACCCTGCCTCTGTCAAAGATTTCAGGATGCATTCTGGCTACCCTTGCCCTACCTTTGGAGAGGAGATGCTTCATTTCCTTAGCCTCCAATACTGAGGTAGTCCCTATCCCCCCTTGCCCTTTTGCTTCTGGCTTCAGAACAGAGAACTCACAAAGGGTTTCTAGTCTCCTTGGGCTAAGGCAAACTCAGAGTCATAATCTAGAAGGCAGGGAATGGGAGCCATCCGTTACTAGCTTCTGTTGAGCCCAGCTGTGTGTTTTAGGTGATATTCAGAAGTACATCTCAAGAATTTATAGCATAATAATGCCCAAGCCCAGCAAGAGGATACAGTTTGATGGGCAAGCAGGTCCTACAGGTATCTCAGTGACTACTACCCCCAAACCAGCCATCAACCCTCTGTCCTTTGTGAGGTCCTCTTACCACATATCCAAGATGATATTCACTGATGACATATGGGGCTTGGAAACTGAACTGGATGGACACCTGCCTCAAAAGAAAGCTGCCACTCAGAGATTGTCTGAAACTGGGGAAGAATTAATGCTGGTCTGCATGCCATTGCTCTCAAAGATGGAAAGCTCTTTCTTCAGCTCTTGCTGCTCAGTTCTGGTCATTGAAATCAAGCCTTCACTTTGTTTAGCTGTTATATGCTTAAGGTGTGACATTTTTATTTTGTTTACACAAGCATGGTTTTAAAAGTAGTACGTTCTATACACATTTGAGAACAATGCAATTATTACACTGGTAATACTATGAATTCTTCTCAACACTAAATTTTACTATAGCATAAGAAAGAGATAACTCCTTCATATATATACCTGTACGTCTGTGTATGTACATATGTACATACACACAAATATCCATAATGTATCTGACAGAAATAATATAAAGAAGAATTTATTTTGGCTCAGAGTTCCAGGGGATTTCAGTTCAACATGCGGAGGAAGGCATGGCCAGTGATAGTAGGTCAGTGTATGCCAGTAAGAGCATGACCAGGTAGGTGGGTCACATGATGATTGTTGACCAGGAAACAGAGTGCCAGCTGGAACTGGGGGCATGAATAATCTTCAAAGAGCCTCCTCTGTTGGCCTAGATCTACTAACCAAGCCTTACCTCTCAAAGGTTCTAGAATCTCCCTAAGCAGCATCCATGATGCTAATGGTTTAACCAGATGATCCTGTGTGGGACATTCAGCTTTAAATCATTACACACACACACACACGCACACACACACGCACACACACACACTTAACATATAACACATACACATAGGTATTATAAGACAAATTTAAAGCGACAGTATGCTGGTTAGATTTTTGTCAACTTGTCTTAAGCCAGAATCATTATAGAAGAGGGGATTTCAATTGAGACACCTCCGTAAGACTTGGCTGCATGGAATCCTGTAGTGCATTTTTGTAATTTTTAAGTTATATGGGAGGACTTGGTCCAAGGTGGGTATTCCTTCCCTGGACAGATGGTCCTGGGATATAAAAGAAAACAGGAGCAAGGTAGGAAGAGAAAGACAGTAAGCAGCATGGCTCCATGGACTCTGCATCAGTTCTGACCTCTGGGTCCCTGCCCTGCTTGAGTTTCTGCCCTGACTTCTCTCAGCAATAGACTGTTACTTGGAATACAAGTTACGAGCTGGTGAGTGTGAGGTACCCTGTCTTAGTTAGGGTTTCCATTGCTATGAAGAGACACTATGACCAAGGCAACTCTCATAAAAGACAACATTTAATTAGGGCTGACTTACAGTTTCAGAGGTTTAGTGAATTATCATCATAGCAGGAAGCAAGGCAGCATGCTGGCAGACATGATGCTGGAGGAGTTGAGAGCTCTGCATTTTGATCCAAAGGCAGCCAGGAGAAGACTGATTTCTAGGCAGCTAACAGAGGGTCTTAGTGCCCACCTCCACAGTGACATAATTCTTCCAACAAGGCCACACCTTCTAATAGTGCTACTCCCTGGGTCAAGCATATTCAAACCACCACATACCCTTAGTTTGCTGACTAAGATGTGGTCAGGAGCCTCTCTCTTTGTCATCATGTTGCAGTTACATATGGTTGCTAAGCTTTCAGGAGAGATTCTTCTTAAAGGACTCATGCTGAGTACTAAGCCAATCAGCCTCCCAACTGTTAGTGAACCAGAAAGAACTGGTATAAAATTCATCCCCCACCACCACCCCTCCCCCCATTAAAGCATGTAAGGCTTGGCAGAACTCCAGTACAAGTAAAATTAGAGTCAGAACCAAAAAGCAGTCCTATCAGTCTGCTGCTGTGTTCATTGGAATCCACAGAGGCCTCCTTCCAGTACCTTCCAGATCCAAATCCAGGGATGTTCAAGGCCCTCACAAATTAGCAGTATTTACACATAGGCCTCCAACCCTTCTGTATATAGAAATAATTTCTCAATTACTTACAGTGCCTGATAAGTATACATAAAAGCTGGTTTACTATATTATTAAAGTATTTTTATATATTTAGTATTGATGCAGTTCTTAGAAAAACAGTTTTGATATGGATTCATGGATATGGAGATGTTGCTGGTTCTTGGGGAAATAGAGTCAACATTGGTGGAAATGACAACCACAGCCTACTTAGGCACATATGGTATAAAGGCACTTTCTAGACTCAAATGCTGTCCTGTCACTCGTCCCAGAGGCTACTTTGGCTGCATATAATTGCCTAAGAAGGCAGGACTCGGACCTGGGGTTGAAGGTTGTTTTCCTGGGTGCAGGTAAGGTTAGCCCACTATGAGGGATGTCACCTGGGGTAGAAATGCAAATTCTCCAGTCCCTCAGACTCAGAGAGACAGGAGGTAAGCAGCCCATGGAGGAGGCAGGACATACTGAAATCCCCCAAGCACCAGCCCTGAGCACAGAGGACCACAGACGCTACAGCTCAGCAAACCAGGTGTGGAAAGAGGCAATCACCTTCAGCACAGGCCTTTTAATTAGCCTAGCACTGCCAAGCTAATTCTTCGGGAAAATTTTTTTTAGCAAAATCCAGGAATGTTTTAAACTTCTTTACATCTGTATGCCTATATAGCAAGAAGTTGGAAATTAGAAGAAATAGAACTTCATTTGTTGTCTTTGACAAGAGAGTTTATTGCTGTTTTATTTAGCGGGAACTTCCCTTCTTACTCCTTAGCACCAAATGAGTGTTTCCTCTCATACCTGGAAGGCACTTGACTCAAGCCCCAGAATAAACCAGGAGACTGGGATCACATCCTTTGTACTATCCCAGCTGTTGAAGCAGACAATTACCAGGCCTTTAGTTTTGGTTATTGTCAAGGAAAACTACTTAGGAATGACCAAAAGGATCTCAAAACTATTTCCATGCTTTCAACAGAAAAAGCCAAACAAATTTGACTGTTCTAACCAAAGTAGCTTAATTAAATAAATACTCTTGCTTTCTCTTAGACCAGCTCTCCTGCCCCTGCTATAAATACCCATCTTGGCGCACTTGGAGTCAGAGGACAGGGATATGCTGCCATTTCCTCTGCTAATTTCGCATTGTTCAGGAGTCTGGCCTGGTGCCACAGAGGAAAAGCTGCCATGCTTGCTGATTTGTGTGTGTGCTTTCCTCATAGGAATGATTACTTCCTGGAGGGTTAAGGACCTGGGCCCACTGCACATTAGCCATTCCCTCCATTATTAGATCTTGCACATTTACTTCTGAGAATACAATTTCAGAAGATCCCCAAACAGCTATCTCACATAAAGGGGATGTTGTAGCTCCACTGTCCTCTATGACAAAAAAGTCATCCTATTTGAAAACTGGTTCTTCCCTAGATGGCAGAGTATTCATATTCACTTAGTTAAAATGTTTTCTATATCTAAACAGGGACAACTCCCAAGTTGTGGCTGTGATCCAGAAAAACCTTACATTTTTCAAAAATTTGATTGATTCGTTATACCAAAATGTCCATATTTTAGTGGGGGAAGAAATGGCTGTTTAGCTTGAAAGATTTTTCAGTCTGAAAAGATAAAAGCAGCTTGAGGAGTGTGGGTGTGGGAGGGAGTAGCAGTGGCCTTCAGAGGATGAAGTGTTGATGTAGAGAGGATGGAGACCAGCTGCTTTTCATCTCCACAGAGAGCAGTGCAGAGGAAATGGGCTCCCATGTGAGATGTCAGCCTGACATTTTGCTGTGTGGACAGCAAGGAGGGCCCAGGCTGGAGCAGGAGCAGCCTGCAGAAAGTCTAAAACATGGAGGAGACGTTTGAAGTTTGCTGATATCCATATAATTCTTGAATTATGGTAGCTCCTAAATACAGCATTAAAACATTGCATTTCCGGACAATGCCATTGTCTTCTTTACAAAAGTTCTATCTCAGACTCATAATGTATATATCACTCTGCTAAGTACAGGTGACCAAGTTTCCTCATTTCCAAGGTGTGGTAAGTATAGATACTTGGAAGCTGAAAAATCTAGGTATGGATTTCTGTTCTGCACCTTGTCCCCTTTGCTACCTTGGCCCCATTTTCAATGGAGTTTTGTACCTCTATTGGTGAAATAGCAATTCTCTTGTGTTGTTACCATGGCAAATCATATGCACAAGTGTATGTTCTATACAGCATCTGTATGTACTATAGTCATAGTAATACACACACGGTAAAGATTAAATAACAGCAGTAAGATTATTGTAGAAACTTTAGTGCCAGGGATCTTCAGTTCTTAACTTGTGGTACTGAGTCTCTGTTAATACTTTGTGCTTTAGAAAACCAAGGTACAGTGTGATCCCAAATTTGCAGTAAGGACATAAAGTAAATGGAGGCAAGGATTTTCTTGAAAGTAATCATAACTCTTCAGTAATGAGAAAATATACTGAATTTCATTTGACTCTGTAAGCTTTACTTCTGTTGGTTTTTCAATCAATTCATGTACTATTATTAAAAGATGTTGCCAGTGCTATGCAGAGTTCTGAGAGATTCCATGCAAAAATGGCCATGTAGTGACAAAGAAAGATGTGTAGCAAGTTTGTGACTCAGTGAATCCCCTGCATGAGTAGAATAGAACAGACCATTTCAGAAGCTTTCTGGATCTTAGAAGAGCATGTACAGTCAAAGCCATAATAGGTATAAATTCTGGTGTATTTAAAGATTATTCTAATATCGATCATTCCTTCAGAGCTTTGATATTTTTCTAAAACTGTAATACTTTAATTAAGAATGAACTAATAATAGTGGGAATATATTGCAAAAATATTTTTTCTTTTACTGAAGAATTAAAATAATAAACAAACATTTCCGTTTAGAAGTTAGCTGCTTAAATTTTGACACCAAGAATTGTGTGCTTGTAGCTAACCAGTGAGAGATGAAAACTGAGGTAGATATAGCTCTTGAAACTGAGCTAGCCCCAAGAGCTTTAGCAGAAGCATCATTCAAAGTTTCTTTTTGCAAGATGGTCCTCGAATTAGCTAGCCTGGAGACTCTCAGAATACTACTGCACTATCTCTGTCCCAGGTATACATAATTCAGTTGGCTTTCTAAAGTAGCTTTATAAAGTAACAAGTATAGCCCATTGCTTTACTCCCATAAACTGTTGTGCCAGAGAATTTTACCTTTGAGAACTATGACCTGAGATATCCAAACATTTAAAAAGGGCAATTATCAACTGGCATTTTTCATCAAATACACAATAGTCGTATTCAAGGCTAAAATGTAGATGAAAAATACTCAGTGAGTAAAGTGCCAGCTCAGCATTTATTATAGTTCCATGCTAGTGCTCTATTGCCAGGATCTTTTGAGAGACTAATGCCAGTTTTTGCCTGTACAACAAAAATATTAAAAGAAAAATGAGATTTTAGTTAATAGCAAAACTAAAATCACTTTCACTACATTGCAAAAATATTTTTTGGGCCGCAAGATAGGATTCATATATATGCTCTGGTCCCTAGCAAAGCTTCATAAGGTTAGGAAACTCACATACTGATTTAGAGACCATTAGCTTGAATATGGAATGTATGATTAGATAATATTTTTATGAAACCCATCCTGGGGTTGGGCGAAAGCTTGCTCAATTTGATCAAGTACTCTAAAAGGACACTTGGGTTTTCTAGTGTACCCCTAAGGCCACCTATGTATATTACTTACATCACTACCAGTGGGGTTTTGTTCACAAGGCTTAATTTTACAATGCATGTTATTTACAATAATTCTATTTCCTTCATTCAGACTTTTTATGTTTTCCTCACTTATCTTATTAAATTACGTTCTTTAACATCTTAAGCTATTTCAATGACATGAAAAAGCATAAATGATTATACCTTGTTTTTACAAAGTAAGTAAAGTTAACATTAAAATGTTTTGAAAGGTTTTTGACTATTAACATGACTGTTTATTCCCTGCCAAATATGGTATTTCTTATAACTTGCAAAAATTACCATCATGAATGTGATAGTGCTTATAAAAAGGGAGTTTATTATAATCTAACATAAATTGGTTCTTTATATGCTTAAAAATATCATTTATGTTTTCTCTTGTTAAAGCAAGAAATAAATGTGAGTATAATATTCAATACTAAACAATAGTTTTTGAAAATAGTATATGAGTAATTACCTTTTTTGTAAAAAATGTTTATTGTCAAAAAGGGGACCATGAAAATTACTTTTTAAAAAAACAATATTGATTTCACAAGTATTCTGGTTGAATATAGGCATGGCTATTAACCATACCTCACTTTCATACAGATTTCATTCAGTTGTATAAAAATAAACACAAACTTACATCAATTCATCATCTACACAATTCATTAAAACAGGCACTTGGAGGGGCATTGTATTATTGCATCCATCATAAGAATTTTCAAACATCTAAGTACATTACTGGATGTCTAAGAAATTCTTTTGCACATTTTGATTACTTTGTATTATAAAACATTAAGATTCTTTTTAAAAAGAAAGACATGGGACACGCACCAGGAATGTTTGAAGCTTGTCCTTCCCTCCTCTTCCAAGGCACAAATGGCAAAAATGAAATAAAACAAGAATACTTTAATACATTCTCTTGTGTTCTGTTCTTTTTGTGATTGGTTTTCTTTTTTGTCTTAACAAGACAGTTTTAAAACATTGTAGGTAATCCAGAAAAGGCTTTCATTCACCGATGACAACCAGGCATCATACATCTAAGGAAGTAAACTTGGAGTACTTTATAAGGCACCTGAGATAGTGTCTGGCAGACACTCTTCCACTTGGAAACACTATTGTAATTCTATTAAGAAGTAATCCTGTTCCTTTGGTTGAAATGGTTTGGCAGCAGTGTAAATCTCTGTATTCTTTCTTAGTAAGAAAAGATGCAATGTGCTTTTCACTTCATCTTTAAAGAGAAAGATTCTTATCTTTTATCCTTTCAATCTACTTTTCAATCTAGCTGTCAGTAAATATAATTTTAAACTTCACATAGAACGGATTAACTTTTAAGTATATAGATTCTGTTCTGTAGTGTGTGTGTGTGTGTGTGTGTGTGTGTTTGTGCGTGTGTGCGTGTGAACCTTTTGTGTTTTTATACACATTATTTGGTTGGTAAGCACAGGAGAAAATGTCTTTGGACTTTCATTTGTCATTGGAGTGAAGAAATGCATTCTGTTTGAGTAAACACTGGTTGCGCCACTCAGTGTGCCACACAGCAGCCAGACTCCTCATGTTTATGCAGAAGCGACATTCTGGAGAAGGTTTTGGAGCAGTTTTTGCACTGGTATTTCTTTACATCAGAGTGGGTCTGCAGATGTGCCCTCAGGTTTGATCTGTCTGCAAAAGCTCTATTGCAGTGAGGGCAAGAGAAAGGCTTTTCCCCTGTTTGAGGTGAGGTAAGGGAAAGACAGTCAGTTTTTTACAGGACACAAAACCAAATAATATTAATAAACACCAACAGTAGTTTATCAGAAGAATAAGAATTATCACAGCTTGATCATATTCACCCCCAAGTTATGTAGTTCTATTCCTATTTGGCCTTTGAGAACAAAATTTTAAAATATCAGCCAAACAGCTTCAGTTCCGCCAGGCACACATTCAGAGTTAAGGGCTTTCTCTTGCCAAGGGTTTCTGCTTCAACAGGTGCAGCAATGATGAGCAGCTCCCTCCATTTCCAGTATGTCTCCTCTTTCTGTGTGATGACTAAGGCTGGATAAATGCCATGAGTCCCTGCCTATGATTTTATGCTAAGGGCTTTTAAAAATCACCAATAAGAAAATGAAACAAACAAACAAACAGCCAGATCCAATTTAGTCCCGTTTACTCAACTAGTCAAGAGTTGGCAGAATTCATGGCAAAAAATGTAGCCAAAAAACTATAGGACCCCCCTCTGCCTGTTGATCAAATCAACACTAGGAGTCAGGCATTTGTATTTACTATCAGGGGGCAGTTCTGCAGAACACACACCAAGTGCTTCAATCTTGCTTTCTAACTGATCTTTGAGACCAAATCTCCCGCATGTACTTTCCAAAGTCTAAATGCTGTTTACAATCCCTGGAGCAGAGGCTGGAACGGAGCATTTGCTGTTCTAACAAGCTTTTGGGCAGAAAGCAGCTATCAGTGGTTCACCTTATGAAAAGTACCCCCTGTCAGTACCTTAAGCCACCCACAGACAGATCCACCACATCATTGTTTGAGCTGAGAGGCACTGTTTTCTACATTTCTCTTACCAGTGTGTGTTCTAATGTGTCCTTGAAGCAGCCAGGGTCTGGAGAAAGCCTTGCCACAGATCTTGCAGACACAAGGCAATGTGTGGGTCCGAATGTGCATCTTCAGGGCACCCAGGCTCACATATTCCTTGTCACAGTATTTGCAGCTGAACGATTTCCTAGACTGGGCATCACAGTGCAGCTGCTTATGTTTGGCTAGCCCAGAGAAAGTAGAATAGGTCTTATTGCATAAATTGCAGTGAAACTTCTCAGCTTCAATGGCATGGGGGTCTGAAAGCTTGGGCTGCAGTCTCTCCTCTTCATCACTAATGGGACTTTCTGAACCACTGTGATCCTTGGATGAAGTATCAGAGGAAGGCGGGGGGCTTACACACCCCAAGGATGAGGAGTATCCAGTAAGGCCACTGGGTAGAGGGGAGTGGAATGGAGCTGCCGATGATGTCCATACAGTAATAGGGCTGTATGCTCCTGAGGTGAGGATCTCTGGTTTTGGTATGACAGGCATGGGGTAGCTCTCATAGAGATATGGAGAAATGATCACTGGAAGAAAGAGAAAGGAAAGAAAGGAAAGAAAATCAAGGCAAAATATTTTTAAATATATGTACACCGTCTGAGAGAGCGCATAACAACATGCAGGACACTCTGTAGTAGACTCTGTAGTGAAGACATCTTTACTCACGAGGAGACACATAAAGAGAAAAATCTTCCCTTCACCTGGGCCTACTGTCCTTGTGTAAGCTGACAGTTGCCCTGACTGTTCCTAACCTTCATTCTGGACTAGCCTTGCTGTCCCATTTTAGAACAAAGAACTAGACACTATTTTAAAACTTTTTGTAAAGTTGCTTTTCATTTTATGTATGGGCTGTTCTAGCTGTGCCGTGCCTCTGGGGGTAATGGCATGCAGGAATCCAGCTGCTTTCCCCAGTGCTTGGCTCCGAGAGGAAACTGCGCAGGCCAGGGGCAGGGAGCGCTCATGTCTGTGCACTCTTTATGCGTACACACATGCTCAGAGAACCACACTGCACGACAGAAAGGAGGCTTTCCTCGTCAGCAAAGAGCTCAAAGGTTTTGAATTAAAACTTAACCTAAGTAATCAAGAGACTGCAAGGACACTTTTGGCATAGCATTGAAAGGAAAGCAGCCCGGTGTGTACTCTGAGTAAAGCAATGCACCGCGGTTTACTCGCGCACAGATTTGCAGAGTGTATTTTTACCTGTGTGTGTGTCCAGTTCGCTGTAGTTGGGCTTCTTGGAGGCGTTGAAATGTTTCTTGACCAGGAAGGAGCGCGGCATGGTGGCGACGGGCAGGCGTGGGCGGATAACGGTCCAGGCGGCGGTCCTATAGCATCGCGGTGGCTCAGGTGCGGAGGGGGACAGACAGGCGCCTCTGAAGTCACCCGGCTCCCTGCCCAACTGAGCTCTTCTGGACGGGGAGGCGTTTTCTCCGTGGCTTTGCTAGAAGCAACCAATCACAGCCAAGAGGTTCAGATTTCAGCTCCTCCTTCTGGAACAGCTGTGAATAGAGGAAGATTCTGTTGTCAAACTAAATTTTTCTGGTTCAAAATAGGCTGTTCAAGGCATTTCAGTGGAGGCTCAAAATACATTAAATGTTTTCGAGAAAGGAAATCTCGGTTCTTGAGCACTGCGGGAACGTGTTTCCGCGAGCTGACCGACGGCGACCTGGCTTCCAGATGTGGACAGTACCGGGCATGGCGAGGGCGGGAAGGAAGAGCCGCCCTCGGGACCGCGCAGCCCCTAGTGGCCAGAGAGTCTATATTTGGAAGTAGCGTCTGGAAGGGGTTTATTGCACACAAGCAGCTGTAGGCCCTGGATTTTGGGAAAGGGAGTTAAAGGCTCCCCGCGGCTGCCACAGCAGGTCTAGGGCGGCGTGCTGGAAAGTTAACTTGCTGATCGCTGCGCTAGACACTTGAAAGCAGTGCCTTACAGTCTATCCCAGGAAGTGGAAGAGTATAAAGGTAAAAGGGAAGGCTAGTGTAAGAGACTCTGACAATAGGCAAGCCCTGGAGGAAGCATGGAACGTTCTGATGAAGACATGTGACAAGACTTCCTCCCTTTGTAGCATACGGTATTTTAGTGAAAGCATTTATGAATCTCTACTGACAATTCTTAAATAGTATCTGCCGTTATTTAGTGGTATTTTCTTTAGTAAGCGTTTTCAACAGCCTCCCCCCTCCTCACACCACATTCCTGGTTTTCATTAAAGGATGAAAAAGGATTCTTTTGCCAACTTACTTGACTGACAGTTTAGGTAGTCCAGTAGCTAGCTGATCACTTCACTTGCATTTGCACATAGGGATAGGCGTACAGATACTCCGAAGCGATTCATTTTAAAACTGCAGCTTTCACTGTGCCCACAGGTACCTCTGTTATCTCAGGGTTCCCCTGACTTTCCCCAACAGAACTGCAGAATCCAATCCCCCACCCCCCACCCCAGACAACCGAGTTTTTTCTTAACAGGTGCTGGAAGAAAACAGCGGAAGCAGGATACCACCAGCGATGTGGAGACTTGCAAGAGAAAAGTGCATTGTCAAGCAGCCTAACTTCTTAATCTGGGGATGAGAAAATAGGCGTGTGAGCGGGGGAGGGGAAACCCCACAGACTTCCTGGGTTAATTTCAGTGATTCCTCTTTCTCTTTACAATAGCCACTGATTGAAATATCAAATACAAAAAGGAATTTATATGAATCCCTGTATTAAGGGAACTGAATCTGAAGGAGACAGGAAAACAAGAAAATGTATTAATTTCTTCTCAAGCTACCGTGAGTACGGATCGGAGCTGGAGTCTGAGCTGGCCTATTTCTAGTGGGTTTGCTCAGACTCAGGCACCTGCTCTATAGGGCAAGAATTCTTGGCCCTTCCAACTGATTTCCCGTAAAGCACAGTGTTTGTTAGAGATCTAATATTGAGAGAGAGCACAAAGCCACATGACAACAAGGAATGCCAGAGGATGGTTAAGTATTTATTTACTGATGACTATAACACAAAGATGACCTGCTAGAGTTGTTGCAGTTTTAAAACTTAGTAGCAATTCATTGTGCTTTAAAAAGAACCAATGAATTTGAAACAGGGAAACCAGCCCCTTTGTGTCCAAGGAGCCAGGGGTGGGTGCTAAATTACAGACTGCAGTCAAGTAACCTGTGTGTTCCAGATTGTGCTAGCCAGTACTGAGCTCGACTAGTCTGTTCTGTGCCTTACTTATATGAGATGTGTTCCTCTGGCTTCAGGAGAGAGTCTACCGGCCGATGACATAAATCCCATTAAACAGGAGCTCTGCTTGGGCACAGCAGAGGACAAGTGATATTAAACTGATATAGTGAAAATGAAGAATGGAAGTTAATTCTACCCAAGGCCAGCTGGAAGGACTCTGCAACAACAGTTTCTCCTGCAGACTTCAATGGACTGGGGTGCTGCCTTTGCTCACTGACTGCAAGATTTTGACTGTGCAGGGCAGGGATCTTTCCTTAGACAACGCAACATTTTAAATGCTTCGTTCTGTATTCATATAAAAGGAGGAAGTAGACATAAAGAAAAACTGAGAGACATACAGACATGCACAGATTGATCAATGGATTGATGGATAGATAGATAGATAGACGGACAGACAGATAGAGGTTAATGTGAGGTAACCTTTGCTAATACAAGAAAGTAGTCATAAGCTGGAGAGAAACTGATGTTCCTTAATTAGGTGGGTTATAGAAATAACTTATAAAAGAGATGCTTCTTGTGGAAGAGAACCCCAGTCAAGTCAAGCTAGAGATGCCAGGTAAGTTAAGTTAAGGCATGCTAAACCTTAGACTTTAAAATGTAATCGGAGGAAAGAAAGGGTCCCAAATCCCTATGGCCTTTTTTAGTGGGCTTCATAACTTCTCTTCAGTCTTAAACCCACTGGAAGGTAATCTAGACTTGTTTCCCATAAAACTGACTCCTAGATCTCATGGGACCCTAGAAAGTTCATAACATCTCATTTTTCTCATTCTCTCATTTCCTGTACTTTCTAGAGTAGCTGACCAGGACGATTTGAGTGTTTCCCACAGGGCTTCATGGATTCCTGGGATACTTTTTCCCTACTGGCTCCAGGTGGGCTGGCTTCTCTCTCTCTCTCCCTCTTTTTCCAGAGAACACATGGTCATGTCTTGCAGCAGAGAAATGCCTTGGTTGGAATATATCTATGTGAATTTAGACATATATTTTCACTCCTTATTTTCAATTTAACTCAATCTCTGATAAACTAAACTATACATTAAAATTATACAAATAACATTTTCTTCTAGTATCTGGGCTTCTCTATGTGAAATCATGCTCATTACACATACTAATTAATTTTAGATTTAACTAGATAAATATTCTCTAGCATAAAAGGCAAATTTAGCAGAATCCTATGGCCATGCAGTATTCTGCGTATATACTTTGAATATTATATTGAAGACTATCATTGCAATATGGAAAAAACTTACACAAACATATACACACATGCAGAGGGAGAGGAAGAGAGAGACAGAGACAGAGACAGGGACAGAGATCATGTTTTTCATGTCATTAAAGCTAGACAGGAGTGTGTGTGTATGTGTATGTGTGTGTGTGTGTAATTTTTCTCCATGTTGCAATACACACATACACTTCAATTGGCACACACTCTGTGTGTGTGTGCACGCTTGCATCTATTGAATTTTGGATAAAAAGCAGTACTAATGAAAATGATTTCAGGATGCCATTGACTGGTTAGGGATTTTTATAATTTCCTGTGTATTCACAGGGAACCATTCACTAGACCCATATCTACTAACTTTGTCGGTCTGTCTCTCTGGACTAAGCAGGAATGCTACTACTTGAGTAAATACCTGCACATTTGCCCAGCCCTATTCAAGATCTTCTAAATAGGGAGTCTTCTTTAACTTGAGACAAACATTTTAACCGGGTGTTTCTGCTACTCTCTGTATTTAACAGTTTTTTCATCTTTAGAGTTTGGTGGTTTCCTTTCCTGCTGGGTAGAGACAACCTCGAGCTGACCTCTTTAGTGCTTGATTTACACTTCTGTAGAGTAATGATGATGCTATCTATCCAATGAACCAGAAAGACTGGAAAATGCTAGACCTGTGCCTGTATTTTATACACGGGCTCAGAGATACGTTGTTGCAAAGAGCCACCTATTGGTCAGCTTTGGAAGTGACGGAGCTTTCTTTTCTTCTTTCTAACTTCTTGACAACATCTGCCACCTAGTGCAAAACAGGTGGACATGACTATACATTTAACATCCTAATTTTTCAATCGCTACAATTTTAAATAAACATTACTTGTTTTAAGTTTATTCATATGTTCCTAACTTTAAAATTCACAACGTGACATTACACCGCAAGTTACAGTTCCTTTATAAGTAAGCATACTTTTGCCATGATCAGATATGGGAAACATTTTTATTTTTATTTTCGAGTCAGCTTCTCACTATATACCTCTGGCTGGATTTAGACACAATATGTAAAAATCTGCCTGTGTCTACCTCCCAAGTATTTGGATTAAAGGCACGTACCACCACATATAGCTGTGAAGAATGAAGGTAATAGATTCCCATAAAGACCCATAAAGCATTTCAAAACAGGCATCTATACCCAAATCTAGTAGGGGATGAAGTAATAGACATAGAGTTGTTTTCACCCCTTGTGCCTTTTCCAGCTTAGCTCAGCTCCAATACAGTGCTAGGATATGGAGCTGGGCAACACTCAGTTCTACGGGATCATGTGATCATGGATAATGTTAAGAATGGCCTCTCTTTTTTTGTGTAAAGATTTTATTTATTTGTTTATTTATTTTTGTGTCTGCATGGAAGTATGTGCCATTGAGTACAGGTGTCTATGGAGGTCAGAAGAGGGTGACAAATTCTCTAGAGCTGGAGTTATAGAGAGTTGTGAGTCACCCAGCATGGATATTGGAGCAGAACTTAGGTCTTCTGTAAGAAAAAGAAGTTCTGTTTGCAACCGATCCTTCTCTGCAGCCCCAGATGGTGTGGGCTTGCCAAGATACCACACATTTTCTATGCATTATTTTAATGACCACCTCTCAAATTGTTAATACTATAAGATAGATATTGCCCTTGTCTTTAGAAGAAGAAATGAAGTCACAAATGATCTTTATCAAATCACACTGATATTAAACAATCAGTATAACTTTATTCATTCCTTGACATTTTCATAAAATGTATTTTCATCTTATTTACCCTCCATTTCTCTAACTCATCCATAACACATCTCCTTTGTGACTTCATTTCCTTTTTGGTCTTTTGTCTGTTTGTTCTTTTTTTTTTTTTTTCATTAAATCCATGGAGTTCAATAACTTCCACCCATTTGTGTGGCCATCTACTGGGGAATAGACAGCCAACTGGTTATTTCTTAAGAAAAGTGACTTTCACTGTCCCTAGTAACAATCAGCTCTCCATAACTGCCTTCTATACTAAAATTTTAACTGGCTTGATCTTGTAGAGGTTTCATGCAGGTAACCAGAGTTACTGTGAATCATGATTGCAGCAATTACGTCATGTGCAGAAGAATACTTTTGCAGCACTTCTCTCTATCCTTCTGCACTTCCGCTCTTTTTTATCCCTCTTCCTCACTGTTTCCTGGGCCTTGGAAATAGGTTGATACAGATGTTCCTGGAGGAACACTCAACAATTGTTTCATCTCAATGTTTTCACCAGTTTGTAGTCACTGCATAAATCATTGCCTACAGCAACTAGAAACTTCTATGACCAAATTACAGCATAATTCTATGGCTGAAGAATTCAGAATGACTATGACAACATGACAAGTTATCAAAATGACGTCAATAGGTTTTCCCCTAGCTATGTTTTTTGACCTTGTTTGCAGTACTTGTTATGGGTTCCCCCTGTGTAGAACAGGTTTGAATCCCAATCAAGTGAGTGCTTGTTCAACCTCATAGCAACTTCAACATTTCCAGGTCCAAGCCAGCATTCTAGTAACCACTGTGGTTGCTAGGCATGCTCTGTAAGTTATAATAACCATCATGCAAGACCCATGGCGCCTTTGGAGGCAGCACCTACTTTGTTTGCCTCCTGTTTTATTGCAGATCCATCTTGCATGGCCTGTTCATTTTTTTCTACTCTCAAGGAGCTCAGCTCCTAGGGCTCTCCAAGTGTTTCCTGCCATTGACTACTGGGCCTACAGGCTACTTTTGGTATCTAATAAGTATTTTTATATCAGAAGATCAACAGAATGACACTAGATGCAATTTTTTATGTGAATATGTTTATTTGTCTTAGCATACAACTCTAGTTCTAGAATTCAGGATGCCAAGGCACAAGGATCATGAGTTTGAGGCTAGCTTGGACTAGATAGTGAAAATCTGTCTCAAAAAGGAAAACAAGCAGATAAATCACCACCACCACCAAAGCCCCACAAAGAACCTTACATTTTAGCTACGCATATACGTAGAAATATGCCAAAAGTTTTATCTTCACCTCTCCTCATAGTTTTATCATTTCACATTTTAGTCTCATTTTTCCATATCTATTTTTATGTATTGCTGGGGATTTCTAAGTGTAAATCAGCTTTGTAAATTTCGGCAAACTTCCTTAGGCAATCAAAGGCTAGGAAGGAAAGTTCACCCTTACCAGCCTTGAGCGCTGTTTGCGTATGCTGAATTTGCTGGTATTTTCAGTTTTCAGAGTTATGATTTGAAACCTTTGATTACTTTAAAACAAAAATATAGTCTTTCATATTCATCTTGCTGTGCTTAGTTGTGTAATTATACATTCCGGTGCCTTGTGTATCTGCCATCCTTGGGTCATCATTTCTACTGTGAGGTTTTCTATAACCTCATTGTTCTATTTTTATTTTCCAGGATTTTTTTTCTGACTTGTTAATTTCCCTAGAATCAGGACTGAGTTATCTGAAGTGATTATCTTTATGAAAGTACATAAAGATATACAGCCCTTGGAAAGGCAATGTATGCCCCACTACTGCCTACTGGAATGTTCCCTGTGTTTAGCAGGGTGCCGTAAGCTGACTGAGTTGTCCAGGTGCTAGAATTGTCGTGGTGTTTCCTATTGTTTGGTGAAAAGGGATGCTGAAATCTTCAGTAATAATTGTCTATTTGTCTTTCCATAGTTAATGCTATCACTTTTTAATTTTAAAACTGAATAACTAGGTGTATTCACATTTATGCTGGTTACATGGTCATTATGATTGACTTCGTCAACATTTCAAAGTCCTTTATCAATACATTTTCAACAGATTGTTTATTACTATAGCATATGTATACATGCTTTTCTTTATAATCTGCATAGCTCATATGTAAGTCAAACTTTGTGGAATTAATTCTCTTTCAACTTTTTAGGTAGGTTCTGTGGTTTAAACTCTGGTTGTCATGATTTTTCATCAAATCTCTTTAATCTGATGAGCCATCACGCCTTCTCTTCAGTTGTCATGATTTAACATCTATATATACAGTCAACTCCCTAGTCCATTATTATTAGTTATTTTAACAACTGCTACCAATATTTTATGAAAATAGGACAAGAGAATACCCGTCATTTGACTCCCAAACTCCTGCCTTTGTTACTGCCTTTTTGCCAGACACTTCTTCTTTGCAGTTTCATTTTTCAGCTTTTGTTTTGTATCAATGTTTCTTTTATCCATTGATCTTCTAGTAGTATTTGTCTTGTGTCATTTTAAAAATAATATTATTTCACCTGTACATATATGTGTGGTGAAGTATAATAATTATATGTATTATATATATATATAATTATATCTATTATATCTATTAGATATATATTATATATAATCACTTCAGAGTAGGTAGTATCTTCAATCTCATACATACACAAAATTGTGTATGAAATAAATTCTATGTCATCTAGCACTTTTCCTGTCTTAGTAAAAAAAATGAACTTTGCTTTTTATTGGTCAGAAAGAGACACTGAGTGGATGGTGACAGATGACAGAGTTTCTGTGCAATAGTCTCTAATAATAAAAGTTGGAAAAACTATCAAAAGAACTGGGTGATTGCAAAATAAGACAGGAAACTTGGCCTAACAAAATCAGAAGGTTCACAGACCCTCTTTGGAGGTATATCTTCTTTTGCTGAGCTCTCATTCCCAGTGAAATGAGCATTTAGGGCAGACAACAAGCTCTGTACTTTCAGAAACAGATATAAAATTTAAGAGGCCATGTATTTCAGGGGGAGGGTGGTATCAGAAGAGTTGGTGGGAGGAGAAAGGGAAAACAATGTGATTACATTTTATAATTAATAAAAAAATATTCATTTTAATTTACCAATAAAATGTATGTGTATGTACCATATGTAACACAAACAAGCAAATAGCAAACAAAAGCAAAGAGACTGACAAAGAAGTCAGGAATCTCTTCTTTTGGTACCTCACTGAACAATGAATGATAAGACAATACCCCCATAGTGGTAGGGGGAGGGGGGAGGGGGAGGGGGAAGGGGAGGGGGAGGGGAGGGGGGAGGAAATAGGGAGGTTCCAAAGGGGAGATCTAGAAAGGGGGAAACATTTGCAATGTAAATAAAGTAGGAAAATAATAATAATGATGATGATGATGATGATGATGATGATGATGATGATAATAATAATAATATCCTTATAGGGTTGGCAGCAAGACAACCTGGACTTCCCAGAAAGTGTTCTTTCAGGAAGCTTGGAACGAGTGCCAAGGATCTGGACCCTAAACCCTTGCTAGCAGAATGCCTCCAGACTGCAGGGGAAACTGTCTCAGAACCTCCCAGAGTCGGAAAGCTGATAGAAAGAAGAGTGTCTAAGAACGGAGACTCTGCAGTGGCGTCACCCATTCCCCTTTCTCTATTGCAGCACGAGGGTTTAGAAGGCCAGCCAGGCCCCTGTGATTTCACCCTCCTTTCCTCTACTCACCCGTCTTCTATTGCTCTTCTTCTTCTTTCTTCATTTTTGTGTAATTTTATGTTTTATTTTCCTTTTGAAAGGCTTTCTGAGATCAGTGTCTGGTCTGTGACTCAGTATCCTGAGATCTAAAATTTGGCATCTATTTACCACTGCCCTAGACAGAGCTGCCTTACCCCCTTTCCTGTTGTTCCCTCTTGTACTTTCCCGGGCTCCTCCTTTTCTTTATCAGCCACTTATATCAGCAGCTTTCCTCTGCTGTCTACTTTTACACTCACACCTGTAGCGTGTAAATATTAAAAACAATCCACACTATGGCCAGCTACGCAGTGGCTGAGACCGGGGGTCTCAGTCTGTTCCCAGCCCAGTACATAGCCTGAGACTCAGACTGCCTGTTTCTCCTAGCCAATGCTTCTCCCACAAATGCCGGCTCTGCCTCTCCAGATCTCTGAGATTGCTCTCCTGGTCCTCGTGGCCAGCTGCTGCTGAACCACTCCACACTCCCAAGTTCATGTGGCTAGCTGCGGGATCTCTCTTGCCAACCTGCGCTCCACTGCAGTTACCTGGAACTTGGACCTTGCCCAATCTTCCCATTCCAAAGCCTCTCTTCATTTCTCAGACCCAAAAGGCCCGCCTCCTCCTTTTTACCCAGTGATTGGTTTCTTGTCTTCTTTACTATCCAATCAATTAATTAGGGGGAAATTCCATTGCACGTGTCAATACTAATTAATATCCCAGTCAGTGTACACTATACTATCTTATACTTCCTAAAACAACGGGAGTTGTGAATGTGATAGTTCATCTTTGTTCTATTAGTGGGGGTTTCAGAGTCTATACCGTCCTCTTATCTTTCAGCAACAGCAAAGTACCAACTTCTTGCTCTTGCCAGTCTCTATTCTCCTTTCTGTTTCCGCTTGTCCCTTTACTTTGCCCATATTTCTACCTTACTAGGAAGATCTGCACAGGTACGTTGAGTAGAAATGTGTTTCTTGCTGAGACGTTAACATATGTTACTATTCACCTCTGTTTATCTTTTTATTTATCAATAAAATGTCATGGGAAGTTAAGAGGTTCTTTTTTACTCAGGGTATATTAGATCTTGCCTCAGCAATAAAATATTAAATTAAAAGTAGAAGTTTGTATAACTAGCTTGATACTCAAAAGTTTATTTCTTATTCATGGCAAATGACCCTGAGGCCACACCTTGAGGCATTGAGTCTTCTTCCCCTGAAAACTAGAGACTTCAATACCACGGTAGAAAGAGAGGGGCACAGAAGACTGTACTGGGGATTAGAACTTCTGGCTTGGAAGTCACACAGCTAAGGCCCAAGTAGAATTAGAGACATGGAGTCAGCCACACAAATCCAATAGAGCAAGGACATGAAAATCACTATGACTACTTTTACTGATTACTGACAAAGTGAAGAAAGAGAAATAACAGTAAAATCATGGTATATCCTTCTATCGCACACTCATCTCCTCTTCCCAAGGGAAGGTGTGTATCCTATGGATAGGTTGGGGATCCTGTCTTGTCAGCATCCTACAAGCCTAGCTGTTCGAAGAATTCTTGGAAGCCCAGGAGTGGGACCTCTCTTTTGGTCTGTGGCAGCAAGCATGATCCTTCAGATGCATGATGTGCAGTATTAAAACAATAATTATGAATGTACATCCTATTTGGAAAGAATGGTGAAGAGACTGACCAGTGTCAAGGCATCCATTGAAAGAAATTTGGGGGTCCTTCATCCAGGATGCTAAGACTTTCCCTTGGCTTGGATCTGAGTATTGTTTTGGTAAGGTGATATTTTCTTCTTGGTTCTGACAACTTGGCACATTCCTCTTTCTCTATGGACCTCATGGCTCCACATGCAGTGAACGGTGGACATATTCTTATCTTGAGACTAAGCTGATTTCTCTTTCTATTTTTAATATTTATTTGTTTGCTTATTTACTTACCTATTCACTTTACATTCTAATCATGGCTCTACCCTCTCTTCTCCTCCCAGTGCCATCCTTACAGATTCCACATTCATTAGCCCCTCCCCTTTAGATACGCCTCATACATCCAATCTAAATAGGCCTAAGAGTAGCCTCTCCCACTGTGGCTCAACTAGGTAGTCCAGTTAGGGGAAGGGAATTCAGTGGCAAGCAACTGAGCCAGAGATAGCCTCAATGATTAGAGGAACCACATGAAGACCAAGCTGCACATCTGCTACAAATATGTAGGGGGCCTAGGTCCAGCCTCTTCATACTCTTTGGTTGGTGGTTCAGTCTTTGCGAGTCCCCATGGGCCCAGGTGAGTTGACTCTAGTGGTGATCTTGACCCCTCAAGCTCACTCAATTCTATCAACTACTCTTCCTCAAGACTTCCAGAGAACCATCTGGTGTGTGGCTGTGGGTCTCTGCATAAGTTTTCTTCAGCTGCTGGATGAACCTTCTCAGGAGACAGTTGTGCTAGGCTTCTGCCTGAAAGCCTAGCAAAATATCATTAATACTGTCAGAGATTGGTGATCTTACATAAGGTGTGTTTCAAGCTGCTCCAATCATTGAATGACCATTCCCTAAACCTCTGTTCCCTTTTTATCCCTGCACATCTTATAGGCAGAACAAATTCTGGGTTGAAGATTTTGTAGGTGGGTTGATGTTGACCCCTCCAATGGAAGTCCCACCTGGCTACAGTCTTCACTTGCCCTGCTGGTAGGAGCCTCAGCTGGGGTCATACTATAGACTCCCCAGAACCTCTTCTCTCCAGCTAATTTCCAGAGATTCCCTTAATCAATTGTTATTCTCACTCCCAGCTCTCTCCCAGAGCCATTCTCCCTACATCTGATTCCCATCCCCATTCTCCTCCTCAGAAGATGTTGTCCACTCTCTTCCTAGTACTTGAAGTTCTAGCTAGAGCAACAATACCAATAGAGGAGATCAAAGGGATACCACTTGGAAAGTAAAAAGTTTAAGTATCACTATTTATAGATGATATGATAGTATACATACGTGACCCCCAAAATTCTACTCAAGAACTCCTAAAGTTGATTAAACACCTTCAGCAAAGTAGCTGGATACAAAGGTAGCTGAAAAATCAGTAGCCCTCCTTTATACAAATGATAAATGGGTGGAGAAAGAAATTAGGGAAATAACACCCTTGCAATAGCCACAAATAGTACAAAATATCTTGATGTAACTCTACCCAACCAAGTAAAAGATATGTATAACAAGAACATCAATCTCTGAAGAAAGAAATTGAGGAAGATATCAGAAGATGAAAAGATCTCTCATGCTCATAGCTCAGTAGGATTAACATAGTAAAAATAGCTATCTTACTGAAAGCAATCAACAGATTCAACGCAATTCTCATTGAAATCTCAACAAAATTTTTAACTGATACTGAAAGAGCAATTCTCAATTTCATATGGAAAAAAATCAAGTATAATTAAAACAATTCTGTACAGAAAAAGAATTTCTGGAGGAAGTATCACCATCCCTGATTTCAAGCTATATTACAGAGCAATAGTAATAAAAACCACGTGGTATTGGCATAAAAGCAAACATAGTATCAATGGAATAAAATGGAAGACCTTGAAATAAATGCACACATGCACACCTATGGACACTTGATTTTTTGACAAGAAAAGACAAAACCATACAATAGAAAAAAGAAAGCATCTTCATTAAATGGTTCTGGTCTAACTGAATGTGTGCAGGCAGAAGAATGAAAACAGACCAATATTTATCACCCTGAACAAAACTCAAGTTCAAGTGGATCAAAGACCTCAATGTAAATCTGAACATAGTAAATCTAATAGAAGAAAAAGTGGCTAACTGCCTTTAACATATTGGCACAGGAGACAAATTCCAGAACAGAATGCCAATGGCTCCTGCACTAAGACCAACAGTTAATAAATGGGACCTCATGAAATTAAAAAGCATTTCCAGGCTAAGGACAGCAGCAAACCAGCAGCCTACAGAGTGGGAAAAGATCTCCACTAACCCTATATCTGACAGAGGACTAATATCCAAATTTTATTAAAACCTCATGAAATTAGACATCAACAAATGAAATAACCCCAACTAAAATGGGTAGAGTGATAAACAGAATTCTCAACAGGAGAATCTCTAATGGCTCAGAAGCACTTAAAGAAAAGTTCAACATCTTTAGTCATCAGGAAAATGCAAATCAAAATAACTATGAGATTTCATCTTACAGCCATCAGAGTAGCAAAGATCAAAAACTCAAGTGACAGCACATATTGGCAAGATTTGGAGCAAGGGAAACACTTCTCCATTGCTGGTGGGAGTGCAAATTGGTGCAATCATTTGCAAACCAATTGGTAGTGTCTCAGAACATTGGGAATAGTTTTACCCCAAGATCCAGTTATACTACTCCTGGGCATATACTCAAAAGAAGTCCCACTATAGCACAATGACACTTGTTCATTTATGTTTATATCAGCTTTAGTCATAAAGCAAAGTAGAAACAATCTAGACATCCCTTAATCTATAAAGAAAAATCTACACATTGGAATACTATTTAATTATTAAAAATAAAGATATCATGAAATTTTCAAGCAAGTTGATGTAAGTAGAAAATATTCTTAGTGAGGTAACTCAACCCCCAAAAGACACACATGGTATGTAGTAATGTATTAGTGGATATTAGCCAAATAGTATATGGTAACCATACTACAGTCCGTACACCCAAAGAAAGTAAGAAATAAGAGGGCCCAAGTCAGAATGCATGAATATCACCCAGAAGAGGAAATAAAATAATCATCAGACATAGATGGAGGGAGAATAAGCAGAGTTCTTGATGTGCCTTTTATCTGTAGAAGGTTAGGAACAGGATTCCTTTAATACTTTTAGTATTACACTCTCTTTTATTCATAGTTTATGACTTTTTTCTAATGTGTCACAGTGTTTTTATCTTTATTTATTTTTTGATATTTACTTTATTTACATTTCAAATTCCCCCTTTCCAAGTCTCCCCTTTGGAAACCCCCTATTCCATCTCTCCTCCCCCCTGCCTCTATGAGGGTGCTCCGCTACCCACCCACTCCTGTCTTCCCTCCCTAGCATTCCCTTACACTGGGACATCTAACACCCTCAGGCCCGAGGACCTCTTCTCCCATGGGTCCCTCCATGTGTATTCTTTGGTTGGTGGTCCAATCTCCCCAATCTTTGGGAGCTCTCAGGGTTCTGGCCTGTTGACACTGTTACTCCCTCCATGGGGCTGCAAACACCCTCAGCTCCTTCAGTCTCTTCTCCAACTCCTCCATCCAGGACCCCATGCTCAGTCCAATGGTTGTCTGAGAGCATCCGCCTGTGTATTTGTCAGGCTCTGCCTGAGACTCTCTGGATACAGTTTGTCATGCTTCTGTCAGCCAGCACTTCCTAGTATCCACAATATGACTTGTTTAGGTCCTAAAATCCTCAAAGACTTTGGTGACTTCTAATAACATTGAATCTTCAAGTATATGTGACAAGAGCTATGCCTGCATTTATTTTCTAGGCACGCTTTTTAGATTTGCTCTATTTCGCTGTTCTCTGGTGTCCACACTTTTGCATATTTGCATTTTTCCTCTGCTTTGGAAGCAACACAACACTAATTTAATTTCCTGGGTCAATTTGTCTCCATAATATGTATATGGTACCCCAAATTTAACTGCCCATTGATTTAAAACACTTCATACCATGCAGATATTTTCTGATGGACATGGAGTTTGTGCTTCAACATTCTGAAAACATGTTGCTGTAGGTTGCTCTAAGTCTCAGTTTCTGTGATTATATAGGCAGGGTTAAACATTTGAAATGTAAATAAAGTATCAAAAAAATTTAAAAAATAAATAAAAAAGAAAAGAAAGAAAGTACTCTTAGTATTACTCCGTAGTATTCTAGCTACTTTAAACAAGCAGACACATGATGCAAACTTGTCTCTTCAACGCCTGCTCCATCACTTGTAAATGTGCAATTTTTAACTTATTTATTTGATTATTTAATTATTAGTGTGTGTGTGTGTGTGTGTGTGTGTGTGCTACAAGAAGTGTGTGGAGGTCAGAGAACAACATTTAGGACTCTCTTCTCTCTTTCTACCATGTGGGTTCTGGGAATTGAATTCAGGTTATCAGTCTTGGTGGCAACCACTTTCACCCTGAACCAGCTAGTCTGACTACAGTACAATCTTGCATGCTTCTTTCCCCTCGTAGTCTATAGGGCAGACTATAGGGCAGTATTTTTCCCCTGACAATTTTGTACATGTATCTAATACGCCCACGCCTTCTTCTAGTTCTTCCCTAGTCTTTCCTCCCTCATTGCATCCTCTAAGTCCCTCATGCACACTGCCTTTTCCTTGGGTGATTTTCTTGCCTTGTTACGAACTTTTTTCTTTGACAGATCAAATTTATGGAGGAGAGATTTATTTTATATCCTAGGTTGGGGGTGGAAAATGGCACGATAGGTATAGGACATTGTATGACTAAAGCATTGTCTGCGGTAGTGGAAGTTATGGTGAAATGCAACTTGCTCAGATTTTAAGAGATTGCGTACAGAAAGCTTGATCAAGACCAGGAGTGGCTGTCATCGTCGAGGCCTGCCTCCAGAAACCCACTTCTCTTAGCTATACAGTATTCTAAAAGCTTCATAGTTCCACAAAACAGAACCACCAGTCAGAAACAAGTGTTCAAAGACATGAGTTTGCAGGGAAGAATTCCCTTCTAAATTCTAATGGCAGTTTCTAAACAATAAGATTTGTTTTTGAATTAAAAACAAAAGAAATTTGGGGCCTGCAAAATCAGCTGACAAAGTTACCTACCACCAAATCTGGTAACCTGAATTCAGTTCATTAGACCCACATGGTAGAACAAAAATCCACTCACCCCCATGTTGTCCTCAGACCTTCAAATGTGGATCTTGGCACACAGACTGTCACGTATACATACATACGTACATACATACATACTTACAAACAAGTTGAGGATTTGGTTTATTGCTTGTATTATGTTAATTGGGCTCCCAAAATTACATGGAAATTTGCACATCTGCATGTAAAATGCTGAGGGTCCCTGCCCCCAGTTGCCTTTGATTGGTAAATAAAGTTGCCAGCAGCTAATGGCTGGGTAGGAAGACACAGGCAGGGCTTTTAGGATTCCCAGGTAAGGACATGGGAAGAAGGAGGAGCCATGCCACAGAAGGAGAAGTTCCAAGCCTGAGAAGTGTAGGACAGAGAGATAGAGAGACAGACAACATGTAAAAGTCAGGGATCGGGCTAAAGATGGCTACATATCTGGGTCTGGTGCAGGTAGGGTAGTATAGAGGTTTTAGTAAGTAATAATTCAGAAATAACAGAGGGCAGAATGTGCTAGCAATGTGAAGGATTGGAGTGGCTTAGCCACTGACTTGATTAAGGCATGTTTAAATATAAGGCTGCATGTGCATGTCTTTCATTCGAGAAACCAGACTGTTGGGGTAGATAGCAGGGAACCTGTGCCATAGCCATGAGGGTAAGATTGGTGTGTATTAATCAACCACAGCAGCACATACATGTACAAAAAGTCATGTTTGGTTCTTAATACAAATATAATATATGTATGTGTGTGTGTGTTATTGTACTAAGAATATATATATTTGTACTAAGAAACAAACATAAGCAAGATGCAATTCTTCTTAGAGGAATCCCCTCCTAACCCAAGGAAACAATTACACAGAAAGCAGATAGCAGGAAAAGGGCAAGGCTTTACTGAGCTCAGTGACACTGGATAGTGAGTATAGTTAATAATAGTGTAAGTTATACTTCAAAGCTGGTAAAGAACAAATTCTAAATGTTTCCATAGCAAGAAATACTGCATGCTCAAGGTGACAAAAAGGTCAATTTAGTCTCTTTAATTATTTGTATGCATTCATAAATCATAATATCCCTTTACCCTATAATATACACATTTGTAAATTGTTAAAAATAAAAGAGAAAAGGGGTGTCAATGTTTTGGATACAGAGATAAAGAAACTTGTTGCCAAGCCTGACAACCCGAGATTGAGTCCCCAGACCTACGTAATAGAAGGAAAAAAGAGAAAGTTGTTCTCTGACTTTCTCATGTATGCCAATGACACATGAATGTTCACCCTAGTGGAAATACGCTGCGGAGTTGTGATTATCTGCAGATTGAAAAGTGACCACACAGCAGTTTGAACTGTCCAACTTTGGAAGGATCTATGACAGGTTCCAGAGAAAATGTGTTTCTACTGTAAATGAAATGATGTTTTAAAGTGTGTCATCATTATGTACATGTTTCAACCTTTGTTGATGCTTTCATAAATATTTAAGGCAACCAATAATGTTAAAATATTATAATTTCTATTATTGTTATTTCATTATCCTTTAAGAACTAAATTTCTTCATATTTGTCATGGAGATTCTCTAATATTGGCTCAACTGATTATCTTGTCCCGTCTGCAAGCTTGTTGAGATTATAAATGTCCACCATTGTGTCCAGATTTTGATGCTTAAAACTTTATTACATTTCTTGCATGATGATAAAATGGTACAGTCACTTGGAAAAGACATTGCTAGCTTATTACAAAGTTTATCTTCTGAACTATCTACTGGATCAGATACTTAGGTATTTACCTAAGAAGAATAAAAACGTACATTCAAATAAAAGTGTGTATAGGAATTTTTATAGCAGATTAAGTTGCTATATTCCATGTCTGGAAATATCCCAGCGTCCACTAAGTGACTAATGTATAAACACATATGTTGCATCATAAATAGAATTTTGTATGGCTCTAGAATTAAATAAAACTTTACACAGAACTTTGGATGATGTTTGACACCCTTTATATAAAACTGAGAAAATGGAAGGTAATCTGTAGTTTTAAAAAGTCCATCAAGTATCGCCTGTAAATAGAGGGAAGGAGCAAAAGAATGTAAAAGAGAAACACCTACTTACAACAAAGTTTCTACCAGGAAAAGTAGGCTTCAACAACCAACAGCAAAACCAGTTATGCACATGAGCATTTTTTTTCTTGTTAAAGAGATTATTCAAATAGGAAAACAACATAACCACGTAGAGAAATAAATGACTCACGAGAGAGTCAGAAATTTCAATACTGCAATTTATACCTGGGATTAAGAAAGTACAGAGATAATGAAAAGAAACCACGCACAGCAGAACCAACATGATTGCTAAGCAATACCTTTAGCAGCAACAGAACGTGAAAGCATCTTGAGAAAGGATCAAATTGCTACAGGAGAATATGAGGTTTTTATGTAGCTCTTAGTTTTGTTAATAAAAAGAATTTAGAAAGGAACTTGAAAGGGAGCTGGAGGTCTACTTTATTAGATTGAAAGAAAAAACAACCAAACAGGCAAGCTGGAAATTTCAGAAGCTGCTTGAAGAAGGGAGATAGAAATGAGAAAGAGAAAAAGAGTGGAGGTTGACAAGCCCCAGGACCAGAGGAAAGTTTAGGATGGTGCTTCAGAGAAAGAATGAAAAAGCCCCTAAAGTGTGCGCAGGCTCTGGACAATATTCAAAAGAAAGAAAATTAGATATCATTTGTAAAGAGTGTACATATAAACAAGAGCACTATTTATAGTGTGTGTGTCTGTGTGTGTGTGTGTATCTATGTATGTCTGTATGTGTGTCTGTGTGTTTATGTATATCTGTATCTGTGTGTTGAGTCAGGTTTGTTATCATTGGAAGGAATGCTGGGCCTGTCCACAGGCCCCCAGTCATGAGCACGGCCCTGGCACTGGCACAAGGAGGAGAGAGCTCTGGCTTCCTCTTTAGAATAGCCCCTGCTCCACGGGGTACACTGAGAGTAACAGGTCATGCCTCCCTGGCACACAGACAGGGAGCGCTGTGTGCAGAGGGCAGCCCAGGCCAAAGGAGCAGGGTGCAGGGGCCCCTGGTTTGCAGCAGCAAGAGCAGCTTTGGCAGCAGTGGCCCCGATTCCTCACTGAGTTGCCCATCCATCCTCCTGCACTGGATGCTGTGTTGCCGAGCCAAGCTGGGGCTGCAGCAGCTCTGGGCCAGGGCTTGAAACTGGACCCCAACAGCACAGCACTAGTGGCTAGGTGTGTTTTCCTCCTCCCGCTGTCCTGACGGCAAGATCGTGGGGTCCCAGACAGTGGTAGTGTTAGACCCCATTTTGACCCTGGTTTAGGCCTTGAGGACAAACAGGAGCCTGGCCTGAGTTCTGAGACCTGTCTCAGTCACTTTCTATAGGGGTGACTCAGCAAGACCTGTTTGGCCCTCCCTCTGCCCGGCTGTTGCTGATGTGGAGCTTTGCTATTGACCCTGTCATTTATCCCTTCCCCTTTTCCTCCTTCTACATCATCTCTCCCCATACCTAGGTGCCCACACCCTTTGCCTTCTCTATGTAAGCAAGGGGTTGATGCAATAAAGTTGAGTTCCTGCTTCCACAAGACTCCCGGCCTGGTGTGTTTCTTTTGGGGTGCCAACACTCGCCATCCGTCTCACCCCCAATAGACTCTGCTGGACCGGGTTCTCTCCTCTCACCTGGACCTGCCAGCAAGGAGCCAACAGACTGGTGCCCCATGTGAGGAATTTCCCCTTCCTCCTGACGGAAGAACGCTGATGGGCTAATCGATCTGCGGGTGAATATAACCCCATATTACGGGGCAGTCTTCCTCCAAGTCTGATCCTACCCTTGAACCTCTTTTTCCCTCTTTGGACCCTTCAAACAACCATTCTCTATTCCCCTAACCCCTGAAGATTGTGAGAAGTTTGCCTTTTCTACTCCTTCTGTTAATTTTGGCAAGGTTGATTCTAGATTTGAGTGGACAATCCTACACCAAGGCATGGCCAATAGCCCCCCCTCCATGTGTCAATATTACATGCTTAATATCTTTTCATCCTTTTTATGTGAATCCAATATTTTATTTTACATTTATATGGATGATATTATTTTGGGTGCCCCTAACTTTTCCAACCTTCAGGAGCTTACCAATAAGAGTCTTTCCATCCTTAAACATAATAATTTTCAGGTGGCTCCCAAAAAGCTTCAGAGGGTTCCACCATTTAAGATCCTGGGCTCCATGTTGTCCTTAGATGTTGTGTCCCCTGTTAAGCCTCAACTTCAAATTCAAGATTCTTATACCTTCCCACAGTTACAAAAGCTTTTTAGGGGAAATCAACTGGATGAGGTCATGGATCTCCATGCCACAGAAGATCTAACATCTTTCTTTGACCCCCTTAAAGAGAGTGACCTCTCTACCCCTATAGTACTGACATCTGATCATATCCAACTGTTGAACAAGATTCAACAAGCCATTGATTGGGCAACCTTTAAACGATAGGATCCTGAACTACCCTTTATTTTATATATATTTCCCCAGAGAAACACTTGGTACTGTGCTACTTGGCCAGGAAAGGGAACCTGTCCATTGAATCCATCTTTCGGTGGGAGGGGCCCCTCGAGTATATTCTATGGCTAATCAACTGGCCAATTGCATTGTTAAGGGGAGAGATCTTTCCATTAGGCTCTTTGGGGCAGAGCCTTCTGCCTTTATTAACCCATTTAAAAATACAGACTTTCTTTGGTTACAGAGAAACAATAGCCAGGTTGATCTGGCCTTAGAAGGGCTTTCCCAGTGAAATTGATTGTCACTTTGGACCAGATAAGTGGATGAGTTCCTTCTCCAGACTTGAGTGGAGGCCCTAGACTTTTTCTTTCTAGCCCCAATCCAGATTATCCCACTGCCTTTACAGATGGTGGGCACCTGACATCTTCCATTGTTGTGTATCCCCCTTTAGACAGGGTGACCTGCCTACCCCCAGAAAATCAGATGTTCATGTTGTTGAGGGATCTGTATAGTTGAAAGAACTCTTTGCAGTAGTGATGGTGGTAGTCATGACAAAGAAGCCAAAACCATACATTGGAAAGAGAGAGAGCATCTTCAACAAATGTTGCTGTTCTAACTGGATGTCTGAATAAAGAAGAATACAAATATATCCATATTTATTACCCTATACAAATTCATATCCATATTGGTCAAAGACATCAAAATAAAACCAGGTATACATAAGCTAATAAGACAGAAAGTGGGGAATAGCCTTGAATTCATTGGTACAGGAGACAACTTCTTGAACAGAACACCAGTTTCTCAAGAAAAATTACTGATAAAAATAAAGACAAATCTTGGGTATTCCAAACTTTTGAGCTAATATCCACTTATCAGTGAGTACATACCATGTTTATTCTTTTGTGACTGAGTTACCTCACTCAGGATGATATTTTCAAGTCCCATCCATTTGCCCATGAATTTCATGAAGTCATTGTTTTTAATAGCTAAGTAGTATTCCATTGTGTAAATATGCCACATTTTCTGTATCCATTCCTCTGTTGAGGGACATCTGGTTATTTCCAGCTTCTGGCTATTATAAGTATGGCTGCTATGAACATAGTGGAACATGTGTCCTTATTACAGGTTGGAGTGTCTTCTGGGTATATGCCCAGGAGTGGTATAGCTGGGTCCTCAGGTACTATGTCCAATTTTCATAGGATCCACCAAAGTGATTTCCAGAGTGGTTGTTCCAGCTTGCAGTCCCACAGCAATCACAGAACATATGAAGCCTAAGAAGAAAGAGGACAAAAATATGGATGCTTCAGTGTTTCTTAGAAGGCTGAAAAAAACACTCACAGGAGGAAATATGGAGATAAAGTGTGGAGCAGAGATTCAAGGAAAGGCCATCCAGAGACAGCCCCACCTGGGGATACATCCCATATACAGCCACCAAACCCGGATGTTATTGTGGATGCTCAGAAGTGTTTGCTGAAGAAAGCATGATAAGCTTTCTCCTGAGAAGCTCTACCTGAATGGTCTCCTGAGAGGTCTCACAGCCAACCATTGGACTGAGCGTGGGGGTCCCGGATGGTGGAGTTAGAGAAGGGACTGAAGGAACTGAGGGGATTTGCAGCCCCATGGAGGGAGTAAGTGTGTCAACTGGCCAGACCTCTTGTAGCTCCTGGAGACTGGACCACCAACCAAAGTATACACATGGAGGGACCCATGGTGCTGGCATAGGTGGCAAAGGAGGACCTTGTTGGATATCAGTAGGAGGAGAGACACTTGTACCTGAGGGTGTTTGATGCCCCAGTGCAGGGGAATGCTAGGGAGGGAAGAAGTAAGTGGGTGGGGGAGCACTCTCATAGATGCAAGGGGAGGGGGGATAGCATAGGGAGTTTCAAAAGGGGAAACTATTTGAAATGTAAATAAAGTAAATATCCAAAAATAAAAAAGTAAAAAAGTAAAGACAAATATAGAAAAAATTTATGAAAAAAAATGAAGATATTTATGGAAAAATTACTGTTAAAAATGAAAACAAATATAGAAAAAGGTTATAAAATATTGAAAAATTTTGTAGAAAAAATTTTGATAAAATTGCAGATTTACATGGAAAAAATTCTGATAAAATTGAAGACATCTATGGAAAAATTAGTGATCAAAAGAAAACAAAATATTTATGAAAAATTCAAGACATATATGAAAAAATACTTATAAAAATAGACAAATATAGAAAATTTTTAAGAAAAAATTCAAAATGTTTATAGAAAATTTTATGATAAAATTGAAAATTGACATGGCAATAGTTTCTTCAAAATTTGAAAATGATTATAGAAAAATTTCTGATAAAATTGACAGTTTGCATGGCAAAATATGTGATAAAATTTCAGATATTTGTGAAAAAATACTAAAATATGAAGACAGATATAGAAAAATTTAAGAAAAAATTGAAGATATTTATGAAAAAATTACTTAAAAATGGAGACAAATATAGAAAAAATTATGAAATAATTGAAAATGTTTGTAGATAAATTTCTGACAAAATTGAAGATTGACTTGAAAAACTTACAGTCTCCTTCTGCAGCTAGGGAGTTGATCCTGTGCCACGGAGCTCCATACCCAAATAGTGCCAGGAGACCGCTGGTCTCCTAAGAGTGCTGACACACCTTCAAGCACAGGCAAGACCACAACTTCTGTTCAAATTCCTAGCTCAAGAGGGACCCTTGCAGAGCCATCAGACCATAGGAACCAAGGAACAGCTGGGGACAGGATCCTTCTAGTTTCTGTCTGCAACACAGAGCTGATCCTGTACCACAGCTCTCCAAACCCAAATTCTTCTCAGAGAGAGCTGGTCTCCAAGGAGTACTGACACAGAGGATTGCAGGAGGGACAACCCACAGTCAGAGAGAGCAAGACTAGCTAACATCAGAGATAACCAGATGGCTAAATGCAAGGGCAAGAACAAAAACAACAGGAACCAAGGCTACTTGGTATTGTCATCAGAACCCAGTCATCCACCCCTCCTACCCCCCAGTGAGCCCTGGATACCCCAACACACCAGAAGAGCAAGACATAGATTTAAAATCAAATCTAATAAAGATGATAGAAGACTTTTAAAAGGAAATAAATAACTCCCTTAAAGAAATACAAGAGAACACAGGTGAACAACCAGAAACCCTTAAAGAGGAAACACAAAAATCCGTTAAAGAGTTACAGGAAAACATAAACAGGCAAAGGAAATGAACTAAACCATCCAGGATCTAAAACTGGAAGTAGAAACAATAAAGTAACCACAAAGGGAAACATCCCTGGATATAGAAAACCTAGGTAAGATATCAGGAGTCATAGATGCAAGCATCACCAACAGAATACAAGAGATAGAAGAGAAAATCTCAGATGCAAAAGACACCATAGAAAATATTGACACAACAGTCAAAGAAAATGCAAATTGCAAAAAGCTCCTAACCCAAAACATCCAGGAAATCTAGGACACAACGAGAAGACCAAACCTAAGGATAATAGGTATTGAAGAAAATGAAGATTCCCAACTTAAAGGACCAGTAAATATCTTCAAAAATATTATAGAATAAAACTTCCTTAACCTAAAGAAAAAAGATAAACATCAACATTCAAGAACCCTACAGAACTCCAAATAGATTGGACCAGAAAAGAAATTCCACCCATCACATAATAGTCAAAACACCAAATGCACAAAACAAAGAATGTATATTAAAAGCAGTAAGGGAAAAATGTCAAGTAACATATAAGGCAGACCTATCAGAATTATACCAAACTTCTCAACAGAGACTATGAAAGCTAGAAGATCCCAGGCAGATCTCATACAGACCCTAAGAGAAATCAGCTGCATACCCACCTGCTATACCCAGCAAAACTCTCAATTACCATAGAAGATGAAAACAAGATATTCCATGACAAAACCAAATTTACACAAGATCTTTCCACAAACCCAGCCCTACAAAGGGATAATAGATGGAAAATGCCAACACAAGGAGGGAAACTACACCCTAGAAAAAGCAAGAAAGTAATCTTTGTTCAACAAACCTAAAAGAAGATAGCCACAAAAACATAAGAATAACATCGAAAATAACAGTAAGGAACAATCACTATTACTTAATACCTCTTAACATCAACGGACACAATTCCTCAATAAAAAGACCTAGATTAATAGACTGGATACATAAACAGGACCCAGCCTTTTGCTGTATACAGGAAACGCACCTCAGGGTCAAAGACAAACACGACCTCAGAGTAATGGGCTGGAAAACAATTTTCCAAGCAAATGGTTGCAAGAAACAAGCTGGAGTAGTCATTCTAATATCAAATAAAATCACCTTTAGACCAACAAAAGTCATCAAACATGATGAGGAAGGACACTTAATACTCATCAAACAAAAAAATCTATGAAGAAGAACACTCAATTCTCAAAATCTATGCTCCAAGTGCAAAGGCACCCACATTCATAAAAGAAACTTTACTAAAGCTCAAAGCACACACTGCACCTCACACAATAATAGTGGGAGACTTCATCACCACACTCTCATCAATGGACAGATCTTAGAAACATAAACTAAACAGAGACACAGTGAAACTAACAGAAGTTATGGACCAAATGGATTTTACAGATATCTATAGAATATTTTCTCCTAAATCAAAAGAATATACCTTCTTCTCAGCACCTCATAATACTTTCTCCAAAACTGACAATATAAAAAAAACCCTCAACAGATATTAGTAGATTGAAATAATCCATGCATCCTATCAGATCACTATGGATTAAGCCTGGTCTTCAATGGCAACAAAAACAACATAAAGCCCACATACACATGGAAGCTGAACTCAGCTGAACATATGGAAGCTCTACTCAGTGATAACTTGGTCACGGAAGAAAGAAAGAAAGAAATTAAAGACTTCCTAGAGCCGGGCAGTGGTGAAGCACGCCTTTAATCCCAACACTTGGGAGGCAGAGGCAGGCGGATTTCTGAGTTCAAGGACAGCCTGGTCTACAGAGTGAGTTCCAGGACAGCCAGGGCTACGCAGAGAAACCCTGTCTCAAAAAAACAAAAATAAAATAAAATAAAATAAAAAAAGACTTCCTAGAATTTAATGAAAATGAAAGTAAAACATACCGAATGAAAGCAGTGTTAAGAGGAAAACTCATAGCTCTGAGTGCCTCCAAAAAGAAAATGGAGAAAGCATACATTAGCAGCTTAACAGCGCACCTGAAAGCTCTAGAACAAAAAGAAGCTAATACACCCAAGAGGAGTACAAGGCAGAAAATAATCAAACTCAGGGCTGAAATCAATCAAGTAGAAACTAAAAGAACTATACAAAGAATCAAAAAAACAGGAGCTGGTTCTTTGAGAAAACCAACAAGATAAATAAACCTTTAGCCAGACTAACCAGAGGGCACAGAGACAGTATCCAAATTAACAAAATCAGAAATGAGAAGGGAGATAAAACAACAGAAATTGAGGAAATTAAAAAATCATCAGATCCTACTACAAAGACCTATACTTAACAACATTGGAAAATCTGGATGAAATGGACAATTTTCTAGATAGATACCAAATACCAAAGATAAGTCAGGATCAGATAAACCATCTAAACAGTCCCATAACCCCTAAAGAAATAGAAGCAGCCATTAAACCTCTCCCAACCAAAAACAGCCCTGGATCAAATGGGTTCAGTGCAGAATTCTATCAGACCTTCAAAGAAGACCTAATACCAATATTCTTCAATCTATTCCACAAAATAGGAAGGGAAGGAACACTACCCAATTCATTCTATGAGGCCACAGTTACACTGATACCAAAACTTCACAAAGACCCAACAAACAAAGAAAACTTCAGACCAATTTCCCTTATGAATATCGATGCAAAAATACTCAATAAAATTCTCGAAAACCAAATCCAAGAACACATCAAAACGATTATTTACCACAATCAAGTAGGCTTCATCCCAGGGATGCAGGGATGGTTCAATATACAGTAATCTATCAATGTATTCTACTACATAAACAAACTCAAAAGAAAAAAACACATGGTCATTTCATTAGATGATGGAAAAGCATATGAAAAAATTCAACATCCCTTCATGATAAAAGTCTTGGAAAGATCAGGAATTCAAGGACCATAGCTAAACATAGTAAAAGCAATATACAGGAAACCACTGGCCAATATCAAGCTACATGGAGAGAAACTTTAGTATCCCACTAAAATCAGCAACGAGACAAGGCTGCCCCTCTCTCCCTATCTATTCAGTATAGTACTTGAAATTCTACCTAGAACAATTAGACAACAAAAAGAGGTCAAGGGGATACACACTGGAAGGAAGAAATCAAAATATCACTATTTGCAGCTGATATGATGGTATACTTAAGTGACTCAAAAAACTCCATCAAAGAACTCCTACAGCTGATAAACAACTCCAACAAAGTGGCCAGATACAATATTAACTCAAACAAATCAGTAGCCTTCCTGTACTGGAAGGATAAACAGGATGAGAAAGAAATTAGGGGAGTGACATCCTTCACAATTGTCACAAACAATATAAAGTATCTTGGTGTGACTCTAACCAAACAAGTGAAAGATATGTATGACAAGAACTTCAATTCTCTGAAGAAAGAAATCAAAGATTTCTGAAGATGGAAAGATCTCTCATGCAGATGGATTGGCAGATTAGTATAGTAAAAATGGCCATCTTGCCGAAAGCAATCTACAGACTCAATGTAATACCTACTAAAATTCCAACTCAATTCTTTATAGAGTTAGAGAGATTCTCAAATTCATTTGGGATAACAAAAGACCCAGGATAGCAAAAACTATTCTCAACAATAAAAGAACTTCTGGGGAATCACCCTCCCTGACCTCAAGCTGTATTACAGAGCAATAGTGATAAAAGTTGAATGGTATTGGTACAGTGACAGGCAGGTAGATCAATGGAATAGAACTGATGACCCAAAAATGAACTCACACACTTATGGTCACTTGATCTTTGACAAAAGAGCTAAACCATCCAGTGTAAAATAAGCCAGCATTTTCAATAAATGGTGCTGGCTCAACTGGCAATCTACATGTAGAAGAATTCGAAGTGATCCATTCCTCACTCCCTGTACAGAGCTCAAGTCCAAGAGTATCAAGGACTTCCACCAAAAACCAAACCAAAACAAAACAAAACAAAAAAACCAAAAAACCAAAACAAAACAAATAGACTTAATCTAATAGAAGAGAAAGTGGGGAAAAGTCTCGAACACATGGGCACAGGGGAAAAGTTCCTGAACAGAACACCAATGGCTTATGCTCTAAGATCAAGAATCAACAAATGGCATCTCATAAAATTGCAAAGTTTCTGTTAAGCAAAGGACACTGTAAATAGGACAAAATGGCAACCAACAGATTGGGAAAAGATCTTTTCCAATCCTATATCCAATAAAGGGCTAATATCCAATATATACAAAGAACTCAAGAAGTTAGACTCCAGAGAACCAAATAACCCTATTAAAAAATGGGGAACAGAGCTAAACAAAGAATTCTCAACTGAGGAAACTTGAAGGGCTGAGAAGCACCTAAAAAATGTTCAACATCTTTAGTCATCAGGGAAATGCAAATCAAAACAACCCTGAGATTTCACCTCACACCAGTCAGAATGGCTAAGATCAAAAACTCAGGTGACAGCCAATGCTGGTGAGGATGTGGAGAAAGAGGAACACTCCTCCATTGCTGGTGGGAATGCAAGCTGGTACAACCACTCTGGACATCAGTTTGGCAAACCCTCAGAAAATTGGACACAATACTCCCTGAGGATCTAGCTATACCATTCCTGGGCATATACCCAGAAGAGCTTCCAACATGTAATAAGAACACATGCTCCACTATGTTCATAGCAGCCATATTTATAATAGCCAAAAACTGGAAACAACCCAGGTGTCCCTCAACAGAGGAATGGATAAAGAAAATGTGGTACATTTACACAATGGAGTACTACCCATCTATTAAAAGCAATGACCTCATGAAATTTTTAGGCAAATAGATGGAACTTGAAAATATCATCCTGAGTGAGGTAACTCAGTCACAATAGAACAGACACTGTATGCACTCACTGATAAGCGAATATTAGCCCAACAGTTCAGAATACCCACGATTTAATTCACAGACCATATGAAGCCTAAGAAGAAGGAAGTCTAAAATATGGATGCTTCAGTGTTTCTTAGAAGACTGAACATAATACAGCAGAAAATATTGAGACAATGTGTGAAGTAGAGACTCAAGGAAAGGCCATCCAGAGACTGCCCCACCTGGGGATACATCCCATCTAAAGCCACTAAACCCTGATGTTCTTGTGGATGCTGGGAAGTGCTTGCTGATGGAAGTGATAAGCTGTCTTCTGAGAGGCTCAGGCAGAGCATGACAAATGCAGAGGTGGATGCTCTCAGACAACCATTGAACTGAGTGTGGGGTCCAGGTGGAGTTGGAGAAGGGACTGAAGGAGCTGAGTGGGTTTGCAGCCCCATGGAGTGAGCAACAGTGTCAACTGGCCAGATCCCCCAGAGCTTCTGGGGACTGGACCAACAACCAAAGAATACACATGGAGGGACCGATGGTGCTGGCCACATATGAGGCAGAGGAGGACCTTGTTAGCTATCAGTGGGAGGAGAAGCCCTTGGACCTGAGGGTGTTAGATGCTGCAGTGTAGAGGAATGCTAGGGAGGGAAGACAGGAGTGGGTGGGTGGGTGGGGGAATACCCTCATAGAGGCAGGGGGAGGAGGGATGGGATAAGGGGTTTTCAAAAGAGAGACCTGGAAAGTAGAAAACATTTGAAATGTAAATAAAGTAAATATCCAAAAAGAAGAAATGAAGAAAAATATAGAAAAAATTTCAGAAAAATTTCAGAATGTTTGTAGAAATATTGAAGATTGACATGGAATAAATTTTTAAAGAATTGAAGATGATTGTAGACAAATTTCTGATAAAATTGAACATTAACATTAGAATAATCTGGTATGATTGAAGACATTTAAGGAAAAATTAGTGATAAAAAGGCAAATATGGAAAAAGATTATGAAAAATTTAAAAATGTTCATAAAAATTTTTCTGATAAAATTGCAGAATTACATGGAAAATTTCTGACAAAATTGAAGACATTTATTTTAAAATTATTGATAAAAATGACGATAACTATAGAAAAAAATAAGTAGAAATTGAAAGTGTAGGCAGAAAAAATTCTGATAAAATTGAACAGTTATGTGGAAAAAAATTCCTAAAACATTGAAGATGATTGTAGAAAATTTCTGATAACATTGAGTATTTATATGGAAAAGTTTCTGATGTTTTTAAAGACAGTTATGGAAAAATAACAGAAAAATGAAGAAAAATATAGAAAAATTTCTGAAACAATTCAACAAGTTTGTAGAAAAATTTTTGAAAAAGTTGAAGATTAACATGAAAAAATTCGATGGGCAGTGGTGGCACACGCCTTTAATCCCAGCACTTGGGAGGCAGAGGCAGGCGGATTTCTGAATTCGAGGCCAGCCTGGTCTACAGAGTGAGTTCCAGGACAGCCAGGGCTACACAGAGAAAGCCTGTCTCAAAAAACCAAAAAAAAAAAAAAAAAAAAAAAAAAGTCCCCCTGCTTTACATCTTCTGTGCGCCTGCTCACTTTCTGCACACAATGTTTTTGTTTTTGTCAGCCTCCCTCATTAGACGTCTGTCCTGAGGTAAGGGTAGAGGTTAATCGCTAATCCTAATCCTGAAATCAAAGGCTATTCACAGGAGATGTGTTTGTACTCAGCCTCTGTTTCTATCTATCCCATTCTGACTTAACTCTAGTTTCTTCATATTCATAGGGGACACTTGAAATTTCCTTGTGAATTTTTAATGATTAAGAAAGCCGAGACCTACTGTATGCTCCCTGGCTTCTTATCTGAACCCATTCCTCTCAGTGAGGATGTCAGAGCAGCTGGATGTCAAGAGGATTTAATCACTGGCTTCTAACACAGCCTGAGAAGGCTGATGGTTTAGTTGAGGGAAATTCTTCTATTCATTTATAGTAACTGTTAGAAGAGTTATCTTCCAAGAATAAGCAAAGAAAAAGACAAGAATGTGTCTCTGTCTTCAAACCTACCCCGTTTTCTCTCTCCACCTCCTTCTTCCTCTTCCTCCCTCTCTATATCCTTCCCTGCTTCTCCTGCCCACCCCCTATCTATATTTGTGTAGACAGTGGCCTTTTCTCAAATTTAACTAAATCATCTATTCTTTAAAAATGGTATTCAATTGTTTCCCTATTTTTCCCTAATCATGGATGTATACTATGAAATTACTTTCTTATACAAACAGCTAATAAACATACTTATAATTAATTGTTTATCTATTTCTTCTCCAGAAATGGTTTCTAACAGATAATATGGTTGTTGCACATTGTTAGAGAGATTTTCTTTTCTTTTTTCTTTAATTTTAGGTCAAAAATAGCACTCAAATGCATTCTCTATCCTAGGCAATTTTAGCACTTTTTTAAAAAAGTTCTTTGCAATTTTTGTATAATGTGTTTTGAGTACATTCAGTCTTCCCCCAAATTCCTTCCAGACCACCTCCCATTTACTGCTCACCTGATTTTGAGAGTGCTATTTCCAACTCCCATCAACTTCAATTTAAGTTGCCTAAATATTTCTCTGTGTGTAGCCTTCTACTGAAGTGTGGTCAACTTACCAAGGGCAGCAATCTTAATGAACATTTTTTATCTCCAAGCAGCTATCAATTGCCAATAGTTCCTCATCTAGGGGTGGAACTTTATATCTATAAATTTGGTCTGCTTGTACTTGAATGGGGCATGTGCGTGATGTCACACTTACTCTTCCTTCATATATGTAGCTGCCCTTTTGTGTCCAGATCGTAATATTTCCATGTATTCGTCTATAATATCTGGCTTATAGAGTCTTTCTATGCACTTCTTTCACAGTGATCCTCGAAACTTGGAAGGAAGGAAAGTGATGGAGATGTTCCATTTATGGGCTGAGCATAAAATTTTTATATTTTACACCTTTGCCTGTTGTGGGAATCATTGTTAAATACCAAACTAAATAGGAGCTTCTCTGATGAGGGTTGAGAGATGCATTGATCTCTGAGTGCTTAGCGATCAGTTTAATGCTATCTCCCATTTTCAGAACAACAGCAGTACATCATTCCAGTAGAGTCTAGCCACAGGTTTTTGACTAAACATTGCTGCCACATATGAGTCTCATCTGGTGAACTGGGGTAAACAGCAATGCTGTGTGGTTGGTTCCTACCATATTTTTGCTAGGCGGGTCATTGCACTTCCCAGGTTTGTGAGCTGGGTAAGATGAATGGCTACTTTTCTTCTCCAATAGCATTTATAGTACCTTCAATAAAGGAAGCTAACCAGTAGAGATGAAGTTTCCAGATAAGCACCAGCTAGAAATCTCCATGTTCTATGACTCAAGTGTGTGCTATCCTTAGTAATAGTGTCATACAGTCAAGTTCTAAAGAGTATCCCAGAGTACTGGCAAGAAGCTTTAATAGGCAGGCCTATGGTACTTACTGCTCAACAACTCCAAAAGGGGTAACTCATTCCTAAAACTGGGGATATTTGTTTGTAAGTCTCTTGTGTCTACTAAGGCACTGCCACCCCATTACAGTTGCTTGTTGATAAATTGAGAATATTTCAACTGCCTAAGCTATCTCAAACCTCAGCCACTGGGTATAAGCTTTGGGTGTATAGACTTCAGTGCTGGGAACTGTATGCATAACTTCATACATTATAGACAGTAATCTACTATTGAGCTATATTCGTGGTCCTTTTTTTGTTTGTTTGCTTTTTGAGTCTTTAGTAATTTTTTGTTTATATATTTTTTATTGGATAATTTCTTTATTTACATTTGAAATGTTATTCTCTTTCCTGGTTTCTCCCCCTCCCAGAAACCCCCTATCCCATCCCTCTCCCCCTGCTTCTATGAGGGTGTTCCCCCACCCACCAACCCATTCCTGCCTCCCTACCCTCGATTCCCCTACACTGGGACATCCAATGATTCCTGACAAGGCCATCCTCTGCTATATATGCAGCTGGAGCCATGTGTACTCCTTGGTTGGTGGCTTAGTCCCTGGGAGGTCTGGGGGGGTCTGGTTGGTTGAGATTGTTATTCTTCCTATGGGGTTGCAAACCCTTTCAGCTCCTTCAGTCCTTTCTCTAACTCCTCCATTGGGGACCCTGTGCTCAGACCAGTGGTTGGCTGCGAGCATCCACCTCTGTATTTGTAGGGTTCTGGCAGGGCCTCTGTCTTTAGTAATTTTTAACACCTATTTGCTCATTTAGTTCTGCCCCAAGAATAAACTGCCTGGTACACATTTGACATCCAAAAGGCTGAGATATATCAGAAATTATGTCAATACCAGACTGATATGTTATATTATTTGTCAGAGTTCTACAGAGAAACACAACAATTGAGCAAATGGAGAAAGAGGCATGTAAGACATCACTTAGAGAATGGACCAGCTCACATAGTCATGGAAGCCATAGAATGCTTGGATCACACAATGCCAGAAACTGCCTTGAAAATAGAGAACTCATTAATCTGAGTCTTTAAGAGAGTGAGAGAATGGCTACACTTTACTACTTAAGGACACAGAGGAAGAGAACTTCATTAAAACACTCTCTGGTCTTGCTACAGGCACATATTTGAAGCAGAACCTAAGTTGTTTGAGGGTTTTCTTAGCATGTAGAATCCTTAGGTTCCATCCCAAGGGCTACATTAATCTAGTATAGTAATACTGCCTATAATATTAGAATTCTGGCAGTGGAGACAGGTGGATCAGGTGTTGAAAGCCATCATCAGCTACATAGCCTATGTTTGTCCTGTGATACATGAGACCCTGTCTCCAAATAAATGACGTGTAAGAATGTAGCAACCTCTAGTTTCAAGGCTCCCACAGGCCCAGAACCCAAACCACAAGAGGAAGTGTGACAAACAAGCACAGACCCCCAGTGAGGTCCTTGTCTCCTTCTAGCATTTCACCTCACCCTCCCTGTAGGCACACCCTTCCAATGCCAGAACCATCTCTATAGTGAAGCTACACACGGAATTCACTGACTAGACCCTTTTTCTATTTCTAGAAACTCATATAATATTTTCAATATATACCTCTGAGCAGCATGCATTTATAAACTTTGTTTTCACTTCTATTAGACTGATGTCCTTGGGATCCTGCATGCTATGCAATCATTGTAACAACATAGCTACAAACCAAGCTACAAATGAAAGCACTTGAACAGGGCTGAACATCCTTATACTGGAGCCCACTGCCCAGGCTGCTTTTTTCTTTACTTACCCTTATCAGTGTAGCCAGTCAGCCTCTGTCTCTGTCTTTATCAAGGTCAATGTCTTCTCCTTGCTTTCCCCTCCTTCTTATGCTCTATCTCTCTATGTCAACTTCTTGTCGTGGAACATATCAAATAACACGATTGCTAGATTAAGAACAAACCATCAGTCGGAAACAGATGCTGCTGTTGGTCATGATGCTGGTCATGATCACACAGACTATTCTATCGCCACACCTGTTACACTGCTTGTGGTGAATGCCAGGAGGCTTAGAGCTCACATGATCATCATCATCATTATTTTACTTGTCTTCATTTATTTATTTTTGTGTTCTTTTATCTGGATACTTAGCTGTACCACTTAGGTTAACAACTATAATATAAGTCACATTTGTAAATTTGAAAAAGTACTGTCCACATCAGAATAAACTACTGAAAAAAATAGCTTGAGGCTGGCTTGAATGGAAAAACCATCTCAAACCAACAAGAAAATGCTATTTTCTTAACACTTAAATGTGCTTCTTTAATATAATACTTTATCTTAATATATGAATCTAATAAATTTCAAGATAAAAACTCATTTTATTTTAAAAAGCAATATGTATTAGATGTATTTGTTGATGAGATTCAGCATGTTTTTTCCAGTGGATACAGAACATGTCCCTCTCTTAATAAAACCTTGTGTTCATGAAACAAAAGATCTATCTTTCTCTACCCCCTCCCTTCTCCTCTTCCTCACTTCTTGTTTCTCTCTCTCTCTCTCTCTCTCTCTCTCTCTCCTCATTCTCTGATTCTCTTTCCCTCTCATCCTTCTCTCTCCCTCATTGTTTATTATTGGTTAATGACAAAATGAATCTACTTCCTTTCCCTATATCACGAAGAATTCCTAACTACTGATCTGGTACCCATTCATCACTCTAGTCTCAATCAGATAGCGTGTTTGCTTCAGTGCCCCATGGAACTCACCAGGCCACAGGAAGCTGTGTTTCCTGTGTAAGCAAGGCAATTACATTCATATATAAGCAATGTGTCAGTAACACCAAGTATGAAAATAACAAAGCTCTTTATATTGTAACCCCAGTTTCCCATAAGTCCTCAGAGTCATGCATTTTGTTTCTCAATTTTGCTCATGAAAATGACTGAGTTAAAGTTGCTGAGATTTTTCTGCTCCAGAGCAATCACACAGCCAGGAAGAGGCTAAACTGGTGTGATTTCACATCAGGCTGACATAAGAATGAAACTCTCAATGACTTCTGCAAACTCAAGATCATCAGCTCTGTGGAGTGAGAAACATGAACCACTTTGCAGAAGTCTTAGAGTCCCACTTGGTTCACAACTACACCTTTCCTTCACAGCATCCCCCCCCCCAAATGAAACAGTGCTAAAAAATAAATAAAATGGTCACAAGTATTGTTTCATAAAATTGAATTGGAGTTTCATTCACCATACAAAATTCTGGGCTGTTTTGTGCTTTTTCAGCACTAAATCACATGCAAGTATTGTACAAACAAAATTATAGGAATATTTCTATATAGGAAATTTGAACACTTTTAACTAACCTTACATAAGCTCTGTAAGCATAGCAGGAAACTCATTAGTTTGCATGATGAGATGACTATTTTATCCACTATTCTTAAAGGTATAGATTATAAAATTATTTTAAGAGAGATGAGAGAAAAAAATCAGAAGAAAATTTTATTGTATCATGGAATCAAAATAAAAGCAAGATAGCAACAGGTTCTGTTGAAAGTCGTAAAATCTGTCACATGGAAAGGCAACATGCAAGAAGGTGTCTGTCTAAAGAATTGGATTGAAGCTGTCAGGCTCAAGTCTAGGCTTGTCTTTCTATTTACAAAGTGGAAAAAAACTTATAAATGTTCTGTTGTCTATGGAAGGGTTTTATTTTAAATTTTGGATTCATTTTTAGAAGTTCAGACTGTTGATTTTATATGATGAGCTATGGTAATTCTCCACTGAAAAGCTAAAGAGACACAGTAATGCATACACACTGTAACACCTACCCCCCCACACAATGATAAGTTTGGGTGGGATGTCACAAAATGTCTAAATTCATAATATTGTGGTAGAGACTACATAGGTAGAAAATTACAGCACGGGGATTCCAGATGAGCACAGACATAGATAGATAGATAGAAAGATAGATAGATAGATAGATAGATAGATAGATAGATAGATAGATAGATAGATACACACACACGCACAGGTTCTAAATCATGTGGACAATATACAGAAAGAAATTTTCACAAGTTCATATAAAGAGTCAATTTCAACACATGTATTTTATAATATGATAGGGTTATAGAATAAACATTGAATAACTTAAAAGTTTTACATATTGAATATAGCATAGTGCAGAGAGAGAAGCCCAGGGCAGAGACAACAAGAAGTCATTACTTGAAATGGTCTTGTTTATTGCTTGACACTTTGCCAAACTCCAGCTGAGGATGAGAAGCCTGGCAAGAGCCCACTGGTTTTGCTGAGTTGAGAACAAAGAATATGTTTATGTGAAATTATTGGAGACAAGAGGGTGACCAGAATACCAAACAGAAGGGAGAAGCATGGGAAGAGCTTCAGAGACCAGTAAGGTTCTCCCTAAGTACAGAGCTAAGGACAGGTGTGGGAATAAGTGGAAAAAGCTGCATAGGGCTAGGAATAGAAATCCTGGTGCACCCCAACACGGTGTAAATAAATATATCAGGGCATAAATGACATCTGGTAACCTGTTGAGAAATAACAACTCACAGTCACGAAGCCTTACCAAGTTTCCAGAGGCTAGTGGATTAGAAGGGTGGCAAAATTGGTTTTAAACTAATGGTGTGATTGTCAATTTTTGTTGGGGATTGGAAATATAATTGGTAATTACATAAAAAGAAAGAGGACATGTACATCCACAGATATATGAATCTCCAAAGAAGGAAGGATTTAAATATACTCAGATGAATAAATAATTGAGGCTTTAGATCTTAAATTATAGGTTGAAAAGCAAGAGGTAGGGAGCCTAACCTATCTCAGACAATAGAAATTTAGGCCTTGATCTCATTATTAAAAATTAATCATATAAGAACAAAACAGGAGATGATGAGGGAGCACTATCTAAACAGATTATATATTTGCTTGGATTGTTTTAACTGCTTTGAGTTGTTTATCCATTATAAAATGGATATGATTATGAGTTTGGTGCTATTTATGATATCAAAATTCCTCTGGGAGAGAGGTCAAGCTATACTTTTAATGATTTCCAGTTACTGGACCAAGGTCATGGTATTTTGGGAGAGAGGCTCTGTATTTATGTTAACAGGAAAGGAAAAGGCTTTGAACCCCTTCCAAAGTAATATGGCTCAGATATGAGAGGGAAAGACAGCCTGAAGATCTTGGCTACAGGCAGAAAAGAAAAAATCAAGAAGATCAAATGGGACAGATAACTTGATTTGCTGATTTCTCAACATGGGCACAGCCCAATAACTGGCTAAGACATAAAAAGTCTTCAGACAAATCTTGAGCTAAATTTACGCAATAAATTGTGGGGGGGGGATTGATATTAATTTTTATTTGTTTCTATATAAGAAAAGTAATTTTATTTATTTAGATTTCCTTATTGATTATGGAATCCTCAAAATTCATCATGTCATTCTTTATATGGCATGAATGAAGATTTATTACAATTGGTTATTGATTAAATGAAATCCTAAAAAAAACACAGTTGCTTTTCTCATGCTCAAGCAAGGAGTAAAATATTTTGGGTATTAGCCGTCTATTGGCTATAGGATTGGTAAAGATCTTTTCCCAAACTGTAGGTTGCTGTTTTGTCCTATTGACAGAGTCCTTTGCCTTACAGAAGCTTTTCAATTTTATGAGGACCTATTTGTCATTAGTGTTCTGTTGAGGAAATTCAAGTCCCTAATGTCAGGGAAGTGAAAAGCTCCCAGGACCCAATGGGGATGACATTAGCCAAAATACCCAACAAAGGGGAAATAGAACCTGTAGAGACCACCTCCAGTAGTTAGCCACAGCCTCCAGTTGAGAGATGGGGCCACCCACCCATCTCAAAAAATATTTTTTAAATCTTTTATTTATTTATATTCCAAATTTTATTTGTCACCCCCCCCCATTCCCCCTTCGACTGTTCCACAGCCCATACTTCTTTCCCAACCCCCTGTCTCCACAAGGATGTCCCCACCACCCAACCATATCTCTAAACTCCCTGGGGTCTCCAACATCTTGAAGGTTAGGTACATCTTCTCTGACTGAACCCAGACTTGGCAGGTCTCATATCAGCTGGTGTATGCTGCCTGGTTGGTGGTCCAGTGTTTGAGAGATCTTGGGAGTCCAGCTTAATTGAGACTGCTGGTCCTCCTACAGGGTCTGCCTCCTCCTCAGCTTCTTTTAGCTTCTCCCTAATTCAACCACAGGGGTCAGCAGCTGCTGTCTATTGGTTGGGCTCAGATATCTGCATCTGACTCTCAGCTGTTTGTTGTGTCTTCCAGAGGACAGTCACGATAGGTCCCTTTTTGTGAGCTCTCCATAGCTTCAGTAGTAGTGTCAGGCCCTTGTACCTCCCCTTGAGCTGGATCCCACTTTGGGCCTATCGCTGGACCTTCTTTTCCTCAGGCTCCTCTCCATTTCCATCCCTGCAGTTCTTTCAGACAGGAACAATTATGGGTCAGAGATTTGACTGGGGGGGCAACCCCCTCCCTCACTTGATGCCCTGTCTTCCTGTTGGAGGTGGGCTCTATAAGTTCCCTCTCCCTACTGTCAGACATTTCATCTAAGATCCCTCCCTTTGAGTCCTGAGAGTCTCTCACCTCCCAGGTGTTGGTGAATTCTCGAGGGTCTCCCCAACCTCCTACCTCACTAGGTTGCCTGTTTCCATTCTTTCTGCTGACCTTCAGGGTTTCAGTCCTTTTCCCTCACATAATACCAGATTAGGTTCCCCTCTTCCTCCTGCCTCAGTCCAATTTCCTTTCCAGGTCCCTCACTCCATCCCCTGTCTAAAGGATATGCAGGTACAAAAAAATGGAGCAGAGACAGAAGGAAAGGCCATCCAGAGACCACCCCACCTAGGGAATCCACCCCATCTGCAGACATCAAACTCTGACACTTGCTGATGCCAAGAAAGGCTTGCTGACAGGAGCCTGGTATGGCTGTCCCCTGAAAGCCTCTGACAGCACCTGACTAAGACAGATGCAAATACTCATAGCAACCCATCAGACTGAGCCCAGGAAGTGCAATGGAAGAAATAGGGGAAGGACTGAAGGAGCTGAAGGGAATTGCAACCCCATAGGAAGAACAACAATATCAGGTAACAGGACTGCCCAGAGTTCCCAGGGACTAAACCACCAACCAAAGAGTACACATGGAAGGATCCATGTCTCCAGATACAAATGTAGCAGAGGACAGCCTTATCTGGCATCAATGGGAGGAGAAGCCCTTGGTCCTGTGAAAGCTTGCTCCCTGCCCCAGTGGGGGGGATGCTAGAGCAGTGAGGCGGAAGGAGGTGAGTGAAGGAGCACCCTCAAAGAAGCAAAGGGGAGGGGATGGGATGGGGGTGTTGTAGAGGGGAAACTAGAGGCGGTACAACATTTGAAATGTACATAAATAACTAACAAAGTCCTCATTATTCCAAAAAATAAGGAAAACAAACAAACAAACACAGAAAACCCCTTTTCATATGGAGAATAAAAAAAGCTTTTTTCTTCTTTCAGAGCACAGAAAGGGAATTAGGGGCAGTCCTGGCGGACTGTTTCAACATAGTGGTTGGTAATTCTTCAGAGGCTTCAAAGAAGTTTGGTGGACGTTAGTCCACCAGAGAAATTGTGAATCATAAGCAGAGAAGACTCAATAATGGCTAAAATTTGGAGCCTAGGAATACTCTTTGGCATCTAAGTTGTCATGTTGTAATTTATTAGTAATTGTTAAATTACATTTATTCAACAAAAGTACACTTCATTGATATCAGTAATGATATAAAATATGTATATGTGTGTATGCATGTGTGTACATGCATGTTTATATATGTAGATAACTATGTATATGAAGACACTTTGCACCTCATGTTGACAACAGAGAAAACCCTTGGCTATGGCCCTCAGGAGCCCTCCATACTGGTTTTCTCTTTAGAGACAGGTTCAGGTTCTCTCGTTGGCTCTGAGTACTGTGCATAGGCTAGCCTGACTGCCACTGTGCCTCAGAGATCTGTGTGTCTACACCTCCTTGGCACTGGGTTTACAAGTATACAGCACCACAGAAAGATCTTTCTTTTTACATGGATCTGGGAATCAAATGTAGGTTTGTTTTGTTTTGTTTTTCCATCTCATCAGCTTAATACAAATGGATTATTTCACTTTATATAGCTAATATGTTTAAAAATATAATAAAAGGTAAACTATATATTATTTGGTAGATTATCCTAAAATAATTTAGGTTTATGTCTTTAAAGTAGAAATGCATGCAGCCACTAGCTTTAGATGTTTTCTCCAGAGTGTCTTTCATAAAATTAGTCACAGATACTATGGTGTATGCAAGGTAGTGTAATGAGACTGATATATTATTCTTCAAAGTAATGTTGAATCACATACTTTCCGGAACTCCAAATCATGAGAAAGATTTTGTGAAACGTTTTAAATGCTAAAAAGGTAATTTTCAGTTTTAGAAACTGAACATTCTCACACTTGTATTCATTACAATCTCCAGTCATCCCTGATTCTTTCTAACCCCTGCTTGATTCATCAATGGTTGAATTAACGTCCAGTTATTTTAGCTAAAATTGTTTCTGAATTCTCAGATTTTTGTCTCATTTAAAGTCATCTTCTATAATAGGATGTGGAAGAGTTACACAGAAACACGGATTCTTTTGCATTATCATTCTCTGCACCCAGCTTCTAAATGAGTGTGGCGGGAAGACTACGTGAATACACAGTGGGGTTTAGGGAGGTCCACAGGGCCTAGCACTTCTATGGTCGAGTATCGTCACCCTCAGCTCACTCCTGGGTCACTTGCTTTGTGTCCTGTGTTATCATGATTACTGAACATGATCGACTTGCTAACTTTTAAGTGAATCTTTTTTGTCCTGTGTTGTTTTCTTCTTTTTAAAATATATATGTTTAGCATAACCAAATGTATCTGAGAACTTAGCCTAAAGAAACACTCCTGGTAGAGATATTAAAAAGAAATGGTTTCAAATTCACTTCTTTCAGGTCTTCAGCCTTCCAATAATTAATATCTAAGACAGCAGACTTAAGATGATTGTTTAGAGTGCCACTGATGAGCTTAGCATGAAACAATGCATAATATACTAGTACTTAAAATAATTAGTATATGAGTCATAGCATATATCAGATTAAATTTACAAGAACTTATAGAGTTCAGTGCTTTATAAAATTATCTTGACTTGTTCTAAAACTTAGAAATCCTACATTCTTTGTTCTTTGAAAGATTAAAATTCTCCAGATATTTTATATACTCAGCTTATTTAAATTTACTAAAATAACTTACTTTACTCTATTATTCTGTGCCTCTACATGTATTATATTTCATTCAGGTTTTAAAGTGTTTTCTTGCTCTAACACTGCAGGTATGTGTGTATCTGTATTTGTCTGTGAAATGTGACACCAAATAGCAGAATAATGAAAGATGATATGATTAAGGTTAACTTTCAGTTAGGTATTTACTTTATAACAGATTATTTACACTATGCTAGACTAACTGAGTAAGAGTATACCATGCAATTTGAAAAGCTAGTCATATCTGTACATACATTTATGAAAATAATGAAAAAAGAAATCATGAATTTGAAAGAGATCAGGAAAAATATCTGTCAGTTTTGAAAGGGCAGACTAGGAAGGGGGAAATTATGTAACTTTACTATAATCTCATAAGAGAAGTACTTTTTAGAAGCTAGTCATATCTGAGTATCATCTCAGCAAGGGGAGATTATAAAAGTTGAAGAATTACAGTATTCGATCATTAATGTTACCAATGCATTTAAAATGAAGTAGAAGCTTTTCCCATGCCACCTTTACTTCTCTTTTGGTCACAATTGAGTTTACTCTGTATTGTTGGCCAACTTTACATTTAAAATAAAGGACTGTGTTTAATTATGCTGTTAATATGAATTTGAATAAATGTCCATGTTTCTTTTCTAATTACTTTATGGAATTAGTATTCATGTCATTGTCACTCGATTCTTCCATAAATGTTCATCAGTACAATCCAAACATTTTAATGGGAGGGGGTAGCAGCAAGCAGATTTTTGTTCCATTTTACAGAGCTTTGAAGAGAAATACAAAATTACACTAGAATAACTGCTCTCAGGGAAACATTAGGAACTTGAGGAACGATTTCATTTATCCAACATACCTTTAAAAATAAAGATGAGCACTAAAATAGGAATATAGAGCATAAACTGAAAGCTAGCTCATGCACACAGGTGGCAGAAATGTGCATCAGTGAAGACGCCTGATGAAGAGCTTTTAGTATTGGAAAGCAGAGCTACAGTGTGAGCCCAGCTTAGCAATCCACACAGCATGGCATATGCACAAAGGCTGCACCTTCACCATTCCACAGAGATCCCTGCACAACCAGGCTCAGTGCTGTACTATTCACAGTAGCTGACTTGTGGATTGGACTAAGGCCCCTCAGAGTATAGGTGGATGAACTTAACTGAACTACGTAATTAGCCTCAAATTTAAACCAGAGGCCATCATGTTAAGTGACATCAGCTACACTCAGAAGGGAGATTATCACATTTGTATCATATGTGGAACATAGACTTATTAAAAATACCTTATGAAAGCAGGCCAGAAACTATAGCAAGGATGTATGGGGATCAGGAGATAGGAAGACGTGGAAAAAAGAGGTGAAATTGATCTTTAAATATTCATTAAACAAATATATGGAGGTGTATCCTTAAATATACAGTAAACACACATGAAAGTGTTACAATGCAAACCATTATTATACACAACTAATAAAAGCTAATGGAGGTTTTAATCAGTAAGTAAACCCATGTAAGGAAGAAATTTAATTTGATAGTTCTTATTTCATGAAATATTCAGAGAAGTGTCTATTCTTCTATTTTTTATAAAGCTGTCTTACGATTTATATAGATAGATATGTACCCAATTACAAGCACTGAGAAAGTCAGCAGATTGACAATTTTCTCATAAAACACAGAACAACACAGCCAAATAAGGAGCGGGCTTCATATAAACTTTTCCATTAGACTTCCAGCTGTCTCCGTTGCTCATATCACACAGGGAATTGCACACTAGTGCATTTAAACTCCACTATCATGGCTATCTAAATTATGGGTCAGCACTCGTTGGAGATGACCTCACAAGCTATGTTTTTTCTGATTAATGTCATAAAAAGATCAATGTGATATTTTTCTAACAGCGAAGAACTTGCGTTAGCTTAATTGTTGGATCTGCAAGAAACAGAAATAAATTAATGATTTTTTATTTAGCCTTTGAAGACAGTTTAACACTTTTACTTTTATATTTTGTATCCATAAACTGTATCGATGCCACTGCTAAATGTGTATGTGTGTGTCTGTGTGTGAGCATAACTTGTGCCATGTATCAGATCCTTTCTGAATGATGGTTTAATAATATACATGTTAAACTTAACAGCATGATGTGACCTTCAACTCTAGCCGGACAGAAAGAAGATTAAAATACAGAGTAAATAAATATGTATTACTGGATGGGACGTTTGCATTTTTCTTTCCAGAGTACGAATTTATTATGCATTGAATAAAGGTTTGTTTAAAAATATTTCATATATATATATATATGAAATGTACAGTATGATAAGGGGAAGAGAGAACAGTACAAGAATAGGAGGGGAAAATGTGTGCAGGGTGCATATTGCATCCCGTTAAATCCTAATTTCTGTTTGTATTAAATCAGCTTTTTGACATGTAAACACATACTTAGGATGAGCAGAATGAAGGATCTTGAATATTTCCTCCTTATACACAACAAAATCAATGACTAAGTTTTTTTTTCTTTCTTTTTTTGATACCTTATTTACATTTCAAATGTTTCCCCCTTTCCAGATCACCCTTTGGAACCTCCCCATTCCCAAACCCCCTCCCCCAACCACTATGGGGGTATTCCCCCACCCACCCACCCATCCACTCTCATCTTCCCTCCTTGGCATTCTTCTATACTGGGGGATCTAACACCCTCAGGCCTAAGGGCCTATCCTCCCCCTGATGGCTAACAAGACCCTCCTCTGCCACATATGTGGCCAGCACCATGGGTCCCTCCATGTGTATTCTTTGGTTGGTGATCCAGTCTCCAGGAGCATCGAGGGGTTAGGCCAGTTGCCACTATTGCTCTCTCCCTGGGGCTGCAAACTCCCTCAGCTCCTTCAGTCCCTTCTCCAGCTCCTCCATCTGGGACCTCACACTCAGCCCCACGGTTGCTGTGATATGACTCTTGGGTACTCTGAACTTTTGGGCTAATAACCACTTATCAGGGAGTACATACCATGTTCATGCTTTTCTGACTGCGTTACCTCGTTCAGGATGATATTTTCAAGTTCCATCCATTTGCCCATGAATTTCATGAAGTCATTGTTTTTAATAGCTGAGTACTTTTCCATTGTGTAAATGTACCACAATTTCTGTATCCATTCTTCTGTTGAGGGACATCTGGGTTGTTTTGAGTTCCTGGCTTTTATAAATATGGCTGCTATGAACATAGTGGAGCATGTGTCTTTATTACATATTGGAGCATCTTCTGAGTATATGCCCAGGAATGGAATAGCTGGGTCCTCAGGTAGTATTATGTTCATTTTTCTGAGGGGCCGCCAAACTGATTTCCAGAAAGGTTGTATCAGCTTGCATTCGCATCAGCAATAGAGGAGTGTTCCTCTTTCTCCACATCCTCGCCAACATCTGCTGTCACCTGAGATTTTGATCTTAGCCACTCTGACTGGTGTGTGATGGAATCTCAGGGTTGTTTTGATTTGCATTTCCCTGATGACTAAGGAGGTTGAATGTTTCTTTAGGTGCTTCTCAGCCCTTCAAGTATTCTCAGTTGAGAATTTTCTGTTTAGATTTGTTCCCCATTTTTTGATAGGGTTATTTGTATCTCTGGAGTCTAGCTTCTTGAGTTCTTTCTATACATTGGATATTAGCCCTCTATTGGATGTAGGATTGGTAATGATCTTTTCCCAATCTGTTGGTTGTCAGTTTTTTCCTATTGACAGTGTCCTTTGCCTTACAGAAGCTTTGTAATTTCATGAGGTCCCATGTGTCTATTCTTGATCTTAGAGCACAAGCCATTGGTGTTCTGTTCAGGAACTTTTCCCCTGTGCCCATGTGTTCGAGAATTTTCCCCACTATCTCTTCTATTACATTCAGTGTATCTGGTTTTATTGGAGGTCCTTGATCCACTTGGACTTGAGCTTTGTACAGGGAGGTAGAAATGGATCAATTCCCATTCTTCTACATGTAGACCGCAAGTTGAAACCATTTGTTGAAGATGCTGTCTTTTTTCCACTGGATAGTCTTAGCTCCTTTCTCAAAGATCAAGTGTCCATAAGTGTGTGGGTTTATTTCTGTGTCTTCAGTTTTATTCCATTGATCTACCTGCCTGTCAATGTACCAATACCATGCAGTTTTTATCACTACTGCTCTGTAGTTCACCTTGAGGTCAGGGAAGCTGATTCTCCCAGAAGTCCTTTTATTGTTGAGAATAGTTTTGGCTATCCTGGGTATTTTGTTATTCCATATGAATTTAAGAATTGCTCTTTCTAAGTCTATGAAGAATTGAGTTGGAATTTTGATGGGGATTGCATTGAATCTGTTGATTGCTTTCGGCAGGATGGCCATTTTAACTATATTAATCTTGCCAATCCATGAGCATGGGAGATCTTTTGATATTCTGAGGTCTTCTTTGATTTCATTCTTCAGAGACTTGAAGTTCTTGTCATACAGATCTTTCACTTGTTTGGTTAGATTCACACCAAGATATTTTATATTGTTTGTGATAATTGTGAAGGGTGTCATTTCCCTCATTTCTTTCTCAGCCTGTTTACCCTTCCAGTATAGGAAGGCAACTGGTTTGCTTGAGTTAATTTTGTATTCGGCCACTTTGCTGTAGGTGTTTATCAGTTGTAGCAGATCTCTGGGGGAGTTTTCCAGGTCACTTAAGTATACCGTCATATCATCTGCAAATAGTGATATTTTGATTTCTTCCTTTCCAATTTGTATCCCTTTGACCTCCTTTTGTTGTCTAATTGCTCTAGCTAGAACTTCAAGTACTATATTGAATAGATAAGGAGAGAGAGGGCAGCCTTGCCTAGTCCCTGATTTTAGTGGGATTGCTTCGAGTTTCTCTCCATGTAGTCTGATGTTGGCCACTGGTTTGCTGTATATTGCTTTTACTATGTTTAGGAATGCTCCTTGAATTCCTGATCTTTCCAAGACTTTTATCATGAAGGGATATTGAATTTTGTCAAATGCATTTTCAGCATCTAACAAAATGACCATGTGTTTTTTTTCTTTGAGTTTGTTTATGTAGTGGATTACATTGATGGATTTCTGGGTATTGGACCATCCCTGCATCCCTGGGGTGAAGCCTACTTCATCATGATGAATGATCATTTTGATGTGTTCTTGGATTTGGATTGCGAGAATTATATTGAGTATTTTTGCATCGATATTCATAAGGGAAATAGGTCTGAACTTTTCCTTTATTGTTGGGTTTTTGTGGGGTTTTGGTATCAGTGTAACTGTGGCCTCATAGAATGAATTGGGTATTGTTCCTTCTGTTTCTATTTTGTGGAATAGATTGAAGAGTATTGGTTTTAGTTCTTCTTTGAAGGTCTGATAGAATTCTGCACTGAACCTGTCTGCTCCTGGGTTTTGTTTTTTTGTTTGTTTGTTTTATTTTGTTTTGTTTTGTTTTTTGTTTGTTTTTGTTTGGGAGACTTTTAATAACTGCTTCTATTTCTTTAGGGGTTATGGGATTGTTTAGGTGGTTTATCTCATCCTGATTTAAATTTGATAATTGGTATCTGTCTAGAAACTCGTCCATTTCCTCTAGATTTTCCAATTTTGTTCTGTATAGGCTTTTGTAGTAGAATCTGATGATTTTTTTAATTTCCTCAGAATCTGTTGTTATATCTCCCTTTTCATTTCTAATCTTGCTAATTTGCTACTGTCTTTGTGCCCTCTGGTTAGTCTGGCTAGGGTTTATCTATCTTGTTGATATTCTCAAAGAACCAGCTCCTGGTTTTGTTGATTCTTTGTATAGTTCTTTTAGTTTCTACTTGGTTGATTTCAGCCCTTAATTTGATTATTTCTTGCCTTCTACTCCTCTTGGGTGTATTAGCTTCTTTTTGTTCTAGAACTTTCAAGTGTGCTGTTAAGCTGCTAGTGTATGCTGTCTCCAGTTTCTTTTTGGAGGCATTCAGAGCTATGAGTTTTCCTCTTAACACTGCTTTATCTGTGTCCCATAGGTTTGGGTATGTTGTACTTCCATTTTCATTAAATTCTAGGAACTCTTTAAATTCTTTCCTTATTTCTTCCTTGACCAAGTTATCATTGAGTAGAGCGTTGTTCAGCTTCCATGTGTATGTGGGCTTTCTGTTGTTGTTGTTGCCATTGAAGACCAGCCTTATTCTGTAGTGATCTAGTAGGAGGCATGGGATTATTTCAATTGTCTTATATCTGTTGAGGTTTGTTTTGTGACCAATTATATGATCAGTTTTGGAGAAGGTACCATGAGGTGCTGAGAAGAAGGTATATTCTTTTGATTTAGGATGAAATGTTCTATAGATATCTGTTAAATCCATTTTGTTCATAACATCTGTTAGTTTCACTGTGTCTCTGTTTAGTTTTTGTTTCCAAGATCTGTCCATTGTTGATAGTAGGGTGTTGAAGTCTCCCACTATTATTGTGTGAGGTACAATGTGTGCTTTGAAAGCTTTAGTAAAGTTTCTTTCATGAATGTGGGGGCCCTTGCATTTGGGACATAGATGTTCAGAATTGAGAGTTCTTCTTGGTGGATTTTTCCTCTGATGAGGATGAAGTGTCCTTCCTTATGTATTATTATGACTTTTGTTGAAAGTCAATTTTATCCGATATTAGAAGGGCTACTCCAGCCTGTTTCTTGGGGCCATTTTCCTGGAAAATTGTTTTCCAGCTCTTTACTCTGAGGTAGTGTTTGTCTTTAACACGAAGGTGTGTTTCCAGGATGCAGCAAAATGCTGGGTCCTGTTTATGGATCCAGTCTGTCAGTCTATGTCTTTTTACTGGGGAATTGGATCCATTGATGTTAAGAGATGTTAAGGAATAGTGATTGTTGCTTCCTGTTATTTTTGATGTTGTTTATATGTTTGTGTGGCTATCTTCTTTTGATTTTGTTGAAAGATTACTTTCTTGCTTTTTTATGGGTGTAGTTTCCCTCCTTGAGTTGGTGTTTTCCATCTATTATTCTTTGTAGGGCTGGGTTTGTGGAAACAAACTGTGCAAATTTGGATTTGTCATAGAATATTTTGGTTTCATCATCTATGATTATTGAGAGTTTTGCTGGGTATAACAGCCTGGGCTGGCATTTGTGTTCTCTTAGAGTCTGTATGAGATCTGTCCAGGATCTTCTAGCTTTCATAATCTCTGGTGAGAAGTCTGGTGTCATTCTGATAGGTCTGCCTTTATATGTTACTTGCCCTTTTTCCCTTACTGCTTTTAATATTCTTTCCTTATTTTGTGTATTTGGTATTTTGACTATAATGTGACAGGAGGACTTTCTTTTCTGGTCCAGTCTATTTGGAGTTCTGTAGGCTTCTTGTATATTTATGTTCATCTCTTTCTTTAGGTTAAGGAAGTTTTCTTCTATAATTTTGTTGAAGATATTTACTGGTCCTTTAAGTTGGGAATCTTCACTCTCTTCTATACCTATTATCCTCAGGTTCTGTCTTCTCATTGTATCCTGGATATCCTGAATGTTTTGTGTTAGGAGCTTTTTGCTTTTTGTGTTTTCTTTGACTGTTGTGTCAATGTTTTCTATGGTATCTTCCGTACCAGAGATTCTGTCTTCCATCTCTTGTATTCTGTTGGTGATGCTTGCATCTATGACTCTTGATTTCTTTCCTAGGTTTTCTAACTCCAGGGTTGTCTCCCGTTGTGACTTCTTTATTGTTTCTATTTCTGCTTTTAGTTCCTGGATGGTTTTGTTCATTTCCTTTATATGTTTGTTTGTGTTTTCCTGTGATTCTTTAAGGGATATTTGTGTATCCTCTTTAAGGTCTTCTAGTTGTTTACCTGTGTTCTCTTGTATTTCTTTAAGGGAGTTATTTATTTCTTTCTCAAAATCTTCTATCATCATCATGAGTGTGATTTTAAGTCTCAGTTTTCCTTTTCTGGTGTGTTGGGTTATTCAGGAATTGCTGTGGTGGAAGAACTAGGTTCTAATGATGCCAAGTAGCCTTGTTTTCTGTTCCTTGTGTTCTTCCCTTTGTCTTTAGCCATCTGGTTATCTCTGGTGTTAGCTGTTCTTACTCTCTCTGACTGTAGTTTGTCTTTCCTGCAAGCCTAGGTGTCAATACTCCTTGAAGAACAATTCTCTCTGAGAGGAATTTGGGTTTGGAGAACTGTGGTACAGGGTCAGCTCTGGAGTGCAGACAGAAACAAGAAGGATCTAATAAGCAGATATCCCTTGTTTCCTGTGTCTTGATGGCTCTGCAAGGTTCCCACTTGATTCAGTGAATTTGAAAAGAAGTGATGGTCTTGTAGGTGCTTGAAGGTGTATTAGCACTCCTGGGAGACCAACTCTGTCCTGGCGCTATTTGAGTATGGAGCTCTGTGTCACAGGATCTGCTCTTCAGCCATGGAAAGAAACCACAAGCCCACTCCTCAGTCTCTGTCTCCTGGATATTCCAGGTGGGTCCCTCTGAGCAGACAGGCTTGCCCACACTCCTGGGTTGCTAGTTTTCTCCCAGCGCTATTTGGCTATGGAGCCCTGGCAGCCCAGGCAGAGGTCTCATGTCCAGACATTTTAAAGAGCTACTGTGCTTACTGCTTCAGTGAACACTGACAAGGCAGCCTCTGGCCCATTGTGTAACCTTATTTGTATACTGCTGCAGTATATTCCATAGTGTTCCCTGCCAAACGCCCATTCTGCAAAAGCCATCACTCCAGGAAGCCTCTCTTTCCTCCTCCCACTTCAAGCCATGTATCTGTTATCTGACCTCTCTGAGATCCCAGCTTGTCATCTGTGTCATTAGGCAGAAAAAGCCAGTGTCAGGTTCAATGGGAAGGTGAAACAGATGCTATCAAAACTCAGATGACCAGGGCGTAGAACCTGTGGATGTGCCAATATTTTGTAGAAAACATATACAAATATGCAAGGTGTTTTTACAAATAAGTTTTTTTCTAACACAGAAAATAGAAAGAAAAAATTTTTAACCAGTTGAAACATGTACTCAGTGTGCTTTGGTGACTTTCTTGTCTATGCTAGGAT
>JADRCH010000145.1:464991-542061 GCA_019843965.1 Rhynchomys soricoides | reverse complement strand
GTAGTTTGGTTCAGCTTAATATTATTTTCAGTCATCTTTGTTGTGTTAACAAACTCCTTAACCATCTTGTCTGGTGACTACAGGTAGTGTCTGCTTCCCTGGGGCAAAAGGCACAGCTAGCTGTAGAAGGATTGAAAACTCCAGATGCCAAGGAGCAGCCAGGGCTCCCCAGGAGTGAGGTGTAGGGTGCAGGCAGTGGAGGGCGCTGGGGCTTCTTGCAGGTGAAAAGAAGAACAGATTACCAAAGGTGTGGGAGCTCAGCACCAGTCTTGGGGTGGATGAGGGCTGCAGAGTCTGGGAAGAGGTGGTGCTGCAAGAGAGCTGCACCCTGTCTTGGATAGGTAGGCTTGTGAGCACAGGCAGGGCTGAGCCAGCTAGCACCCTGAAGAGGCTGCAGAGACCACAGAGTTAGGTGGGTGGATTAGGGGCTGAGGAGGGAATACAGTGTCCAGAGGAAGCCTGGGCCCGGACCTGGGGTGCAGATCACTTGCGGGGGAGTCTGGACACCTCTCAGGGGACTGTTGCAGGACAGGGTGAAGGCTGAGACCTTGTGCTCGGGCAGGAGGAGGCGAAGCTTCAAGGTGGCTTTCCTGAATGTTCCCTTCTCCTGCCCTAGCGAAACTTGAGAACCCATCCTTCCAGGAGCTCAGGAGCTAGATAAGCATGCAAAACATGCTAGGATTTGCACAAAATATGGGGGAGGGGGTGGTGAGGAATGCTCAGCAAGCAGTGCTGTCCATAGGAATCTATGATGATGGCCCTGGTATGTATCTGCGGTGTCTGATGCAGTAGCCATAGATGGGGTTGTTGAGGACTTCAAAAGTGACTAATGGATCTGAGGAATACAAATTTTATGTTACAATTTCAATTAATTAGTGACTGTTGTATTGGCCAGTGCAAATGGAAGCAAAAGAAAAGACTGAATTGTGTGGTTTTCAAACCCCACCTTTAAAAAGCTTCTTCAGAAACGGTTCTAAGAATCGGCTGCATAACTAAGCATTTCCAAACCAAGATACAATCCAGCCTCTTGAGAAGACACAGAAGACTGAAGGCCAGAAATTGTGACCCATCTTCCTGGAGTCATAGTCACACCACTGCTTTTATGACAAAGGAAAGAGGTCACAATATGAGTTGGTTTTTCCCTCATTTATGAAATAAAGAAAGAGCATACCCTAGACCTTGTCTCCTGGGTTCCTAGAACTGTGTAGGGAACGCTGGTAGGGACTCCCTCACTCTCTGAGGGAAGCCACAGATTGTCCTCTCTGCTTGCTGACTCCATATGTCTTGTCTTGCCTGTTGTTTCACATCTGGTGCATGAAACAGGACAGGAACCAGTTTTCATTATATTTGTCTGTCCTCAGTACTTTATACACAAAGCAGCTGGTTATAGCTACAAATACAAGGGCCACAAGGCAGATTCCACCCTGGGTGGTTTGCATATAAAATGTCCCCAATGGCTCAAGTGTCAATGACCTGGGCCCAGGTAGTGGTGCTGTTAAGTGATGATTAAATTAGAGATGTATGGTCAAGCTCATGGCTGAATGAGGATTAGGAGGCGGGGCCCAATGAAAGGGTCAGTCATGGGGGTGGGCCTTTGAAGGGTCTATCTATCTATATGTCTATGGATTGATAGATAGATAGAGAAGTAATTAATTCTTATTTCTTTTTCGTTGTTGTTCTGTCTGCATATAAGACTGTGTGAAGGGGTCAGAAGCTGCCCTGTGGGTGCTGGGTGCTAGGAATTGAACCTGGCTCCTCTGGGAGAGCAGATAGTGTTTTTAACTGCTGAGCCATCTCTCCAGCCCTGAAGGATGTGCCTTGTTCTTACTCTGACTGGCCTTTTCTTCCTGACTTCCAAGAAAAGAGTAGCTTTACCTCTGCTGTATCCTTGCTGCCGGGATAAACAAGGGGCCGTAGCTGTGAGCACAAAGGAATTTTTCTTCAAGTTATTTCCATGGTGTTATATCATACCATTAATGCTGTCCAACGAATTCTTCCAGCCTAAAGAGTTGAATCATTAATTAATGGCTAATTCCTTGAGTGAAGTAGTGGGTGTAGATAAGCCTCAGGTAGAAGGACCTCCAGAGTTCTGGCATGCCTGAGACTGGAAGGTGGATACCAGTACAGGTGACAGATAACCATGTGCTTCACAGAAAAGGTCACTGAAGAAGAGTAACACTGGTTACTTAAAGGACAGGTAGTGCATTAGTTTCATATCTTTCCCTTTACAAGACAATTGAAGTAAATGAAGGAAGGGTTTACTCCGGCCTCATACTTTGAGGGTACAGTCCATCGTGGTGGAGAAGTTAGGGCAGCAGGAACCTGAAGCAGCTGGTCACAGTGACTCCAATGTCAGGAAACAGAAATGAATGTTGTTGTTAGCTCTTTTTCTCCATTTCATTGAATCCAGGACCCCAGACCAGGAAACGATGTTGCTCGGACTTAAGGTTGTGCCCCACCTCAGTGAGCCTGCTCTAGAAAACCCTCTCCCATTTGTCTAGAGATTTGTTTCTGCAGGATCCTATATCTTCTCAAGTTCAGAATGAAAATTAATCCTTTGAGTAATAGAGGAAAGAAATTTGGGGAAAGAAAATCTCAGGTTTCTCCAGGGGCATAAGTTATGGTCTAGCCTGGGGATTCCTTGTTGGAATCATTAGGATGCCATAGGAGAGGCCAGCACTGAGTCAAGACCTGTCATCTTTCTTCACCAGGGTTGGCTGTGCAGAGGCCAGCACTACTATTGAAGCTACCACAGGGAGAGGCAGCTCTGGCATGTGTTTGTACCAGCCCCTTGTGTCTGGAGTTACTGTACAGCAAAGCCTAGAGTTTATGGTGACCCTGAGCTAGTCCAGAGAACCTCAGGAAGGAAATGTGGGTGGAGTTGGCTGCTTTTAAGTAAAAAAAGGGAACCTGAAGGAGAAGGTAGAACTCTGGAGTCCTGTGTGGACCCCTCTGTGTTGCTTCAGCAGAATGCCTCCTATAGCGTTATTTTTAAAGCCATGGTTTATCTGGATCTCAATTCTAGAAGCGGTCGTGTGCAGGTAGCACACATGGTAGCTCCATTGTAGCATCCATGGAGGTGGAGTTCTTACTGAAGCACCATACAGAAAAAGACAAAAAGTAAAGGCTCCTGTGCCTCAGAGCCTAGCTGCAGTCAGGTGGACACTGATTTTTTCTCTGGCTTGTTTTTTCCCTAACTCAGTTCTCCAGTGAATGAGGTGCTGTCAGCCTATGATGAGGGAAGATCTCCAATCATAGAGCAGTCGTCTCTGAAACCCCAGGAACACTCAGAAGCAATGCCCATTGGTTCGGCAGACAAGCTTCCAGAAATTGACATCTAACATGAATCGTTTTAAGCCAACCACTGAGCCATGTCTTCCATCTCAAGAATAGTTGCAGTGTCTCCCTGAACATCGCTAGTGACAAAATATCCCCAGGGTGCAACACAGAACCCTTCCTAGACTGATGAGCTAACTCAATGGTCAGCTCTTGCAGACCTCAACCCCTCTGCGTTCCTCCAACAGGGGCAAAGACTGAGAGGAACTGTTTTAGCAGTGAGCTTGTCTAAATCTCTAACATTAATATAATTCTGATTAAAACCACAATATGATTTCTTTCTCCTCAAATTTAACAAAACAGTTTTCAAATGTATCAGGAGTGGGGTAGGGTGTGGGTAGGGGGCAGCTAAAAGAAGCTGGCAGAATGACTTAGTGGGCAAAGGCATTCACTGTCGAGCCCAGGATCCTGCGTTCATTCCCTGGAGCCCACATGCTTGAAGGACAGTTCTGATTCCCACAAGTTCTCTGACATTTACACATGCTGTGGCATACAGGTGTACATATCCATACACACATAAGCAAGTTTTAAAAAAGAATAATGATGAGAGAAGACTTGCCATACTGGGTTAGAGCCATGGGGCTGGGGGGATGATCAAATGCTTTGCAAGTCTGAGAACCAGAGTCTGGGTCCTCAGAAGCCATGTGAGTTCTGGGTAGGATAAGTGTCCTGCCTGCAATTCCAGCCTCAGAAGCTGAAAATCTAGGATTCCCAGAGCAAACTGACTAGCAAGACTAGCTATATGTGAGCTCTGAGTTTACCTGGGAGTCCCTTCATCAGGAAGTAAAGTGAGAAGCATTCAAGGATGACTCCCAGCATCAGCCTTGGGTTTTTCCAGGTAATGAAGTCAAGGCAGTAGAGACTTAGGGAGCTGGTCATACAGATAAGAATGCATGCATGCCCACTTGCCTTTGCTCACTCAGCTTGATTCCTCTTCTTTTCAGGAGAAGAGACCCCACCTTGGTGCCATCCAGGTGGGCTAGATGTTCCTACAGACAGGCCCACAAGCCAACACGATGTACATGATCTCTTCTAGAGATTCTCTTTCCAGATGATTCTAAGTTGTATCAAATATTAAAGAGGAATAGTGAAAGTGTTATAGTCATCTTTTACTAAATAACAAGCCTCCTAAAACTTAATGACTTTAAATAACAACAAATTAATTCTTTCCAGCAAAACCACAATTTAGACTTGATGCCTTTGCTTCCCAATGTCTGGAAGCTCACAAGACCAGAGACTGGGACAGTTCAAGTGTGCTGGGCTCCGACATAGAGTTTTCCACACCTTGGAGGTCCAGAGAGAGATTTCCATGAGTGTTGGGTAGAAACTTCACAATTATTTATGACTTGCGTGGGAAGTCCCAGCAGTCACCTCCTGCATATGCAAACCAATTACTTAAGTCTATTCTAGATCCAAAGAAAGTAACACTGGACTTTTGAAGTGTAACTATGTCTGGGGAGAGGCATCTCCACCCCTCATGAGACTGCACATCACTTCCTGTGTTTTAGGCAGCAGTGTCTCTTTGATGTGTCACCAGCTCATTCTGCCAATTTTTATTCAACCTATCACTTATAAGGATATAGTCTAATCATTACTCATTTGCTGTATATATTGTTTTTAATTTTTGACATACAGAAAATTAGAGTCAGACTTCTCTGACCTTTTATATATTTTAGTTTTGTGCTTTTCTTGTTTATTTGTTGTTTTTTCAAGACATGGTTTCTTTGTGTAGCTCTGCTTGACCGGGGACTTACTCAGTAGACCAGGCTGGCCTTGAACTCACAGAAATCTCTCTGGCTACGCCTTTTAAGTGCTGGGATTAAAGGCATGCACCACTGCTACCTGACCAATTCTGTACTATTAATGGTTTACTTCCCTGAGGTTATGAAGCTAATGGTTTTCTTCTACTATGTTGAAAAAATTTAAATTCATCCACTGACAGCTACCTGCTAAACAAGAGAAAAAGACAGTCCTGTCTGCCTGGCCAGATCCAAAAGAAAGTAACATTGGACTTTTGAAGTGTAACTATGTCTGGGGAGAAGCGTCTCCACCCCTCATGAGACTGCACATCACTTCCTGTGTTTTAGGCAGCAGTGTCTCTTTGTTTCTACACTGTAGCTTCACGAGCTGGCATGGGAGCCAAACACAGCAGTGGCAGAAGAGAGAGTCAGAGAGGACAGCTGGGCAGCTCATTTTGTGGGAGAGACCAGCCAAAAGGAGAGAGCTGTGCATAGAGGAGACCTCAAAGCCTGCTTACAGATGTCTGTGGTCCATGGTGAAGGTCATTGAGCTATGCATAGAGGAGACCCCGAAGCCTGCTTACAGATGTCTGTGGTCCATGGTTAAGGGATATGAGCTATGCAGAGAGGAGACCTTGAAGCCTGCTTACAGATGTCTGTGGTCCATGGTGAAGGGCTATGCCACAGAAGTTCAGGGCGTGGTCACTATAACTTCTCCAGATAACCTGAGACTGAAGCAGAGAAGCTAGAGTTGAATGAGTACAGACATTTCTCAGACGCAGGACTGGCTAGCTGACACAAATTCAGGGCAGATACTGTAGGCCATATTTCTTTCTGCTTCACCGGAACCCAGCTATTTGTGCTTACGCTATCTTTGTACACCTTCAAACTAAGTTTGGCTCTCCTTAAACTGTTATATATGCTCAGTCTCAGGGAGGAATGAACAAATTTTTTATTTGAATCAGGGTTTCTCTGTGTAACAGAGCCCTGGCTGTCCTGGAGCTTTCTGTGAAGATCATGCTGGCCTTGAACTCACAGAGATCTGCCTACCTCTTCATCCTGATGAGTGCTAGGATTAAAGGCATGTGCCACTACCACCCAACAGGAATGAATAAATTTTATCTTCTACATCTGTAAATTGCCACTTTTACTAACCCCAAAATAAAATAATGCAGTCCAAGATCACGGTCATGACAGTAAAGTCCTGTCTGTTTGACATTCCAGGAGTAAAGACATTTAGATCACTGTGCCTCAGACAGCTGGCTCCTGAGGAATGAGTGTACAGTGGGTTCTAATCTGCCTCCTGCCTCTTTTCCAGAAGCTCTGCTCTGCTCTTTTGATCTGTTTTTCAGCTTCAGCACTTAATGGCACACACAGTCCCTACAAAAGAATCAACAGGAGAAGCTTCAGGCTCCTTCAAGAAGATGGAGCAGTAGGAGAAAGGTTATTGCCAGACCCAGCTGTGTCCTCCGTGGAATTGAGCTCAGGGCCCATTTCAATCAAGTTCTGAAGCTTCTTTCCCCTGTGGCTAATGTTTCCACCAGATGTTACTGTTTCTAGGCAACACAAAGCAAGCAGGACAATCTTCTTGAAACACACAGCCTGAGTGATAGGGTTTTGCTTTGCTTTCTGTCCCACTGTGTTAGAGTCTTGCCTGCATTTACCCTGTGGAACTGTGGCCACACTCAGATGCTGCAGGGGCAACCTTCACTATTCAGCAATGTTAGGATCTTAGCCTCTGTGTATGGTCCATGTGCTCATTTTTCTCACATTTTTGTTTCACTGAGAACAATTCTGTATCTTACAACTTTATTTAAAGAATCCCTAGAAAAGTAGTCTTTGGAATGGTAGCTCTTACCTCTGAGATTTGCTTTCATCAAAAAGCACTTGGACCCCAGGCGATGGCGGTCCACACCTTTAACTCCACCACTCAGGACTCAGAGGCAGGTAGACCTCGATGAGTTATGGGCTAGCCTGGTTACCATAGGAAGTTTCATACTAGACAGGACTCCATATCTCCTAACTCAAAAAATAAAAAATGGGGCTAATCTCAGGAAGCCCAGTGAGGTAGTTTGAATGAGAATGCCCCCCATAGGCTCTTGTTTGAATGTTCAGTTCCCACTTAGTGGGACTGTTTGAGAAGGATTAGGAGATGTGGCCTTGTTGGGGGAGGTGTGTCACTGGGCATGGGCTTTCAAAGGAGTTATTTAAAGTGTTAGGTTGTGGATCAAGATGTGAGCTCTCAGCTGTTCCTTTGCTCCAGCATCACAGGCTCTAACCCTCTGAAACAATAAGCCCAATCAAGTGCTTTATTTTATCAGTTGTCTTGGCCATGTTTATCATAGCAATAGAAAAGTAACCAAGGCACCCAGATATTTTATTCCTTTCCTTCATTCTCACTGAGGACAACCTATTACTCCCTCTGCCCCCTAGGCCTCTCTGAGATCTACAGCTCACAGTCTGTAGATGGGTCCACAGAAGACAGTAGTTCAAGCCCTGTGGCTCTTCCAACATAACATAAAGGGAAAACATCTGACAAGCATTCATCAGTTCACCTGTGTTGATTTATCACACAGGTGTGATCAGTAGCATTTATGTGCTACTGATGTGTGACTTCATTAAAAAGTCTAAGTTTTGTTTTTTATCTTTATTATTATTATTATTATTATTATAATATTTTTTTATTACTCTTGGAAGGGGTGTGTATGTAACACTGAATCCAGAGGCATCCATGAGAGGCACATCTTTTAACACTAAACCACCCCAACTCTGAGTTCAATCCCCAAAGCAATCTATCAGCTAATCAGTCAATCCATAAAGCAAAATATACCTCATCCCCTATTGAGGGTCTGTGGGCCAGTCTACGTAGAACCTTATGTACCTCTTCTCTCCTAAGAGAACAGGTGATGTTGTTTGACCTTGTTCCTGAAGGGGGAAATATTCATGAGCTTCTAGTCCTAATGTATTACTCATTCACAGTCATAGATCAAGAACTGTTCTTAATTGGAATTCATTAACCTAGTATTTGAATGACTTTGGGCTGCATTAGTCTTCTCAGAATGCTTCTGATGATTATGCCAATAAAGAAAAATGAAGTTTGGTATTGTTGTCTTTCAAAAGACACAATTTCAACAAATGTAATTATAGAATTAACTCATTTTTGTTCAGAGCAACCTCCAGTCTACAAAACAGAGCAAGAGCCCCACTGGCAGACTAATGGTTGTGTAAGGTAGAAACAAGGAAAGAGAATCATGTAAACAACACAGCGCATGGACTGCCATCCAACACTTCAGGGTCCTTTTCTATAGATCTGAAAGCAGAGGGGGCTGGGGGGCTGCCTTACTTTTCTGGGATGCCCCTATGTGACTGGCTCACTCTTGTTTTCTGAGGCCTAGTGTAAGTGTTTTATTTAAACCAAGAACTTTTGTTCACTGTTGGAAATAAAATAATATTTTATTTTTATTTAAATAAAAATAAGTTTTTATTTATTTATTTATTTATTTTGTATATACTGCAATTTTATTTTAATCGCACAAATGAAGTTAGTGTGTAGGAGATTGAAATGGAACAGTTATGGTGGGAACAGTAGAAAACTGAAAACCTAAACAGGAAATACTCCTGCAGCACAAGGACTGAACATTCATCAGTGTTTCGTCTTTAGTTCTGATGGACACATTATGCTCGCAAATTTTTGAACAGACTTTGAGATCATCGTTACTATTCTGAAGAGGTTTCAGCACCACGCTAAGGTTTGTACATTCAGTTTGTTTGCTATTGACTTGCTAGCCATTCACAGAGAGTTTTGTAGAGTTGCCGTGGGTCAGATCACAGTGTTGAGGAGAGCAGCGCCATCTTGTCATCAGAGAGAATCCCTAAACTGTACTCAGCTGGAGATGTTCAACACACAAGCAGGAACCCATCATCATCATATGGTTCCAAGGAACAATTCTGGGAAGATGACTCAAGCTTCTGTTTCCCATTGTGGTCACTGAAATCTCTAGCGGTGACACAACTGTCTTATGTGACAGTGAGTGTCTAGAAGAGTCCACTTAAGCTTCTAGGGAGGAGCACGTTTAGTCACGTGGGATAACGTACTCTCGTGGAGGATACAGATACAGCATGAGCCAACATCGGTTCTTTTTTTTTTTTTTTGTCACTTTACAGACATTGTGTTAAATATTAGACCAAGGCACAAAATGTTTAGTGCATAAACCAGCTTCTTTTAGGACTTAGCATCTGACTTTAGCGTTCTGTCTCACTTTGGACCATGTGTACCCAGCACTCTACCTACTACAGACTGTCTAACTTCAGCAACAAAATGAAGTGATCCTTGATCAGATCCGTAAGGGATGTACACATTTACCCTCTCAAAGTAGTTAAATAACTGAATGTTCAACAATAAATGAGATGCCTACTTCTTTCAGAGAACAGTGCACAAGCTTGCTGCATCTTCAGTGCCTTTACTATCACCACAAGACAATGAATAATGGGTAGAAAAAGAGCCATAGAGTTGAATTATGATCGGTCATCCCACACTTAGTTTCTACAGAAACAGTAACTCTTGACAAGAAAAAACAAAAAACCAAAACCCAAACCCAAACCCCTCATTCAAACATCTCTGTGAAGGTGGGAACTGCAAAATGCAGTATTCAGAAAACTACTCTCATCAAGTGTTGCTCTACAGCTGAGACATGAAATCTAGAGAGCAAATCAAAGTGGATTGTCTTTTCTATATTTTTAGTAAAAGTTTGTTAACCAAAGATTCCAAAGCAAACATGGCACATTAATAACTCAAGCATGAATTGCAATAGAGAGCCTGGAGAATTTTTGATTTCCTAGATTTTTCAAAAAGCTAACATTACAAAATATAAAATTTCTCCCTTATTTTAATCTTGCTAATTATAAATTTCCATAAAGGGGTGGAACATACCCATCACATGCGCTTTCTCTCTCTCTCTCTCTCTCTCTCTCTCTCTCTCTCTCTCCTCTCTCTCGTGCACGAGCACACACACACAGAGACAGACACACACACAGAGGGTATTAACAGCATCAGACACTTCCTCCCACTTAAGCCTCACTTTAGTTTTATTAAAAGAAAACTGCGGAACTCCTCGCTGGTCTCCTTCACTGGTGATTTCTGCGACCCTGGTTGCTGCACTGTTGATATTTCTTGTCTTTGAGCACAACAAAGGTCAAGAACAGTTTAAAGTCAGGAGCATGTACCCAACACCTGCAGCACTGTGGAGACCTAGTGATGATAACTGCCAAAGTCAGTGGTCAACTCCTGAGTTCCACAGAGAGATGTAATTCATGTGAAGCTCAGAATCATGTTTCAGACCATTGAAATTACTGGTTAAAATACAACCAGCTGAAGACATGATGTAAAAGATTAAGTACTTGGCTTTGTTAACATGTTTACCGATTAATGTCACAAAATATTTCTCATTATAATTCATGCAGATAATTGAGAAAAAAGATAGTGCAGAAATTAACTTTAAATAAAAAATTATTCCTTCCCTTCCGCCCACTTCCCTATATTCTACAAAATATTTTCCCTGGGTCTAGGCCTTGAAAAGGCCACTACATATTAGTGTGACATGCATTATTGTCTGTAATTTGAAAAGCTAACATTGTGTGATTGTAATTACATTATAAAAATGTCCACATGCATCTGTCTAAAAAAGGTTGAAACCTACAGTAAATCTACATAGAATGTTTTACATTTGACCACTGTTCGTTATATAGAAGTCATAGATTTGGTAAAGCATTGTAACAATTTAGGAAGGCATCTAAGACTTTAATTTCTGGATGGACTTTATGTTTTAAACTACAAAATTGCATGAAAGCTAACCCGAGACTTCCTATCACTCTGAAACTCCTCCAGGGGGACTAAACATTTTAGGACTGTCTTATAAATGCCACCCTTTGAAAGCACGTACAATTCCGTTTGTTCCATACTTTATGATCTTGACTATTCACGGAATATCAAATATGATAGGAAGACAAACCTGAGAGAAACATTTACAATGCAACAGCAGAACTTACTAAATTAAATTCTTCATCAGCGCCCTCTGAAAAAAATCTCTTAAGCCTTTCTCGTCTTTATTTTAGCAATGGATTATGGAAAACGTGCAGACTCATCTAGACATGAAAATATGTCAATGCACAGTGATCTTATCTGACGGGTTTAGTACTGCTAAGGGAACTCAAATACAATTCTACATCCTGTGGTAAAGGTCAGAATAAAAGCAGCACACTGGAGGAAACAGCCTATTGCCAGAGTCACTGTGCCTGAAGGCTTTGAGAGGTTGGCGGTTTCCCTCTCCTGACTGTGTATCCATTTTCTTCTTACAGCTTAAAAGTTTTGGGGGTTAAGAGTTGTTTGTAGGAATTTTGTCTTCTCCAGACTCAAGTCTTGCCCTCCTTAGTTTGCTGCTTTATACAGTGTTCGTCTTGCTCAGCTCCTGTCTGATTGCATCAATAAGCTCCTCCTTCAGCTTTGCGAGTTCTTTTCTCATTTCTTCTAAAATGTCCTGCTTCAGCCTGTCATAGTCAAGTCCTCCTGTCTGGACTCCATTGGCACTCGGCTGTGATGAAGGTGTGGATTTGGGTCTGTGTAATGAATCATAGGACCTGTTGTCAAAAACAGTCTGATTTTTCCTTGGAGAATCCCTGCTGGAGATGGCAGGTGACTTACTGCCATTCATTGTGTCTGTTCTTTCCCGAGGTTTTCTGGTTGGTTCAGGTGTACTTGTTGAGGAGGCCTTGGCAGTTAGAAGCTCTGCCTGTTCACTTCTGTCTTCTCTCTGTTCTGTTTCTATTGTTGACCCCTTTTCAGCAATTCTTCTCCTCCTGGCCAGCAGGGCACTCATTTCTTCCATTAAGTCACTGCCCCCTAGAGGAAGAGGTCCATTCCCACGACCAGCATCTGCTTTGGATGAGGCCAAATTCATACAGTATTCCCTCCACTTGAGAAAGAGCCATCCTCCACCCGAGACACTTTCCTAAGGTTTGCTCCCGCAACTGCAGCTGCAAGTCCAGTTAAAGGGCGAATGTCTTCTGACTTGGATCCAGAGAAAATTCCGGATGCGGGGAGGGGAGGGGCAGGAGGGGGAGGGAGAGGGGGAGGAACTTGATTAGGAAGAAGGGGTGGTGGAGGTGGTGGAGGAGGAGGCCTGGTGGAAGGCAGTGGAGGTGGTGGAGGGGGTCCAGGGGGAGGAGGAAGTGCTGAGGCATAGGCAGGGCCTGATGGGAGAGGGGGTGGTGGCGGAGGTGCAGGTGGTCCCAAGGCAAAGCCCTGTGGGGTTGGCCTCTCAGCAGGCTGCCTGCAAGCCTGGCTCGGAAGCAGAGGAGTCTTCCAGCTCAGGATTTAGAGGGGTCTCCACAGAGGCAGGGGCAGCAGCATTGGACATCCTGCGCTCTCTCCCACTCCACTTGCCCGCACGCCAGCTGTTCCAGGCGCTTGCTCATGGCCTTGCCTCTCTCTCTCTCCAGGCATTCCATGTGCTCCCTTTCCTGCCGCTGCTGCTCGAGCTGCTCTTGTTCCGGGGCTCCCTCTCCAGCCTCTCTCGTTCTAGTCGTTCTCTCTCCAACCTTTCCCTCTCTGTTCTTTCCCTCTCCAGCTCCTTCTGTCGTTGCTGTTCTTGCAGTTGCCTTCTCTGGATTTCCAACTTTTCTTGAGATGGGCCATTTTGAACTTGAGCAGGTAGCTGTGAATTTTGTCTAGGCAATGTTGGTCCTGCTTCCTGTGAATTTAACACTTCTAAGGCATGCATCATGGCACTTGCGAAGACATTGGCATCCTCTTTGCTGCCAAAGTTGAGACCATACACCTGTCTAGCTAGCATCCCGCCATTGGTGGAAAGTCTGTGTAGCTTGATTGTACTTCGGCCCTTTAGGAATGGCACAGTTTATCACAACCTGATGGTCTTGAATCTTTCTGCCCACCACTCTGAGTGTGTTGTTGCCTGTATGGTGATATATGTGTACTCTGCTAAACCCAGCTGAGCCACCAGCTGGCACCCACATTTTATTGGCATCATCATAAACCATCACAGCAGCTCTTGACTGACAAACACTCTGTTCACTCATGGTTCCAGCGGTGCCGAGGCTTCCCCTGCGCGGGAGACACCGAGCTGAGGGTCTCTTCTCCCGCGGGGAGGGGACAAGCGAGCAGAGGCTGCTCCAGCTCTGGCGGATGGCTACACCATTTCCTGCACGCAGAGGCCAGGCGACTGCCAGCCTAGCGCAAGCGACAACAGGCTGAGGTGGTGGTGCGGGGCCGAGGTCTGTGCGACAGTGTCGTGGAATCTTGCTAACCTTGTGAGTAGAGTTGATTTTCAGTCTCTACAATCCTGACATCTGCAAAGCTGGTTTTATCATTTCCTTTGTAGTCTGTATGCCTTTTAGTTCTTCTTCATGCATTATATTAGCTAAATTTTCAACTACTTTTTAGGAGGCTGGATGCCTAGGCAGCTGAACATTAAATTGTTTGTAATCTGGGACTCTGAATAGGTTTCAATGCCCAAGCTGAAGACCATGAGTCTTAAGTAAAAGGCACGACCAACACAAGAGAACACTTGAAACTACCTTCAGCAGCTATTGAATATGACCTCAAAATTCAGTACCAGGAGTCAGAAATTCGTATGTATTGTTCTTCAGGAAAGCCGGAAGCTTTCTAAAAAATACAGGCTAGTACTATTTCTCTTGGTTACATATCACAAGTAAATAGTAATACCCTACTCTTGAAGATACCAAAGTATGGCCTTGGCACATAGAGAAATAATCTCAAACTGAATGGCAATTTTTCTCCCTGCTGCCTAGCTTTTTGGGTTCGGGTGGTGCTATGCGTAGTGCTGGGAGAAAAACAGTCATCAGTGTTGTGACAAGCAGTTGGTTTTTGTATGCTGTAATGCTGACCTGCTGGGGCAGATGGATCTACACATGCAATCATGGCACTATTGCTCTAATAGTAAGCAACACTTTCTGATTGAGTTTTTGGCCAATTCACAGGATGGAATCCATGCCTGGAGCTCTCAATTTGATCTTAACCCCATACACTGGTAGATAACAGACCATGAGAAGACATACTACTGCAAATTTGGACATCTCAAACTGCTTCCTAAATATGTTTATGTCCATAGATTAGGGCTGCTTTCCTCACCGGTCAGAGAAACTCCCTGTACATGGGGTTTGGTTAATACATAGAATTATTTACTCCTCAAGTTGTTCAGAGCAAATGTTTAGAGTTGGGCTCCAAATGAGACATTTATAATCACACAGACACACACAAGTCCTCATCACTCAGGGGGCAAGGTGCAACAAGAAACAACAACAGTGTAAGAGGAGGAGGCTGGGGGAAGAATGCTAAGAAAAGCTCTGTTCTAGACAGGACAAGCCACTGTACTGGTCAAAGTTCAGTAAATGTGTTTATTTCCATTACAGCTTCACATAGTGAAGCCCTTTCCAAATTTCATCATACATATGTAAGAAGCTCCTGCTCCAGCCTTAGAAGATTGATAGCAACTGTTTTGGCGTATGAGCAGTCAATTTTCTTTAGGTGAGAATGGGAATATGCCCAGGATCCATAGGATGTCACAACCAAGAAATGCAAGACACCCTGATTAAACACAGCAGGTTTTGTTGTTGTTGTTGTTTTTGTTGTTTAATAGTGCCAGCTACTTGGCTTCCAGGGACAAGGCCCTTGCCACCACGCCTGACAAGCAGAGTGTAAGCATGGGGAATCCCACATAGTAGTCGAAAATACCTGATACCTGCACGTGCTCCTGAACTCTTAAGAATTTCTAGCATACATACTGACAGAGAAACATACAGGAAACACACATGCAGAATCAGAGAGAGAGAGAGAGAGAGAGAGAGAGAGAGAGAGAATAAATGTAAATTTAAACGAAATATGATAGTAGGAGAGAATTTTATCTTTTTAGAATTGGGGTTTTAGATGGGCTTGGTGGAGCATGCAAGAGGGCAGCAAGGAAAGAATAAATTTTAAGTTTTACATTAATCAAAAAGCCTTTAATCCCAGCACCTGGGAGGCAGGAGCAGATGTTTTTGAAGTTCCATGTGTGCTTGGCCTACACAGGGACATTCAGGTCTTTAGGACAGACATTGCTTCACACTGAGATCCACTCACAAGAAAAACAAGGGAGACTGAAAAGGGGGAAAAGAGAGAAAAGAACAATCAATAACAACCAGGACAAGGTTGTCCTCCATCATCTGCCAATCCTATTTGCTGCCAATCACATCTCTCATTTAACAAACTTAAGGAACACATGATCAGAGACGAGACTGAAGAGCTTGACACAACACTTATCTTTTACGGTACAATTTAAACACCATCTTAAAAGAAACACCAAATCTATTTGAAAATACACTTGTATAAATAAAAGAAGATATTTTGTGAAGTTTGTGGGAAACATCAATGTTTTCTGAGTAGCTTCACTACTACAGAGGGCCAAAGAGAGAAGCATTGAATACAATTGTCATCCAAGACCACAGGTCATAATGAGTTTCTTTCTGCCAGTCTGTGAGTTTGTCCTGTCATCCCTTGTCCAGGACAGTAACTTTGTGTGAGTTGGATGCAAGCCCTAGCCTCAGTGGTGAGGTCATTAAAAATTCACAGAAATCACATGCTGTAGGAAATTTGTTTAGGCAAGCACATTACTCTCTCTAGGCCCTACAGACATTCCTGGAGTATTATGTTGTGTTTTGTGGCCAGATTTGACAATCAGAAGGATGGCCATCAGGAAAACTTGGTTGCAGGACTGGACAAACTTGAGTGGCTGACATAATGTATGAGGAGTAGAGGAAGTCTTATTCATCTTCTCTACATGATGTAAATGTGAAATCTTCCACAGAGCTGTAGTCATCTCTTTTGGTTTTACAGGGCTTGAGAAGTGGTCACTTTGTTCACAAAGTTCTTTTCCCACCTATGATGCACTGCAGATTGAACATGCAGTGAACATCAAAGTACTGTGGTCACCACTTTTATGGTGCAAGCCTAAGACAGCATCCTCAAAAGTTCTTCAGGGAGCCCAGTACAAATAGCCATCACCAGGATATTTTCCTGGGAATACATCTACTTCAGTTTTCCCTGATGTTGGGTTGCCAGACTATAGTAAAGCATCTTATGATGGGGGACATGCTGTTTGTAGTAGAACCTGAATGTAGGTCATAGACTCATCTCACATTAAAGTCCTTCCAAAAGCAACGACTTTTCTCCTGAGTCAGAAAATCCCCTTATTTCTTCAAAAAGCCAATTGTATCTCAGGGAAACACTGAGTAGACTGAAAAATGTAGGCTGATGTCTGGGAGCTTGAGTCATTCCTCTTCTGCAGTTGGTTAGTGAGTGTTGTTATTAAAACCTGTCCCCTGTCCACCCTGTGGCAGGTGAGGCACACCAGCATTGGGTGCACTGGGCCCTTATACACATATTGGTTCATGGCCAAAACACTGTCTTAACCTCTCAATAAATATGCTATATACAAAATCAATTTCTAATTGCTATGAACTCCCAAAATACTATGCTATCTTTAAATAAATCTTATGTGGACAATACATCAGTAATTCTTCTGGGCACCATATATGACCACAGTGTTAATTCCATACACATCAGTGAACATACAAGACCCAGATGCAATATACATGGCATAGAAGCAACATGCATAACACCCATTGAATATGTATATATATACATATATTACCATATATACATATATTTACCACACTCATATATAAAACACACACAAATACATACATGTACACACACACACAAACACACACACAATTACACATTCCAATTGATGAAGGTGTGTGGAATTTGATTCATCTCAAATCTGTGACAGTCACCATGATCTTCTGGATGGTGACATGGCTACAGTCCTGCATTTAGAGAAAAGGAAATGTGGTGAAGTCATGGAAAACTCTGATTTTGAAACAACATATAAATTTATATTATACCAAAGGGGAGTCTCATGTTACCTAGGCTAGACCATACATCCTAGATAGCACAGGAGGATCTTGAGCGTATCCTACTGCCACTTGCTCCTCAGTGCTGTGTTACAGGAATCATCACCATGGCAGATTCCATATGTGCTGGAACTGAAGTCAGGGCCTAGTGCTTGAACCAGGAACACTCTCCCTACTGAGCCATGTCCCCATCCTAAATGTAGAAGCTCACTGTAGGGCAATAGTTCTCAGCCTGGAGTTGAGATTGTAGTGTTGGATGCAGCTATGGCAAAGGGTCTGATACCCAGTTTTCCTACCTAGTTTTCCTCATAGTCAGAGTCAGTGTCTCACCATGGATCTTGGCACAGAGTTTCCAGAGTCACTTGCAAAATGTTGCTTTATTGAAAGGACAAGTAAGTGCAGTGCAGTCCTGGAGTCCTAATGTTGATCAGATGGTAAAATTTACATGAACATCTTAGAGGGTGTGCTCAAATATGGCCTAGGAAAGCACAAGGATTGATCAGTCTGACACAGTTGGCCTCAAACTCATGATTCTCCTGCTGTAGCAGTCCTACTGCTGGCATTACAGGAAAGTTTTACATTGGCCAGAATTAGAAAGGGTCTTTCCAACTGGCCACTTTGGTACTGGAGTTCTAGGTATTGGGTTTTGCTTTGTTTGTTTGTTTGTTTAATTGAGCAATCTCTTTCAACATCCCAGTACCCACACATTATTATATCCCAAGATAGAGCTATGTATTTCAGAACAGCTCTGTTAGAAACTGCTTCCTCATATTCTACAGAAAGCCATCATCTGCTTTTGATCCATGAGAGTACAAAGTGGGGATCTGGGGAGATGGTACAGTGTGGAACAGTATCCATCTCTCTTGCCGGGGAACAGGCACTGCATAATCACCTGACTCCAGTTCTAGGGAATCTGACAACCTCTTTCACCACAACAGGCACTGAACCCACGTTTTTATATCCACAGATACAGGGTTAAAATGAAAATGTTATCTGTTTTCAAGGAATTACATTTATTTATTTATTTACATTTATTTTTCTTCCCATTCTTTTACTCCTCCTCCTTCTCCTTCCCCTAATCTACCACCTCCCCTCTCTCCTCTGTGTCCTCTTCCTCTTGCCCCTGTATGTATCCATCCCTCTCTGTCTGTCTCACTCTCTTTGCATCACTTTCTTGCAGAATGACCTAAGTGAGCGGAGGAATTCACCAAGAGAAAGAACTGTGAAAACGAACCTAGAATCAATTAGTTCTGTTTGAATCAATCAATTTAAAGAACAAGGGATAAAATTCTAAAACGAAGGTCATCTTTTTCTCTGTAGCACATCAAGTTTAGAAAAATTATTTTAAAATAAAGCAGGATGATTCATTGCTTGCCCAGCACTTCTTTAGCTGAAGAATTCTGAATAAAGTGGCATTGGGAATGAAAAGATATGAAACTTATACAGTGTTTCCTGTGGAATTTCTTCAATCTGCCTCTTGAGGTCACTTCTTGTGAGGTTGTCTTAGAAAACCAGCAGTGGTGTCATCATGTCTTGTAAGAGCAGCTGGTGATCATTAGAATATGCACCTTAAAGGAAGACTTTCAGAATAATCAGTAAGACATTCTTTCCATAGACAGTTTTGAAATAGTTTTGAGCCAGTGAGGATTTTGTTCTTGTACTTTGAAGTCTTGAATCTTGCATAATTACTGTTTATACTTGGGTGCACACACCACAGCTATGGATTCAGGCAGCATCTTCTGGTATCCAAAATGTGTGTGTAGGTCTACACTTGACAAGAAGGCTGTCTGTGTTGGATGGGTCTGAGAAGAAAAAAGAAAGCAAGTGAGCCCAGCCAACTATGCTTGATTCAGCAAGGTAAGGAGGCCCAAAGAGCACTAACAACTGTTCTCACCTGTCCTTTCCAAAATCCATCCATGCAGACACACATCTGTCATGTGGAGAATGAAGAGGGAAACATCTGCTTTATCCACCTATCTCATAAAATTCAAAATGAACTGAGTTTTCTCATTTCCTGTCTTAGGGTTTTCATTCTTGTGAATCAACAACATGATCAAGGAAACAGTTATAAAGGAAAAGATTGAATTGGGGCTGGCTTACAGGATCTGAGGTTCAGGCCATTACCATCATAGCAGAAAGCATCCAGGCAAGCATAGTGCTGGATGAGCAGAGAGTTCTACATCCTGTTTGAAAGGCAAATTGAAGACTCTCTGACAGGAAACAAGGCAGGTCTCAAAGCTCACGCCCTCCTCCAACAAGGACACACCTACTCCAACAAGGCCATAACCCCACATAGTGACACGGCCAGGGCCAGGAATATTGCAACTCTTACACTTACTTTTAACTTGTCCCTCATTTAAGACAAGACCATTTTATTCATCCATGCCAAGTTAAACTTGATGTCTAGACAGTAACCATATCAAGTTTTGTCCTTCAGCTTCTACCCACATGTGCTTTCCCCCTGCCCTCAGCAGATTGATTTCTTCTTCATCAGTATTTCTGATGACTACTTCAAGCATCAGTTCATCAATATCTCTCGGTATTTAGCTGTCTACTTTCACTCATGCCTCTAGGACCTATGGGATTTCTCCCTATATGAAGAGAAGCCACTTCTCTCCTTCTGATATGGTAGTGTACTACTGTCACATGATCATACTATGTCTCTTTTGTGTGTGTGTGTGTCCCTTCCCTACTTCACTGAGTCACCGGATGTAAAGGTCCATCAGACAGCTACATGCATGAGTAGGGATAAATCTTGCAGAGGGCAAGCAGTGCACGCAGTTGTAAAATTACATATCTACCCATTGCACTTGAAGCACAGCTAGCATGGAAGAGAGGCTGTCTTAGTCAGCCTTATTCCTTATTCCTGCACAAACATCATGACTATGATGCAAGTTGGGGAGGAAAGGGTTTAGTGAGCTTCCACTTCCATGCTGCTGTTCATCACCAAAGGAAGGCAGGACTGGAACTCAAGCAGGTCAGGAAGCAAGAGCTGATGCAGAGGTCATGGGGGGATGTAACTTACTGGATTGCTTGCTTATCCTGTCTTGCTCAGCTGGCTTTCTTATAGAGCCTAAGACTACCAGCCCACAGATGGTGCCACTCACAAGGGGACCTCCCCTCATGATCATTCATTGAGAAAATGCCTTACAGTTGGATCTCCAGGAGGCATTTTCTCAACTGAAACTCCTTTCTCTGTGATAACTCCAGCTTATGTCAAGTTGACAGAAACCAGCCAGTGCACAGGCATAAGTAAGATGTGAATTCTAAAGAAATGAAGAATGAGATGGTGGAGGCAAGAGGGGGTTCAGCCTTGGAGGAAGGAAATGAGTAATTTGGAGCAGAATCCTGGCAGGTTCTGGTTTCTTTCTCTAAGTTGAATATGCGCATTGATGCTTCCACCATGAGCCACTAAACAACACAGTTCATGTACGCTCACTCACAACTAAGCTATAATTTAAAATATCAAGCCTTTGAAAAGCTAAAGTCGAGTCAATAAGTAAAGAAAACCATAAACAAGGCAGGCCATGTCCAAATCATTTCACAGGTCCTCCATGTCAGTACTCTGTTAACGCATTCCCAAGGAGCAGCCTCCTCACTTCAAAGTCCTCTAGAATTGAGGGTCTCGATGCAAACCTCTGTATTACAATTATGACAGACTCCACAATGGCCAATACCTCATCAAGTGAATATTTGTTTTGAGGCACATTATTATAGTTCACACAACTTGGCACAAAAATCTCTACCCAGCAGTCTCATCCTAATGAATACTAGGGTACCAGGAGAGTCCCAGCACTTCCAACTTTGTATGACTTTGTTGAATTTTGCAGTCTCTGTCCACCATGGCTTAAAACTCAGTAAGTTAGTATCCTCAGAACCCCTGCAAGAGATGTGAATTCTGTTCCTGCAGGACCCTGTCCCTGGATCTCATCCTGAATCCCTTCTTCCAGTGGCACTGCTGTGTGGCTTCTGGGAACTTCTGATCCAGTTGTCCTGCAGCTTTGTTGTTCCTTCATCCCCAGCGTATTCCCTGCTCTCCTCATTAGACCTCCTGTTCAGCTGCTAGGGAATTCTTTCTCTTGTAGTTAGTTCTCTGCATGTACTGGGTTCTTCAGCCTCCTTCATCTGGAAGTGTCACATAACCCTCTCCTCCCTATGAAGTTGGAACATTGAAGTAAGTAATGTCCAAATAAGAACGTCCAAGTAAGAAGTAAAATAGGAAGAGCTGTAAAAGCACTAGCAAATGCTCCTTTGACTCGAAATGCACACTATTGACTGAATGTGTGCAGAGAAGATGATGTGATTGAGTTGGTCAGAGAAATATTTAGCCAGGCTGTTTCTAAGAAACAGACAAAAGGAACCCTCAGTCACCTAGGTCCATTTGCTTACGTGTATCCAGCCTAAAGTAAGAAGCCCAAGTTCTTCTTGCATAAAGATGAGTTCCTCTTCATTTGTAGTATAGCAAAAATCTGGGCCTCCTTTCTGGCGAGGTATTATGATATGAGTGACATGATATGCCTCTCGAACCTGCCAAGGGAAAACAACTTGTCACAATTCCCTGGAGATCTCAGTCCCACTCTCTCAAAACCAAAATAAAGCCCCAGCGCACACCAGTGCATGAATATCATTGTTTTTTGCCCTTTGGTGTTTCAAAACCTTGGGTGCTCTTGTGCTTTGCTGAGGCATATAGGAGCAGGTGTTGAGTAGAACCTGAGGTGTCCATCCTGACACCTCCTGCTCCTAGGCTCTTCCCTGTAGCAGCCAGGAGTTTTTCTGTCAGGAGTCCTGAGGTGTCTAGATAATTTGTATTCCATTGCTAACTAGAGTAGGGACTCAGATCAGGACCAAAAGCAACTGGGCTCTTCCGTTTCTATTTACAACTAGGCATCATGTCTGCCTGCTTTATGCCTTTATGCGTGTCTCTCTGCTTTTCAGCCTGCCTTCTTTTCCTTTAACACAATATAGCACTCCTTGACTATGAGGCTGATTTTAAGTTGTAGTAACACTCCAGCCTCAGTTTTCCAGTGACTGGAATTACTGACTCTAGCCAAATTAGATTGAAACGTTCTAATTATAGCATTGAACCGAACTGTTCAATTCAAAGGTCTCTGAAAAGCATCCAAACACAAAGTCATCAAGTTCAAGGTGGTCAGGCCTTGTCACATGCAGTTCTTTCTGGAGGGTGATGGATATACACCCTAGATATGTTCCTGAGAGTCATGGAAAGGCGAGGGGGGAACAACAGCCTCAGATCAGATGAAGTGTTTATGTTTTTACCAGGGCACCGCATAACACCCCACATGTTTCCCGTCCTTTCTTGGTGTTTTTTCTTGCTGACATGAGGAACGTCTCACATGAATCCTCAGGTAGAACCACCTGGCACAGTCCTCTGCACTTCTGAACTGGAATGGAAAAGAGAGAAAAGTCTGAGGTGACAGGGCCTGGTCTCCCTGAGCAGAACTCAGTTTGGCAGCCTGGGAGATCAATGCAAAGTCACCGTGGTTTTCTCCTTCTACACTTACCCCATGATGGGCAGGGAGTTTTTTCTACAAACTCTGGCTACTATTATCTGGGAGATGGGGCCATGGTGTTTACTGTCAGCTTGAGTGGATGGAGCAACATCTCTGGATGGGACTGTGAGCTAATTGTAAAATTTCTGAATATTTGCAGGGACTCATTGGACAAAGTCCTCTCCTCACTCAGGTGAGGACCATAAGCCTCCTCGAAGCTAAACAGTCAGAGAAAAGGAAAATTGTTGTGTCTCTCCTGGCACAGGCCTATCTTTTCTATTCTTAGTTCATATCTCCAGATATTTTGATTTCTGGACTCTGAAGTTTAGACTTGTGTTTTCCTGTGCCCTCCTGAGTGTTGCCTTTGACCTAGACTCACACAAAAGTCTTACAGGGTCTGTGAATTCCAGACATAGATTGAACCAAAGTAAAATTATTCCACAGCATCCACCTTAAAGACAGCCTGCTGTGGGAATGTTCAATCATATGGAGCCTTTCCCAAGAGCTGTGAGGCTGGGAGAAACCTTATCAAGTGTTAAGAGGTTGCAGACAGCATAAATACAGACACAAAGTCTTATCTCAATGTCAGAAGACCACTGTCTGTCTGTAGTAGTGCAATATTGTAGAGATGAGGGAGATCCTTGTAGGCCCCAGAACTGCAGGGCAAACTCAGAAATTCCTTCATTCTCAACTCACAGACACATCAAGAAAAACTGCTCTGTCAACACAAGGTGACAAGACAGTCAGATCGGCAAGAATCAAAATAAAAGAAGGCACTCATCATAAGAGGTTTTGTTACCACAGCAAAGTAAGTGGATCCATGAAGCAGAAGACTAATGACATGGCAGGAGACTCAATATTTTCTGTAGTGCTCAGGGTCCAGACTTGAGACCCCTGTCCAGCACCTCTGCCTTACCTTACTGAAAAGCTTCAGTCTCATTCCAGTGGCTGACCCAGATGCAGTGGGCCTTTTCCAAGTCAGAACCCTGTGCTAACTCACCTGGCCTTTCGAAGGGGCCAGTTTCTGCAGCCTCGTTGGCAACTGCAGATGTTCTTGGGTCAGCTTCATTAGAGGCTTCCTTTACTGAAGCTAACACTGATGTGCTGAAGGTTCTTGAAATTCCTGATTTTACTCCGATATTTCTCATGCCCTCGCCGAAGTCTGCCTTCTTGGCTGCTGCTTCTTTCTTTCTCTGCAGGAAGGGAAAACGATTTGGGAAAGTAATTGAAATACTGGAAGAAAAGACTTGCCAGAACAGACAAGGACAAAGTGAACTTCTGCTCAGGTCTGACATCTCATCCTAGCGTCTGCATAGCTGGTGTGGAGGAAAACCCCTACTTCCTCCTTACTCAGTTCCTGTATAGCTGTCTTCAGTAAAGCTAGGTCTCAGTCTTCATAGTAGCCCACTTCATTGTGTGTGTATGTGTGTGTGGTCTTGTATGTGCAGCCCTCTCATTTAATCACTAACTGCACTGAAGCAGCACAAGACAGTCCTGGGAACAGACAGAGTAGGTGAAAGAAAATCCTCCTGTCTCCATGCTCCTCCTCACACTGACCTGTTCTTCGAGGTAGTTTTTAGATTGTTTCTTATATTTCTTCAAAAGCTGCCTCTTCAGCTTTTCTGATCATCCAAAAACTACCTTGGTAGTCCGTAATACAAAACCAAAATGGAGAATTAGCACGGTTCTAATGTCAGAGAAGAGACAAGGAATACAATCAGGAGAGGCAGCAATATCTCATGCATGACTTGACCCCCATTCCCTGCCATCCCCTCCTCATTACTAAACTCCTGAGACTGTAGTTCTTCCCCTTCCACTCATTGTCTAGATCTGTGGTGTTTCTGTGAGCAGTAGTGTACTGCTCTGGAGACAATTTGGTCAGCAACATAGAGAATGAAGACCCACCTTGAAGATTTTAGATCTTCTATAACTGGCACCATGCTTTTGGTACTGCTGTTCTTTCGGTATTTTTTCCACATAAAGTCTAAAGAAATAGAGCAGAGTAACTTAGCTGTGCAGAAAAATTCCAATGTCTAAATGAGGCCCTGAGGAAATTTGGTCTCTCTATGCAGGGTTTTAGACGTTCCTGGAGTTTAAGGAGGCACACCCTGAAATCCCACATCCATTTGCACCACTGTGCCTGGAGAGAGAAGTATCCTGAGTCTTCCATTAAACTGTCACATTCAGCAAACATTAGCTGTCAAGGAGCATAGATAAGCTGACATAGTGCATGTTTGTCATCTCAGCAGTCAGGAGGCAGCAGATAGACCCAGAGAGCCTTGAGGAAACAGATTGTCCTCCTGAACTTCAAGCTAAGAAATAGAGACAGTGGTCTCTGGCTTCCAATCCAAATCACGATATGAATCTTTGCTCACACAGCACCTTTATCTATTGCTTATCAGGAGTGAAAATCCACACTCATTAAGACATGGCAGGAGACACTGAGGTTACTTAGTGCTGTAGGCACCCCATCAGATGCTGTACCCAGGGGTGCTTCTAAATTGTTTCAACCCTCAGGTCGGTCCAAGATTCAGAAAGGGTGCACAACCTTGCTAGAAACTCTGCTTGAGAAGAGGCTATGACCACAAACTCAGTATTGCAAGCTGATGTCTTGGAGGACAAGAGAAGAAATGGGGGGAGATCTACTATGATCACAAGGGAATGCCCACACTTTACTGAAAACCTCCTATGGAAAACAGAAAGAACTCCTGTTCTAGGAGTTGCACAACATGGATAATGCAAACTGTGGTACCTGAGCTCATCTGTAAAGCAGAGGCTTCTCCTTTGTGGAACAGGAAGGTGATGTGCCTACTCAGCACAATGTCCTCTAAAGATCCCTCAAGTCATGTCTTCAAAACCCCTCCCAAGTGACTGAACTCCTCAGAGTTATGTGTCTCTACATGTTCTGTTTCTACAAAGTCTGGCTAATCATGTTTCCTGTGACTTTTTCTATCAGTCTACTATGCAAATGCAAATCACCCTTGTCACTGAGGCTATATGGATCATTTCTTGGTGATAGCTCTGGAATCTGTTTTTATTCTGCCTCCCCAATATGATGAACAGTTTGGTTATGCTTAACCACAGTGACTCCAGGTGGTCCACCATCCTGTAGTGACTGTAGCTGCAGGAAGTGCTACCTTTCTCCCATAGAATCATCAGAGACTTAGCCCATGATTGTTTGTCTGAGAGAAGATTTGGAAGTGAGATAACTCAGCAGTTCACATACACACTGCTTTCTTGCCACCCTTTCTTCACCTATGAGCTGTACTATGTGTGCACAGGTTCAAGAACTAAGTGCACTACTAATGAAATTCCTCATTTATACCATCACAGTCATGTCTTTGAATGGCAAGGAAAAGCATGTGTGTTCATTGCCCGAAATTTGATTAAAACTGGACATCGTCAAGATTGATAGCTGTCAGCAAAAGAGAGAACCCTGAACAGAACAGCCAATGAGGAAGGAAGAGAGTCACAGGAAGGGAGATAAAAGTTCAGGTTCTCACGTGAAGAATTTATGATACAGCACAAAGGCTGCTTCTTTTTGTCCACACTTTTCCTGTTCGGCTGCCATTTTGAAGAGGTTTTTCCTCAGGCTCAGGTAAGTGGCCCAGGAAAAATAATTGTTGATTTCGATGTTTTTCCCCAGAGCAATTAAGTGTTGGAATCTCTCTTGGGAGGGAGAGTGACATCATCTTGTCTGCGGATGTTTTACAACAGAAAAAAGGAAACATCAAACCCATCTTATGCATATTGTCATTCCAGCTCTCTAGCATACAAACACAGTGTGTATGTGTTTGTGTGTGGATGTGTGTGTTTGTGTGTGTGTGTTTGTGTGTGTGTGAGAGAGAGAGAGAGATAGAGAGAGAGAGATCCACAGACCTCTCTCCCTAAAGAAATTAGAGTTTCTACAACAGCAAATGTGGTGATTCAGCTTAATAATTTAGTGAATACCCCCACCCTGGATCACCTTACTATGGTAGTGAGGTGGTAGAGTTGGGACTAGGGATGTAATGACCCTTGAACACATAATGCAAGGAACTCTCAGGAAAGATTTAACTTAAGGGGCTGGCTTACAAACAGCCTACTTATTGAAATTAGTACCAGCAGACCTCACATAGCTAGGAGTGGTTGGGTACACCCAGGAGGGTTATGCATTTGCATGGCCATGAGGAAGGAAAACGCAGTTCCTGCTGTTTAAGAAGTTCAGAAACTAAGGCTGAGAAGCGTCAGCAGGCAATAAACCTTTGAGAACTTGAGCACCTTGGTCCACAGCATTCTACAAGTCTGTCTTGAGTCAGGGTGTGTGACAGCAGAAGTGCAATGTATTCTAAAGGGTAACTGGTCAGAGCATTGACCTGTTTATCCCAGTGGCAATATACAGAAAAAGTGATATATGACCAGCTGGGTGAGAAATTTTGAGGATCACTAGTCTAAACACAGAAAAAGACATTGAGATTTTAAATTTGCCACATAAAATTGCATGCAAATTACCTTTATGTGTAAGTGCATTCAGACTTACCATATTTGTTTTTTCTGTAGTGAATGGTCCTTTATTACCTAGACTCTGTTGGTCTGAGTGCCTAGGTATCACAGGATTCCCACCTGTCCCAAGATAAACAAGCAGTTAGGAAAGGAGATCCTTTGCTTCACTGAGAATTAATGTTTTGTTAATGTATACATGCCTAAAGTAATACCACTGTGCCATCTTGAATTATTCTTCATTGAAAATTCCTAAGGACAAAAAGCATGGAACTGCAGGATTAAAATCCTGGATCTTCATGGCCCCCAAGAACTCAGTAGCATATTGTAACAAGTAGTACTGGCACTGACACTACTTTTAGAGAGTTTGTCTGGAGGACCAAAGCAGGGGCACAGTTGCTCTGTGTCCTAGATCTGACCCACAGTCCCATTTCTCTATCATGATGGTTTCATTCTAACCATAAACACAAGGTGCATGAGGGTTATACTCTGATTCCTGAGTAGGACACAGCTACCAATCTAGACTGTCAGGCAGGACATCTCTGTTCATGGAGGGATAGCAGATGTGGCAGTAGGTTCCCCTCCCATCTCAACACTGCCATTGAACAGCACTAACACTCAAATGCTAGTGTGTAAACTCAGTGGAGGACGGCTGCTACTATGAAGCATCTTGACTCTGAGAGTGTCTGTGTATATCCCAGCTCTCTGTCTGCTTTGTCTTGAAAATCACTCAGGAACTACCAGGGTACTACAATGTATTCATAGAATGCTCATATTCATAATTGTGGAGCACTACCAGTGCTTAACGACTCAGAAGAGAAAAACTAAGCACCAAAGGTATTTGTTCTGGTAAGCTGATCCACCTAGTCACACCGTGTCCCAGCCTCAAGTGCCTTCCTGGTCTACTGAGCTGTATGTTCATTAAATCCTTCATTCTTTGCCATGGGCTGAACAATTTGTACCCTGTGCCTTTCTAAATGTATTTGTCACTGTCATCATTTCTCTGCCTTCAGGACTCTGTGCTGATCTTCCTGTGTTCCATGGTTAATCCCTCCATGTTCTGTGTTCTCCTTTCATCCATTCTATATCCTCTTCCCATCCAACCCCTGCCCCATTTTTGGTTTTATTCTCTGGCTTCATGTAAAGGTGGTCTTATTTTTTATTATTAGCTCCCAGTTTGCCTTCTCAAGAGCATCAGGTTCCTTACTGCCCTGTGATGGCCCTTTCTATCTTAGTGGTCTTCAGACAGATGATTCCTTATACTAGGAATGCTGTTTTTTAAAAATTAATTGGTTTCATTTTATTTGTTGAGTTATCGTCTTATAGACCCAGACTGGCACTTCTGAAGTTACTGTCCAACATAAAATCTCAAATTCCCATTAGATCTCATGCCTCTGGTTCCCCAAGGCTGGCATTCCAGATATATGCCACCATACTCTAGCTAATAACATTAGGAGTCTGTACTGCCAGTCAGGGATGTGTAGCTATCTGTAAAGGGTTTATCAAAACTGGGTGGTAACCTCTTCTTTCAGTGAGGTGCCTCATTAACCCAGTGTTCGGCACAAGGGAGAGCACAGCTGCTCCTGTGCTCTTGACTTGTAGCAAAATGTCTTTCTGTCAGGGAAAGAAGACTTTCTTCTTCCAAACAGCTACAGAGAACACAAATTTACAACTATGGAAGAAGACAGTACATCTACCCAGTTCCAAAGGCTAGTCCATCTTAGCTGCTGATTGAACAATGTCAGATGTCTCATCAAATGTCCTCATCTCAACATTACTGTTGAATAGACCCGACTATGAAGTACTACTGTAGAAAACCCTGTGCAGGCTGTGAACAGAAGAGAAGCATCTTGGTCCTCAGTCCTCCTGTATCCATACCCAGTTCTCTCTCTCTCTGCTTCAGGTGAGACAGTCTCACAAACTATTTGGTTTCCTTCTGTATATACTGTTCCTAAAGACTCAATTCCTCAACAAACTCTAGACTCTGGCAGCAAGTAAGTGAGTAACTGCTCACTCCCAAGTTACAACCCTAGGAAATGTCAGAGCCAAGACCAAGGTTAGGACACTATCTTGTCCCTCATTACTTTCCCCTTAATCCCACCTTGTTTTGATGCTCCCAATTTGGGGGACTGTCCAATTAAAGAAACATGTTAGTTCCTTGTCCTACCTGACGTTGTGGAGGCAGGAATACGAGTAGAGGGATAGGATCTGGATAAAGGGATGAGAAAATGGGTTCTTGGATTTCACAAGAAAAATTCACCTGTGCGATGAATCAGATCAACTGAAAACTGAGCCAGATTTGTTTACTCAGCTCCATGGTAACCTCAAGATTCTTTGGGTGCCTATTGGCTGAGAGGGAAAATGATGTCATATGGCAAATAAAAGCCAACGGTAATCTCAGTAGCCATGTTTTTAAAGGGACAGATGCTAGAAAGAAAGGCTAGATTAGCCCAATGTGGCTGCAAAGTGGGATGCTGAAAGCTTACAAACCAGAGATGATGGTTCCTATTTCTAAGACTCTTAGTTCAGAAAGAGTGTCACATGTTTCTTGCATGTGGTCATTAATAAAGTAATCTATCATTGAAATGTGATTACACTCCCAACAGATAATATTAGTATATGTTATGTTCACAGATATGTTTTTGCTAGGTGTCTTAGTTCCCATTTTATTGCTTTGAACCACCATGACCAATGCAATTCTTTGAACAGGAAGCATTTAATTGGGACTTGCTTTTAGTTTTCAGAATGAATCTACGTCATATCAGTGTCAGAGCTTTTCATGGTGCCAAAAGAGGCAGAGAGTAAGACAGAGAAAGGAGAGAGAGAGAGAGAGAAAGAGAGAGAAAGAGAGAGAGATTAGAGAGACAGAGAGAAAGAGACAGAGACAGAGGCAGAGATAGAGACTTGTCCAGTCATCGGTTTCGTAAACCTCAAATCCTAATCCCATTGAAATGCTTCATCCAATAGTCACCCCCAGTTACCTACCTCTTCTAATAGGTACTACCAGACCCCTAGTGACCCACCCCCTCCAATAGGTACCCCCAGTGACATACTTTTGCAATAGGCAGCATCATCTCAACAAGGCCAGACTTTTCCAAAACAGTTCATACCTGGGGACTAAGAATGCAAATATATAAGTCTGTGGGGTCATTCACATTCAATTCACCAGGAAGGAGAAAAATCTCTAGGTTCAACAAAGACATTCCTGTTGAGAGTTTGTCATTCAGTCTCACTCTGAAGTTCTGTGTGCAAGATATAGTAGGACAGTGGTGTCAGAGATCTTCTAGGAGTAACCTAGGAATGTCTGATTTAACTTAAGGCCTACTCCATGAGATGGAATCTATACTTGACACTGCTTAGGTGAGCAAAATATAGGAACTAGATAGGGTAGAGACCTAGTTTAGAATCAAATACTACTGGTCTAAAAAAAGTAAGTAAAAGTAAAATCTAGTGGTGCCATATGCAATTCTGTAATCTCACTGATCAATGCCCTGTGTGGCCATCATAAGAAAGGCAGAAAATACCTCCTGCAGCAAATGGAAACAAATATAGAGAGCGATAGCTAGATATTATGCACAGAGATAGAGAGTGAGACAGACCGAGAGAGAGAGACAGACAGAGAGAGACAGACAGTGAGAGACAGAGACAGAGAGAGATAGAGACAGAGACAGAAACCTGTCTGATTTATTTGAAGTCTGAAATGTCTTCTTTGGAACCCTTGGGCATCCAGACCAGGCCCCATACATTGTGGCCTGGATTTTCCTGGTAGAGAAGTCCCTAAAATGGCTCAAACCACACCTCTAGGACAAAGAAGAGCACCTGTTAGCCAACTCTTCACCTTGAAATCTAAAAAGCCAGTTCTCCCTATTCTGAAAGAAACCTCACCACCTCTTTATTCCCTTCCTTCTCAGCCTCCTACCCCATCCTCAAGGCCATTTTCTCCATTACTCCCCTCCTCTCCTCCCTCTGCTCCACCCCTGTTACTTTAAGCCCCCCAATGTGACCTCTCTCTTACTGTACCCCAGACCCCAAAGCCAGTTCCCTCTTTCTCCAAACTTCCAATTGGTCTCTCTCAAGCTTCTTTGTCATTATATCCCATTCTTGACCCCATCTCCAAATCCACAAATCCATTCCAAACTCCCCCCAACACTTGCTCTGGAGTCACACACCAACCACCTAAAGAATCTGCTACCCCACTATCAACAGTAAACCCTCCTCTTTTACCCCTCCGCCAGGCCCCTACTCCTCAAGGGGAAAATAACAATCCTTATTGGACCTAAATCCCCTCCTCAACCAGTGACCTTTACAATTGGGAAACAACCTTCTCCTTCTCTGAGAAACCACAAGCTCTAACCTCCCTTTTAGAGATAGTTTTTCATCCAGCATTGGGATGACTGCCAGTAGCTCTTGTAGCCCGTCTTTACCTATGAGGAAAAAGAGAATACTCAGAGATACTAGAATACTAGATCTAGATGATGATAGGCAGTCATCGACCAGTCTTGAAACCAGTGATGGAAACTGTCTTGCCATCTGTCAAAACCAAATTTAATTTAAGATAGGGAATCCCTGAAGATGTGTCGCCCAACTCTAATGGGAGGTTTCCATGCAGTTGTTAGTCCACAAATTTGTTTAAGGATAGTCAGGTAGTTCAGGGACCTAATGAGACCTCAAAAAGGCTGAAGGAACTTTACTGTATCCATTTGCCTATTGTCCCAGAGTCTCCAGAAAACAGACTACTAGCAATATATAGCCTGTTACCCAGTCTGCTACATATGTCAGGAGGGGCAGATACTGGAAGGATTTCGGGGAGAAAATCTCTCCAAGTTGATTGAAATAGCTACTAAAGTCTGTAACAACCATGATGATTTGGAAGACAGACAGGCTAAAAGGACAGCTAGGATCATGATGGCTACATTCAGGGAGGGAGAAAAGCCTTGCCAGAGGAGGCCCCAAGGAAATGTGCCATCTGAAAGACCAATGCCAAACAGAAGGCAAAACTCCAAAATACTAGACCTGGATAAGGACAGATGGCCTCAGGGCTTGGTTTCCCTTCCTGAGACCTGGGTAACCCTCAGAGTGGAGGGAAAACCATTTGATTTCCTTGTTGACACTGGGGCCCAACTCTCAGCTCTGCAACAAACCGATGGACCAATGACCAGGCAGTGGATGATCGTCTAGGGGCTACTAGATCTAAATCATATCCCTTGACAACCCCTAGAGTCATGGAACTGAGACAGCATCAAAATCTGCTTTACTGGACATGTAGATCAATGGCGTTCTAGGTAGAGGGAACAGCTTCAGCAAGGATAGAGAGCCTGAGATGTCAAAAGAGAGTTGTAAGGCTTTTAGGCTAAAGATCTCTTCATGGAAAGTACAGCTGGAGGCATCACAAAGATGGAGGAAGAGCCAAGGCTGAAGTCTGAGAACAAGTTGAGGTTCTTGGTCCAGAGGCTTCTCTCTGCTGTATTTGAAAACCCAGGTGAGGTAGCACAAGGCAGGCCTTTCGATTCATGAAAGAGCATTGCATTGTATCAGATATTTGTTATTGACAGTAACTTCCAAACACAGAATTTCATGGACAAGAATGTTCTCACTGATGTAAGTCTGGATTTTCTCAGTTGAAAACCTTTCTAGGTTAGTCATGACAGTGATATAATTAAAGCATCCTTCATAGAATGACAAGATATTATCAATTCCTAGGAGATAATGCTCTCTCAGTTAAGATAAGTAAATAAAACACTCCTTCTAGAAAATTAAATGTTGGCACCAGATGCCTAGTAAATAATGGAGGAGCAATAAACAGCACAAATCTCATACAAAACGAGCAGTGTTCTCACCCTCTGAACACTGCATCTTAGAATACCCTTGAATGGGCTCATAAACAGCTAATAAAAACATACAGATGAAAATTTTGACTAATAATTGTACAATTTTTGCTCTTCTCTCTTTTCTCCCTTTCACTTTTCAATAGTGTACCTTTATCCAATTTCATCTCTGAATGAACTTTAATGAACTCCAAAGTCATTGTTTTTTGTAGTGTCTCTCCTGAAAACAAGCACCCAGAATACTCTTCCTACACATAAATCAGATCCTAATACCGTTCACTGGTGAATTTTGCTTTACTGAAACAAAATAAGGTAGTCAACAGAAGTATAAAGGTTCATACTCTCTCACAGTTTTATGTTTCAATCCAATGCCTATTGTTTTAGTAGCCTTTGCTACTCTGGTAGAACAGTTCATCCTGGAATCCAGGCAACAAAGAACATGGAAGAGTCTGGGCTCGATCATGCCAGTTATGTCTCACTGCACAAATAATAAAGTATCTAATATCCAGCACTTCTTAGCCTCTCCACTGTGGGGAAAAAGTACATGTGGACATTTGAATATTCCAGATACAAACTGGAGCAAAATGCATAAAAGCCTTTGGATTACTTCCGAACTATAAACAGCAAGGCTTGTCTCTATTCTGGTAGCTTTTCCTGGTACCATACAGAGTCTTCCTCCTCAATGTCTGTTACGTGATGAAACTCAAAATTTATATTTCAGAGGGACAGAGCCTACAGCTCTCCTAAGAGGATAACCTTGTTGCTATTTCAGAGACCGAGAACATTTAATATGTTGTGTCTATTTTGCTTTTCCTCCTTAGTGAACAATTTTTCAAAGCCTGTCTAATAGAAACACATTCTCAATATTTTACTATAGTTTCCCATTATACTGATTCAAAGCCCTTGTTATAATTTATTTCACTTACATATTTTTTTCTGTCTTGCGTAGTAAGACAAAAAACTTTAGAAAGGCATGAGACATGACACTTAAACTGATGTCAAATAATCAAGTCAATAAAGTCATATAAAAATATTCCATGAAGTCACAGAATGCTTATGACTGACACAGACACGGTTCCATTAACTCACAGCAGCAAATACTCAGAAAACAAGTGTTTAAAGCATTATAGGAACTTTCTTTAATTGACCTGATGTTCTACAGCACATTGTAAGTTTGCTTATACCATTTGTTATTTCTTGCTGGTGCTATGTATTACCCCCAAGCCTTCTTCCCCAGGATCCTTCCTTGTCTCTGCTAACCATTGCTCAATTCCATTCTTGTATGGCACTGATGTTCACCTTCAGCATCTGTCTTTTGTAGTAGGCTTATATAATGCCCCCAAATCCCATTCTTGTTGTTGCAAATGACAGAATTTATTCTTTAACACTGAATAGTATCCCAGTGTGTACATGACACAAATTATGAGCTCATAGATTCATTTTTTATCTTAATTATTGTGAACAATGGAGAAACAACCTCTGGGTGCATTGTCTTTCTGGCACAATGCCCTCCTCTTCTTCTTATGTGTCCCAGAATTGATATTAATGGACAATATTATTGTTCTATTATTAATGTTTAAGAAACGTCCATACTGTTTTCCGTAATAGCTGGATTTGTTTACATTTATGTTAACAATACAGAAGAGTTCATAATTTCTGCTTCTCTCTCGAAATTTGTTGTTATCTCTTTAATTAAGGTGAAGGAGATTAGACCAGGTGAGACGATATTTGGGTCGAGTTTGTGTTCCCCTAATGATTAGAGATACTGAACACTTTCTGGATTGGCTTTTTATATACCAGGTTTTGAGAAGCAATTTCAGACCTTCAGACATTTTAACTTGGCACTTACGGTTTTGTGCTTAGTTCTTTGAATTTATTGTGTATTTTTTATGAATACAAACCATGTGTGAAGCAGTAGATTGGGTTTTGTTCATCATTTTATTTGTAGGACATATGTTTTCACCTTGATAGGATTACATGTGTCCATTTATACCTCTGTTACTTCGGCTTTGGGGATATTATCCACATCGCTGCCTGGGTCAAAATATGGGACATTTTAGATGTCAGTCTATTTTGTATTGAGATTTTATGTATTGTGAGAAAGAAAATATTTCATTCTCCTGGTAATTTATAACCTATTTTCCACCACTGTTTGTTGAAGAGTCTATCATGTCATATATTCTTGGCTCTACTTTTAGATACCAGTTATTCATACTGTGTTAATTAATTTCCAGTTAAGGATTCTGTTCCACTGTTTATGTTTATGACTTGCTGGTAGTGGTGCAGTGTTTTGGTTACCATAGATTTGCACTATATTTTAAAGTCAATGTGATGCTCCTGGGTTTGTTTCTTTGTTTGCTTGTTTGTTTGCTTTTCTTGTTTGGTTGTCTATCTGGATATCCCAACCCCACCCCCACTCCCCGACCGGTTAGGTAATTTCTAGAATTGCTTCTTTTTGCCATTTCAGCCAAAAGGTCATTACTACTTTGATGGAAATTACACTAAATCTATACTTACTTTGTGTAATATCTCTATTTTATCTTTATTCTTCAAAACATACATTACAGAGATAGGATCCCTGTGCCCTTACAGTCTTAGCATCTTTACAGTCTTGTTCAGCTTGTGATGAATATTCCAGATTGGCTCAGAGTTTGGTCGATGATAAATATTTTCCTTTTTCTCTTTCCCCATGAAAATAATTTCATGTCTTCACAGAGAACTTGATTATATTTTTTCTCAATAAAAAATAGATTGTATTTTTTTTCTTGATAGCTTTTTGTCACAAGTATAAACATGAAACCATATACTGCAGTCAGCTACAGTTATTCAAAGATGTTTAAGCTTTTCCATCATCTAGCTATTTTCTGGGAGTGTAGCTATAAATGGGGTGAGCCTTCATTATAGAAAAAATCAGGCCTCTGGTAGATCCATACCTGGAGTCATCACATATGCAAAAGAACTTGGGACTCATCAAACTTTACAGCATTATAGAATATGGCAAGTGTCTTCCTTAGTAAAGGGTTATATTCTTTAATGTCAAAGTCTGCTGATTTTTGAAGGTTCTGGAACTTCCGAATACATTTCCATCAATGGTCATGAATATTGAACATTCCCATTCCTGAGTGCCTTGTACTTGCTGTTGTTTCCATCTGAAACAACCCCCTCAACACACACACACACACACTCATACTCACTCACTCTCTCCTGTGCTTGAACAGCTGGTCTCCAGCCTGTGGCATTATCTGGGAAGACTGTATAATATTAGGAGGTAGAGTCTTGCTAGAAGAAGTGGTTCATTTGGGAGAGCCTTGAGGTTTTATTGCTGTTCCTATTTCCTTCTCATGCTTTCCTTCTCTGCAGACACAATGACAACAGCTGCCTCCTGCCCCTGCCTGTATACCTTACCCACCATGATGCACTGTGTCCCTTGGTACTGGAAGCCTTTAATAAACCTATTTTCTTTGTTTTTACCAGATACTTTGTCATACTTACAAGTCAACACAGTGCCTGGTGGGAGCTATGGGACTATTGGTCAGGTTAACGCTGGTCTTTTTCACCAAAATGGATAACATCTGTTATTTAATTTATAAAGCCCCCCTTTCTTATTTTATTATGAAGATCTAACTCTCCAAAACAAAACTGCCCTTTGTTGTAATCAGTACATGCCCTGGGAGAATGTAGCACAGCCCATGTGGACAATGGCAGCACTGACATGATTGATGGAGTTGGCTGTCTTGGGTCAGATGACAATTCTCACTGTCCTGTGTTGCACTGTAGGAATGGGGTATTATCGGTATCTGGCTTTCCTGTGAGTCTGTGGGAATTAATAAGATAATTACTGTTTGAATAAAAACTTGAGGTGGTAACTGCCCAATAAATGTTTGCTACAATAATGATATAAACATATATATTCAAGAGATTGCATTTAAAGGTTCATCTGGCAGAAGCAACAACTGGGGAAATTAACATACCAAGGAGTGAAGTATTTCATTCGAATTTGAAATAGAGCTGGCAATAGAGCAGATAAACATTTGGATCACTGTTCTCAGAGCCAAGGCAATGAGAATGAGTGGAGAAAGGCAGAAGGGAGAAATGGGTATCCTGAAGGTTACTCCTATAGACAGAAGAGGCAGGGCTTGGAAATGATCCCAATATTTGAAGTTTTAGTCCAAGGAGAGGGTTAGGAATTTTAATAGGTCATGTGCAAGATTTTTTTTTTAAGCAGATGACATTTTCTTCTCAAGTACTGATCAACTTCAGTGTGATTCACATATCAAGCTGTGCATGACATAGCAGGAATTGTGGCTACAGCTCACAAGTGACTAAATAGCAGACATTATACTGACACACAGATCCTACTTTTTAAAATCTGATAAAATATTAACTTATTATTTAAGAAAACTGAATTTTTAATAAAATATTCCCTACAAAACTTGAATAGTTAAGTCTGAGATGTTGGCTCTAACCTGTTTGTCTTGAAAGCATAAAGACTTGAGTTCAAAATCCTGGGACACATGAAAATCCTGGCAGCACCACAGTACGCATTTCATCTCAGCACCAAAGAGACAGGGACAGCACATCTATGGGCTCAGTGACTACCCAGACTTGTCTTTTTGGTGAGCAGCATGACATCAAGAGGCCCCATGTCAGAAAAAAAGGTGGATGACACTCGAGGAATGATTTCCAAGGTCATCCTTTGGTCCTCACTTACATAAACAACTGCTCACTAATGCGCACTAACCCCCACACACGGACACATACATGTGTGCAATATATAGCAAAAGAGTGTTAAAATGATTGACATTATTATAAAACAATTATGCTGAGCACAATCATTCATAGTGCTCATCCTACAATTTATGAATTATGTGAAAAGTCACAAAATGAGTGGAGGTAGCTGCAGGTTTTCTTTGACTTTAGCTTTATTTCCATTACAGAATCTGAAAGGGGTGTGTGGAGTTGTCGTTCTTTTGTGGAATGTTCTAGGGGATCACAACTACAAATCCTGCTCCTCTTGGTAGTAACAACTGCAGTCAGGGTCGATTAATTACAGGGAAACTCTATTTGTATTTTTTTTCTCCTACCTCTATAAATTCAGCCTGTTAGGCTAACCTTCTAAAAGAAGACTTTCTTTTAGGTTTGATCTTTACCTGCAGATGAAAGTTTAATGACCTTTATTTCATTGTATGATATAGAGAAATGTTTCTTCATACATATGGGTGATGTCCACAGACCCACCATTTATCCTGTTGCTTTTAGTTCTTTCAGGAAGTGTTTGTAATTTCTTTGAATTAATTACACTTCCTTCCAGGGTCTGACCCTTATTTATTTATATTTATGGAATTTAGTCTTACATTATCTGCCACATTTACAAACTTTCTTCTCTATATACATTTATGCAGATTATATTTGCTACTATAGAATTTATTAATGCTCTGTCTTCCTATATACCCTCTGGCTCTATACAGACTTTAAGTGTTTCATTCCTTCCCATTACAGCAACACTGATTATATGTCACAAGGGAAATAGTATGTGTGCTAGTTTATGTGCATGTGGTCCCTCAGAGAGTTTTACCAACTCCTAAGAAGAAAGATTCTTCCTTGCACTTCAAGATATGCTATATGGAATGGTTGATTTTTATTTCAGTCCTACGGAACATAAAAGAACCCTTACAAGGTAGCTAAAGATGCTTTACTTTGGTGTCAAAGTAAAGGTGTCAACCTTTATATGATCGGTTGCTTCAGCTCTCTAAAGAGTAATCTCCACCCTGTGCCCCCACACCACACAGCAGTGTCTATGCATTATCTGTCTAAACCATCTATATACATTGGTTGTTATTACTGTCTTGTTTGGTTGTTCTTTGGAAGGATGGTTAGCTTTCTGATAGTCTATTACATCTCAAGTGTTTAGTATTTCCTTTAGCAAAATCATGATATCATATTTTGGAGTAAGGCTAATTATTACATGATTTTAAAGGTCTTGCCTGACTATCCTACAAAGTTTTATCTCTGACTATAGATGCATTCATGTGTATTAAAATTTTTGATCTTATAGAAGGCAGTAGGCATTGGAGTAGTATCAGAGAATATGTAACTGAATATAAATCAGAAATTACTGTTTTCAAATGTAAATGAAAGAAGGGTTGAGACCTTAAGTCATAAAACTAGTAAGAAATGATAAGAGTGGGTTTTGAGGGAAGGTGATAGAACACAGGTCATGTGAAGGGGGGGATAATAGAACAAGAAGGGTTAAAAAGGTGGGAATGGGAAGTCAGAGGAGTGGAGAGATTGGAGGACAATTAACACTAAGACCTCTGAAAACACCATGCAGAAGCCTGTTACTGTAGATGCTTCCAAAACCATACACATATATACATGGAGACAAAGTTTAAATAGACTTTCTGTATAATGTGAGACAATGATTTTCCCTGAAGCCAAGCTCTCTGGTAAAAGACCTAGTGCCAGGTGTGGGTTGTTTGTCACACACACACACACACAGACACACACACACACACACACACACACACACACACACTATAAGGCATTGCCATTGCTTTGGTTACTCTTTACAACATGGTGATAAGACATTATTACTGAAGACTACAGATGCTTGAATCATAAGACATTGAGAAATTAAGCTTGAAACTTCTCTACTTTCTAGCTTCCAGAGTACTAGAAAGTGCTACTTATATTACCAGGGAATTAAAGTAATTATCACCCAACTATTAACCCTGTGGCCTGGCAAGATATGCCACTTATACCTATGCCATGGATTTTATAGGTTTAAACCATTTTCTAGTTTTAAAATGCACTATAGAAGTCAGAATTCAAGTTTGGGCCAAAAATCCATGGCTGGCTTAGGTTTAAGGACCCAAGGGAGAACATAGTACCATTACTTTGATAAATAGACATAATCATAAACTGCACCATAACCAGCATAAGATAACCTTTATTTTATAATACACAGTGATTCATACAGAGGTCCACACTAGTGAAGGAGCTTGCCAGCAAGCCTGATAACCTGAGTTCAATCACCTTATGTTGGAAGGAGAGAATAGAATCCTGAAAGTTGTGCTCTGATTTCCACTACATTCATGCTGTGGCATGGTTTAAAAGTAGAAGTACTCTAACAAATAATATCAATTAAGATAAAAAGAGCTTACTCAGTACCTCCCAGTCTACATAGCCTTCCATCTATTAGTTTCTGATGAGGTGCTTTCCTATCTGCTTTCAGATCCATCATCCCAAAAGAGGAGCCTGAAAGTTAACAAGTTCTAAGGATGAGTGTGAAGAGCAGGACTCTGGCCTGTGATGCCTGAGATACTAGTTGGGAAACCCATCTCTAGTTAAATATAATTTTACAAAAAGAATCACTGCTACCCATGTTATTTTTCATGAGACATTTTATATAGTGTAATGGTTTGGATGTGAATGATCCCATAGGCTCATATATTTGAATACCTTGTCACTAGGGAGTGGCACTGAAAAGATTAGGAGGTGTGGCCTTGTTGAAGGAGTGTGTCAATGAGGTTGGGCATTGAGGTTTCAGAAAGCCTATTCTAAGCCCAAAGTATCTCTTCCGGCTACCTACAGAAGTCGATGTAGAATTCTCAACTACTCCAACACTATGTCTGCTTGCATGTGGCCGTGCTCCGTTCCATGATGATAATGGACTAGAACCCTGAAACTGTATGCCAGTTAAATGCTTTCTTGCCATGGTCACGGTGTCTCTTCACAGCAATAGAATACTGACTCAGAACTCGGTAAGAGGGAATGGGATATTACTGAGACAAGCATGACCATCCTGCTTCTTAGGGAAATGTAGACTTTGACACTCTAAATTAGGAATGAAATTGAAGGCTTTAAGTGGGTCTTAATAGGACATAGTGGTAGGAGCACCTTTCATTATAAGTCTACATAAGAGTGACGACTAATATTCAAATGGCAAAGTCAATACTAGGCTGACTTGAAATCTTCTCTGCCAATGTCATTAATCTAAACCTCTTCTATTTAGCCTTAGGCAGATTTATGATGAAAAGATGCATGGTGAGCAAGAAAAAAAACACAAAATGAACAGTTTCAGGTATACATGGAAGTGTAATTGGGGCTAAGCTCAGTGTTTGAAGAGATAAACCTTTTAAAGAAAATCCTGATATCAAATGGAATAAAGGAAGTGGTGACCTCAGAGGAAGACACCGCTCATCTAAGCTTCCAACTTGTGAAAAGGAATTCAAGAAAGACTTAATCAGTGAAGGAAATGATCAACAACAGAGAGCTGATGCAGCTTTGAAGGAGGGCCCCATGTTCTACATCCAACAGGCAACAGAACGTGGCAGCTTCGGTGATGTGGTTCTGACTTTGAATCAATGCTATAAGATAGAGGTTGTAAAATCTCCCTTCATGGCTAAAAAATGCTGCCAAGGCAAAGCTCAGAGAGACCATTGTGTGAAGTTGTGAAGATGCAGCCTGCACTGTGTTGGAGACCTCAAGATGTTGGAGATGCCAGAGTCATGGGAAATCTACCAAGGGAAGCTGAAGACTTGGTATGTGATGAGCCCAAGAGAGAAGTGTGTTGCAATAAACAAAACAAAAAGGAATTGAAATCTGAAAAGTATTTTGACATCAGAAATAGAAATGCAGAGTTTAGCTGTTTGTCTCCAGTCTTGCTTTGATTCAGTATTTCCTCCCTTTTGGAATGATAGTGTATATTCTGTGCCATTGTATGCTGGAAATATGTGACATGCTTTTTTATTTTGATTTTACAGGGGTTACAGTTAAATACTGCATTGAGACTCAGAAGAGACTAACTTTTAAACAGTGTTGAGACTGTGATAAGACTGTGGGGACTTTGGAGTTAGACTAAATGCATTTTGCATTGTAATAGGCCTACAAGCCTATAGGGGAAAAGGGAACAGTGGTTTGAATGTGAATGGCCTTCACATGCTCATAGATTTGATTACTTGATCTCCAGGGAGCTGGACTATTTGAAAAGATTAGGAGGTGTGGCCTTGCTGAAGGAAGTGTGTCACTGGAGGTGGGATTGAGGCTTCAAAAATAGCACTTCAAGCCCAGAGTCTCACTCTTCCTTCTGCCTGTAGATCTGGATGTAGAATTCACAGGTACTTCTTCAGCACCATATCTGACTGCACGTAGCCCTATTCCCTGCCGTGATAATAATAGAGTAAACCTCTGAAACTCATAATCAAGTCTCAAATAAACATTTTCTTTTGTAAGAGCAGCAGTGGTCATGGTGTCTAGTCACAGCAATAGAACACTGACTAAGATATACAGCAAATTTTTAATAGTATAGAATATCCCGAGCCTGCTTCTCCCTGTGTTTTTACCAAAAGAACACATCAGCTTTGTTGAAGGGTACAACTCATTTTGGGAAAAGTCTTTTCACCTGCCTCAACACGTCTATGGAGATAGAAAATGTTTGAAGTTTCCTTTTAACATGGAGCACAACACAGACTTAGAGCTTGAAGACCAGATTTACGACTATTTTCCTTTTCCATGTTGTAATTTGTACACCCACAGGAGTCCTTCCTCCTGGACCACTGCTGATTCAGGCACCGAGCTTTGCAACTTTTCCCATCGTTATTTTCTTTAGATTCTGATGGCGACTCTTTGAGGCATCACTTAACTATATGATGAACTCAAGTATCTAAAGCAGAATATTTTCATGTAGAGGTAATACACACGTATTTGATTCTTGCCTCTGTTTGTGAGGCGTGAGACTTGGGCATCTGTGGCCTCTAATTTCCCTTCTATCTCTTGCTTTAACATCTCACCCCTTCATTTTGTGATGTGGTAAATAGTGAGGTCTAAAGCCATGGTCCACATTCTGAGTCAGATCCAACCCATTGGATTCTGAGCTAAGATGCACGGCTACTTGGTTCATTTAGTTTCCATCTTGGCATTTATAGACTTCTCCTGCCCCAACCATAGGCTCTGTTAATGTAAAGAGTCTCCTTAGCCTTTTTCCCTTGGAACCTCTTAACTGTGAGATTAGCTTGTCTTGAATTCAATATTTTTTAAAGAAAATCCTGTGAGGATTATGATGATGGTTTTCTTGTGGTGCTACAGCCTTGCTAGATGTAGATATGATTACTGATGAAAAACTATAATCAGTACCAGAGATTAGCAGGGAACCCTGCCCTGCAAGCCTCTGAATTGCTCCCTACATGGAACAGAGAAATCTATTTACTTTAAGTATCAAAATGAATACGGTACAATACACTTGCTGTGCTATGATGTATAATTTATAAAGCAATACAGTGAAGTGCATAAATCTAAAATATGGTGTGTACTTATGGGAGTTTTAAGATAAGATAATGTGTTACAAAGACTGTCTCCTTCCCTCCATAAAAGCAAAAGATCATGGGATGCTGCAACCCATGTCACTTTTTTATTGGCACTTTTACTTCAGGAAATTGTTTTTTAATTTATCTGGGTGATGTGAATGAGCCAGTGAGTTCTGATTTGTTGCTTTGAATTTTGTACTACATAAAGAGAAATATCATTAACATCAAATTATTATGAAATAGTTTGTAGCGTTCACTGTAGAAAGCTGGGTTCCAACTGCAGAGAAATTGATTGAGAACAGGTGAAAGCACATTCAAATAAAAGCCCCTCAAAGGCTGTTTACATGAATAATGGATAATCTGATTTTCATTTTAGCTCTCTGTGAAAGGGAAACTCAATAAAATATAATATATCCAAAGAACATTGAATAAGAGAAAATGACCTATGAATGTGGTTGACTAGAAATCCACAATGAATATAGTGTGTATAGAAGAGTGAGGCCTGAAAAAGAACTCAGCCACCAAGAGTGCTTGCTGCTCTTGCAAGTTTGCTTCCCAGAACCCATAACTGCTACTAACTCTATCTCCAAGGGATCAGATGACCATCTTGCTACGGTCATCTACGCATGCATACACACACACACACACACACACACACACACACACACACTAAAAACATAAAAGAGCAGGTAATACAGGTAAAGCCACACATTAAAAAATAATAAATATGCACACAGGAGGAAATGGGCTTTGGGGCAGCAGGCATCCACCTGCCACCTGATGCTGAGGTAGGCTAATATTCAATATTGACACTGCCCGATTAGTTCGGCATTTTCATCTACTGAGTGGAATTTAATACACTTGTCTTCAAAGATTAAGTCCACTGACACAAGGAGACTGACTCTTTGATGCCCAAGCAAACATTAGCTATTGATGTCATATTAACATTGTAGTCCATGCTTAAGTTACCTCCTTCTAAAATTAAAATGTATCACTTTAGCTTTCTGATATGTAACTGTGCAGCAACAGCTTTAATCAGACTATCTTTTTCCTTCATGTGAAGTGTTCTGTATTTTTGCCTGATGTGAGCAGAGCAAGCCTGAGACAACTCCCACCCAGTGCTACATGGTCTAGGTGGGACTAGACCCAGGGTGCCACTAAGATGAGCAAATAAGTGAAGGAGAAATGGGAAAAAAAGAGAAGCAGAAGGATGTGGGCATGAAGAAGAGGTGGAGCTAGAGACTCAAGGGTAGTGAGGAACAGCCTGATGTGAGTTGCTAATGCCACCTAAGGCCATGGTGAGGACCTGACCCATGTTGCTGCCAATGGCCATGTCTGGGTCCATGGCCCTGTTACCACCAAAGACAAGTTGGACATCCCTGATCTGGGCTGCTGGCTATAGCCATATTGATGTTTGAGGCCTGTGCAGAGCTGCTCCATCCCTTGCCTGGGCATCAAATGAGAGTTGGTCCTGTCTCTAGCCAGCTGAAGCTCTTGGAAGAACAGGGCCTCATACTTTACTAGCTGTGGCATTGGATGAGCTATCCAGGGCAGGTCTGGAGAGCTCAACCTGGTGGTGTGGGTGCAGGACAGCTGATGGACCAGCTCAGCTACCATTCAGGCCCAGATCCAGGGCTTTGAGTTGGTCCACCCTAACATTTACTCCATCTGTGAACTGCTAGAGCATGTAAATGGCCAGTTCCTGAAGATCCAAAGCTTCAGGGTCTCCAAGACACCGGGCAACAAAAGGGTCTCCAAGAAGAGTCCTGGTGAGAATCCAGTATTGATGGTGGAGCACAAGCCAGAGGCCTCACACCAGACCAGTAACTCACTGCATTGAACCCTTGCAAGTAAAGCTATATGTACAAAAGGGTATACTGTGGGACACATTGTGACATACTACAGCTTTTCTAAGGAGAAGGGCAGAGAGAAGATACAAAGGGACAGGGTGATGAGTGGGATTGGGGACCATGATGTGAAATTCACAAAGAATTAATAATAAGTTAAATAAAAATACTATTTTATTCTCTTTCCTTGAAACTAATAGTGGTTTAGTCAAAGGAAAGCAGAAAATATATGTAGATTTTAGGTTGATGTTTGCATAATTAACATATTAACATAATTAGATTCAGGCTTCCTTCTTACTTGTTAAATTTAATTACTTAGCTTCCATTCAGTCACAATAACTTTACATTCAAAATTAGCTTAGTTGATAAATCTGTGGCTACATTTAAATCATAGTTTGTATAAACCTCTTCTTAGATGTTCACTTCAACTGTTGCACCAGAGCTATTTTACGTGTAAAATCCTTATTTCTCATATTTGTATCATGTTGCTAAAATATTGCATAGTTGAAACCGGATTTATCAGAGTAGTTGAAGATGGCTTTCAGTTTCAAATCCCTACATAAGTACCAATATAGTAGATGATGAAATATTTAGTGGGGTCTCTGACTGGATGCCCTACCACCTATTAAGTCAGTGATTATTTTTATCTATCCTGGGAATAATTTCACTTCAAAGAAAATTTCACTTGGCAGACTTAGAGCATGACCAGTAAGACAAATGTATGAGCTTAAAAATTCATCTATGTTTGAGGAAAAGGTGGGATAGAGGTAGTGAGGATGGAGAGTCAGAAAGTTAAGAATGAGTTCAGCATAAAGAAAGAAGCTTAGAACTCAGCAAGACGTTTTAGTAACAGCCCAAATCCAATGCTGTGTTTTAACCCTACAGAGTGTGACACAGCTGCAGAGCCTCAGGCATTGCAACAGACTGTGTAACTCTCCTTTAAAAGTACATTGTGGCTTTAGGAACTACCTGTGTAGGATAAATTACTACAGGAGAGCTACACCTGTTATTTCAGACTCACCTTTGAGGAAGCAAAGCTTGGGGCCAATTTGTGCTACAGCAGTGGAATTTCAGAGTGTAACTATTCCCACAACTTAACAGACATTGTGTGCTTAACACTAAATATATTTTGGATAGCAGTAAGTCCACTCTGGTAGAGAGTAAGAAAGTTGTTTAATTCATTGAAGAAGTAATAGAAAACAAGGACAATAAGCAGTTAAAATGTACAAGTATTTGAGGCCCCAGGGAGCGGGGAGGTTTGGTGGGATTGGGACATCCTCTTGGAGATGGGAGAGGAGGAATGCGATGAGGAACTGTCAGAGGGCAGACCAGGAGGGGGATAATGACTGGACTGTGAAAAAAAAAAAAGATTAAAGAATAATAATTTTTAAAAAGGAAAAAGAAAAAAACGTACCAGTATTTAAGAGGGATTTTACCCTTGTGTAATGAAGTAAGTAGATAAATTAATAGAATGAAAGGTGGTGAGATGGCTCAATGGATAAAGGCCTGCCACCAAGCCTGACAACCCAAGTTTCGTCCGCATGTCCCACGTGGTTAAAGTAGAGGACAGAGTCTTCATACGTGTCCTCTATCCTTCACTTCTGCCCTGTGGCATGTACAGTCATATGTACACACAAAATAAATAAAGCCAATGAAATGTAGTATATTTTAAAAAAAAATTAAAAATTCACTCAGTGAAAGAAATTTGTGAATATACAGTAACATTTTCGATAAAGTTAATTAACTGATCTGTTGTAGGATAAGAAAGAATAGGCTTGGGACAAGTTAATGTCAAAGAAAACATTTCATTCTAGGTTGGGTCTGAGTTCTGGGATTTTGTGATCTAGGGATGTGTCACAGGTTTTGGTGTGCACCATGAAAAGGCAAGGTTGTGAACAAAGAGTAAATAATTCTATTATGAGTATAGAATAGAGAACAGGTGATTAGCCAGTCTCGCTGGACAGACTTCCAAGATGTAAAAGAGATTATTTGTTTCTTGGTAAATACAAATTATCATCAGCTGAGCATAGAAAAAACTTGCTACTATAGACTTGCCTTGCTTAAACTGTTAATGACAAAAGAATTATTTCTTTGGGGTTATGATGAACTTGTGGAGAGAAACATAGATGGGAAATGTTTAGTTAGGTATCAAAAGACAAATGAATAATCAATAATCCTGTTGTAATTTCCATTTGTGGAATGATTTTAATCTGTTTTTGAAGGCTTTGTTTTTGCGGTGATTGCTTTTAGAGAATATTTAACTTCTGGCTAACTTTATAGAGAATTTTGTCTTATATGATATAAAAAGCCAAAAAAAAAAAAAAAATCCTAGAGCTTGCTTGTTCACGTTTGCTTCATGCATCCAGTGTGTGCCAGTGTGTGCCTGCTTCACATTGTTGCTGACTCCATATCCTCCTCCTTGGATTGCTGTCAGAGCTGGTCTTTGACAACACACCTCTAGGAGTGTTGCCAGACAGAAAATGAAGACGAGATCTGATGAAAGCAGTGAAGACATGGGCTGGACTGCAGAAAGCAAATGCCAAGATTCAGCTGGCATCAGCAGTGTCCCCAGGCTTGTCGTTCTCCATAGAGGACAGACTCACAACATGTCCTCTTACACCTGGGGACAGTGTGTAGCAATAAATCCTCCACGCTGGAAGATTCCAATGCACAGAGATAAGCCAAATGAGTATGCAGGATGATTAGGACAGGAACTGACATAGAATACCAGTAAGAAAGGAGACCAGATTCTATGGACTCTGCAGACATTAGTCCTTCCCCACTGAGGAGAACAATGCTATGAATCTTAATCCACCCATTCTGACAAGTGGCTACACAGTAATTGAGTCCAGTGTAGAGTGAACACCTGAGACTAACTAAGAATTCTGACACTGACAACAGAACACTTGATCAGGGCACCACCTTTACCCATAAGTCCTGATAGATCCCCAAGTGCTGAAACACTTGAAGCTAGCCTTGACAGAGGTCTTTGCACTACCTTTCTGTCTTAATTAGGGTTTTACTGCTGTGAAGAGATACCATGACCAAGGCAACTCTTGTGAAGGAAATGTTTAACTGGGGATGGCTTACATTTTCAGAGGTTCAGTCCATTACTATCATGCTGGGAAGCATGGTGGCATTCAGGCAGACATGGCGCGAGAGAAGGAGAGCTCTATACTTGAGTCAGCATACAAAAGGAGGAGAGAGAAACATTGGGCCTGGCTTGAGCTACTGAAACCTTAAAGTCCACCAAGTCATTCCAAGTGTTAGACTTCCTCCAACAGAGCCACACCTTCTCTAGCTAGGCCTCACCTCCAACATTGCCACTCCCTGTGACTCCATGGGAGCAATTTTCATTCAAACCACACTTTCCCACTAGGCTTTGTGAAGCCCCAACCACCAGAGACCCTAGAGTCCACCTGAATCAGCTCCCCTGTGTCATCCTTATCAGACTGCCCAGAGTTTTGTCAAAATGAAGTTTCAAGTAATTACTTTTTTCCATTTAGCATTAGTACCTGGCTTTGCCTCAATGACACATTTTACCATAGTGTATCTTTGCTTATTAAAAATGAAAGAGAAGGAATTTTTTCTTCAAAATTTACTTGATAATAGAGATTATGTTCTATAAATATCTGTTGTTAGTAACTTGGATTGTGTGTGCGTGTGTGTATGTGTGTGTTTGTGTGTGTGTAAATAGAGATATATAAATATCAACAAAGGTATTTAACAAATTTTACATTTTCAACCTCAGCCAGAGGAATATGTTTTTAAAACTCAATCATTTGCATTGTTTTCATGTGAAAAGTATATCTCCTATTTTTTTCTGGCAACAACATGCTTTCTTAAATAACCTATGATATAAAGGCTTTTATAGTCCAACTATTAACAAACATTGCAAAGTGTCTCAAAGAGGAAGACCTGCTTTATCTGCAAGTTCTGAGAAGCTTAGATTCAGCACTTTGTTCATAACAAGAAAATCTTATGAAATGAAAATCCAGGAACTTGAGCTTATGCAGTGAATCACTTCTGAATGAAGAGGCTGTTCCTCTTCATAACTGATAACTTTGTAACCACCAGAAAGCCCAAGTCTTCTTACCTGGAGTAGAAACTACTGGGACAAGAAACCAGTAGGAGGTGATGAATAGCTGACCACAGCCCTTCATACCCAACCATCCTGGATAGTTCTCACAGTGAGTGAGTATCTGAGAGATTCTTTAGGGTCCTGGAAAAGAAAACAGAAAATAGAAGCAGTTTCTTCTGAAGGACAAGGCCCATGTCAGGGGCAAAGGCTGCATCAGGTCCTAAGCCATCCAGGAAAATGACTGATGATCATATGGATGGATGCAGAAAGGCTCTTGATAAAACTCAATATGCACTCAAGGTAAAATGCTTAACTTCCTCCAAAGGACAACCTGGTTTATAAAAGCCCATGGTCAACCACATGCTTCATGGTGAGAAGAAAAGGATGTCCTCCCTTGTCACTCCCTGTTCAGTTAGTGTTGAAACTTGAACCATGAACAACAAGACGAAAAATAGAAAATGGGAAGAAGACATGGAACTCAAACACTATTGTCTATGAAGACAGTACCCTCCACACAAAAAAAGTCCTCCTGGAAATAGAAAGTGAATCTACAAAAACAGTAGATACAAGGCCATTCTCGAAACATCAGACACACAGTTGTTTGTCTGTGTAGTGGTATATCAGCCAATAATACTGAGCAACACATACACAAACATATGTGCACACACATTCATGCAAAAGCACATATAAGTATACACATACACAGTTTACATATAAAAACATACTCACGGCATACACATACACACAAGCAAGTGAAGGGACACAAATATGCATATGAACACATGAACACACAAACACGGACACATATTCATGTCTAAATGTACATATGCACTCATGCATATGCATACATATACATTCATACAGATACACATATGCACATGCACAAGCACACACTAATATACACATACAGTTCACACACTTGTATAGACAGACACATGTTCATACATATACATACATCTAACATACAAACACATAAATGTAGGCATACTTAATTAGTTTTCAAAATGGACATTATATGTTTATTAAAATAAATGACCATATAATAATTATGAAAGCTGAAAAACAATGTACTGTTTGTACACTGAAAACCCAGAAAAGCCTGAGGACCAGGGAGGAAGACAGTGAGAACGGTGCTGCCCCAGCACATGGTTAGGTGTTTTAAATGTGCCTCGTGGAGAGTTGACTTCAATTCAGAGGCAGAACTCTGGGTGGAATCCTGAGAGAACAAACAGAGAGGACACTGTATCTTCAACTGCACGGGAAATACCATCACCACAAAAGTGGCTTTCCATGGAGAGGCTCATCCACTGCCCTCTGGATGTGCTGACTTCATGTTTGCACACATGAGGCAAACTCAGCTACATGGTTTGTGGTAGTGGCGGCTGCCTTCAATCTCTCACCTGTGAAAAGGGAAGGTTGTGTGTGTAAAATCTATTATGTGAGAAAGTATGAATTTTATTTCACAACAATGTATCTGATGTGTGACAAATTCAGCCCAAGTCAATGAGTTTTAACAATTGTGAAATCACTCCAGTGTGGCACCTGCACTCTGTGTACTGCATTTGTAAGACTAACACTAAGCTAAAATAAAAATGCCTTTTGAAAGGGTTTAGAATCCTTCCCCCAACAAAGAGTAATGGTGAAATAGAGTTTATTTCAGCAGCAAACACAACACAAGGAAAGGGCTCACAAAGGAGGCTCTACTCATTGTGGCTCCTGGCCCCATCCCCTACTCAGCCCTCTCAACCCATCTTTTCAGAACACACTGGAGATTACAGACTTGGCAGCATATTGCTTTAGGTCAAGATAAAATCCAATGAGAGTGCCATGTTTTGGGCGAGAAGCAGAGTGCAGTAATTGGTTATTTCAGCCAATAATACTTTGCAATTATTTTGGTTGGCAAGAATTCATTAGCCCATTGACTACTTGGTAGGAAAATACCTAATTTTCCTTCCTGACAAGTTACTGTGTCTCACCTTTCTAAGTAAACTTGGTCAAAAGTCAAACTACAGCAAAGCTGACCATAGAGGTGGGAGAAATCTATATTCTACTTTGCTGCTTTTGTAGATGTTTTTAATATGTTTACTTTGTATCTGTCTGCAATTGATTGTCTGTGGCAAAATAATAATCTATCCTATAAAACATTTTTAAAACAATTGCTGAGTATACACTAATTTAATGCTAAAAGCCACAATTCAATTTTTACTTTTGACTTCATATTCAATTCTTCCCTAAAATCTTCTATAATGTTATAGACAGGAATTTTCTGACTATAACATGTTATTATAATAAATGTTAATATAAACATTTTGGAAAATGCAATTTATAATTTATATCAGAAAATAATTCTAAAGTACATATTATAAAATTGTTGCTAAAACTTTGTTTGTATTGTTAGAACATGCAAATAGAATGCTTTCCATTTTCTACATCCAACACACCTATAGTGTTCTCTCTTGAGTCAAACACAAAACCTGACCCTGGCTGTTCTTGAACTCTGTCTCTAGGACAAAGAGGAATGTAAGGGTTGAACTGTGAGGAACAATAAACACCTGCCTCAGTGCACCCACATGTTATTTCAGGAGGTAGGTTCCAGGGAAGGCTGTCCAGGGAAAATGCTAGAAATTTTTGTCTACTGAATGCAAATCAACAAAGCCTAAGATTTGAAGTTTCTAAGGGAAACATAGTCTAGTCAAATTAAACATTGAAAAACTTTTATTTTCTAAATTTAGAGCATTTGTGGGTGTATACAGATTTGGCGATTGAACATGTACGTAGATGCTTTCTCTAATTAGCATCAGATTGCAGATCCAATCTTGTGAAGATTTACCTTTGATACTTAGTATGCAACACATACTTCAGTAGCTATCAGCATAATTTCTCTGTCTTGAAAATGCCATTTGTTTTTAAATCTGTGAAAAAAATAATCATAATATTCATTTACTATATTCTCATTTCTCAGGTTCCAATAAAGAAAACTGAAATATGAGACATCACCCCTGCCTCTGGTTGACATATAAAATATATACATATAAAACTAGAGTCTCCTCATAGCACTGCAACAGAACACCAACTATAGCTTTCCTTCACCCATTGCCAACCTCTCCTGTGGATTGCACAGACCATTCCCTCTTAACCTCCCTTCCTCCATGCATCAGTGTATTCTAGACCCCAATTCCAGCAGGGACATTCTGCTAAACCACAGGCCACACATGCCAGAAAACTGGGAAGGCTGCCTGTAGACTTTCTCCTTGCTCTCTGTTCCCCAAAGCCAAATCCCCTACTGTCATCCCCAGCTCTATAACAGAAAACCAGCTATAGTCTTCTTCCTCCTCTGTTCACATCTACTATGTGATCTCCTATATCACAGACCATCTCCTCTTCACTCTACTTATTGCTTTTGTCCAAACCCCAACCACAGCAAGCACCTCCTATTAACCAATAAAAACAGAGTGCTTGCAGTGTTCTCTCTCTCTCTCTCTCTCTCTCTCTCTCTCTCTCTCTCTTCCTCTAGACATAATCCCACAATTTTATTCTCAGGTCTGCAATAGAACACCCATGGCAGCCTTCTTTACCTAGCCCCAGGATCCCATCTCCTGTGGATACCACAGATCTACCCATTCTAACCTTCCTCCCCCAGGCTTTGTCTCAGACTCTAACTCTAGCAAGCACAGCTTCCCAAGGCAATGAGTAGCTGAGGGCAGACTCACATCTGACCTAGTGCATCTGAGATCTAATGTTCCCAGTCCCATCTTAGTTCTATAGCAGGAAATCTGCTGTGATCTCCCTTTCCTCTCTGACCCCAGCCCTATGGACCACAAAGGCCTTCTCCTCCAACTTTTTCCATGCAACTCATCCCAGTATCTTACCCCCTGACAGCAGCAGACATTTCCTGTGAATATACCAGCTGAGCAGACCAGGGAAACAGGCAATACACAGACATCAGACTCACCAAAATTCCAGACAGGAAAGAGAAAGCAAGAAACAAAATACCCACCCAACAAAGACAATCCTAAAATCAGAACCTTGACCTAATAATCACCCCAAACCCAGACTCATGGATACCAGGGTAAAAACACAATAACAGCCAGGGCAATATAGCACAGCTATCCTACCACAGCAGGCTCTGAATATTTCAACATAGCTTCAACACAAGACAAAGACCTTAAAACTGTCCTTATAGCTGAAAGAAATAAATCCCTTAAAGAAATCTAGGAAAGCACAATCAATGTAAGGAAATACATAAAACTAATCGAGACCTAAATTTGCAAATAGAATCAATAAAGAAAATCCAAAATGAGGAGATTCTGGGAATAAAAAATTGAGTAGTTCAAACATGAACAAAACAAACTTAACCAACAGAATACAAGAGATGAAAGAAAGAATCTGAGGGTTGAAGATACAATAGAAGAAATGGATACATCAGTCAAAGAAAATGCTACATCTAAAATATTCATGAAACAAAATATCCAGGAAATATGGGACACTATGAAAGAAAGGTCGGGGAATATAATTGATTTTTTAGGGCAGATCACAGTGAGTGTGGATGTCTGGCTGGGAGAGATGGTGTGGAGGAAAAGAATGTGGGGAAAGTCCGCTAAAATTGGAGGGCATTTGGGTCATGGTATGGCAGTCTAGCACAGTGGAAATTGTCTGGAAATTATAAAGGTGATCATAATGAGAATTCTAGTAATAGGATGTACATAGTCTCAACTGGACATCTTCTATAGCCAGGTAAAGCTTCCAGTGATGGGACTGGGTTAAATTCAATTGAGTTGTTGGTGGAGAGTCAGGATGGGATGGAAAACTCCACACAACCCAGGCTCTTGCTAAGGGAAAGTGTTGCTCTGCACAGGCTGATGGCAGAACACCATTGCTAATGTAAACACCCACAGAACTCATTGAACCTGGAGAAGTTGAGCCTTCAACTATCTATGTCCTAGTCTCTTTGGTGAGAGAAGTCACGCTGCATGATACCTAAAGAGAAACTTGGATACTCACCGAGCCACCAAACCTTTGACCTAAAATCTGTCCTTCCTACAAAATATGCTAGGGTAACAATGGCACAGAACTTATGGGAGTGGTCAACCAATGTCTGATTTGACTTAAGGCCCACTCCACAGGAGGAACCCATACTCAACACTGCTTGGGTAACCAAGAACCAGAAACTAGATAACCCAGAGTCCTAGGGTAAACCCAAACACTACTGGTCTAAAACAATAAAAATCAATAAAATGATTCCTAAATATATTCTACTATACTCATAGATCAGTGCCTTATCCAGTCATTGTGAGGATTTCTCTGACGGTAGATAGGAACAGATGCAGAAATTCACAGCTGGATATTATGCAGAGGAGGTTTCCATTAAATCCTTCCCCTCCGAATTTAGGGAAGCTTGTAGAAGAGGAGATGGAAGGATTGTAAGAGCTAGAGAAGATCGAGGACCTTAGGAAAACAAGGCCCTTTGAATCAACTAAGCAAGGCATATATGAGCTCACAGAAGCTAAATCATGAAGCACAGCACCTACATAGGTCTACAAAAAACAAACAAACAACACACAAGTTATACTAAAACTGAATGCAGTCTAATAATAGCAGCAAAGAGTAAGTTCTTCAGAACAAACAACATAGTGTTTGTTTATCTGAAAACTTCATTGGAAAAGTTATTAAACTACCATCCATTTGACAGACATCATCATCATCTGATCCTATATGATACCTGTATACAGACAAAATAACTGTGGCTCTAAACCTTATAATTGCATACACAGTTTATCACTTCACCTCATATAATAATTTCATGTATAAAATGAATGAGTCCAATGTATCTCGATGTTTTATTTTAATTCATTTAACCACTGGATCACAGAGTCTATGCTAAATGTTATTCCCACTATAACTTAACAGTAAATATACTTAACAAAAAGAAAAAGAAATAAAATATGAAAATAAAAAAAAAGAAATCTAAATAACTCACCAAAATGTGAATGTTCCAAATCATGGCTAGAAAGGATACCCTTAGAGCAAAAAAGGATAGACTCCAGTTAGACCTTTTGAGTCTAAGTACTCAGTGGAATGAAGTGGGCTAGATAATGTTTCTGAGGTCATAGCTTCCTGGTAGATACCAAGGGGTTGATGTCACAACATGCATTTATTTTTGTATTCTACCTTGAGATTCCTATTGAGAATCCACATTTAAGTATCAAGGCAGTGAGCTGCTTTCATTCTCTCATCACCTTAAGAAGACACAATATATCTGCAACAAAAAGTGCTTGCTATATTCGTTTACTAAGAGAGAGAGATTGTGACTTTGGAGACAAGTGTACTCTCAGGAGAGTTGTAGGTGTTCAGTGTGCAGTGAGTTCCTTTATTCATCTAAGACCAGGTGTTTTGAACAACAGTTCATGATAAATGGTTTTTAAAGTTATAGTGAGAAATTTAAGGTATTCTTTTAGCTACTTTCTCAACGAGATTTCAATACAACATATCAGCAAGCTCAGAAAGTTTCTATATATTAGAAGCACAGTTGTTAAGTATTTTTATTTGCTTGTACAGTGATTCTGTAAAGGAAGAACCACAGTGTAAATGTGTTTGGGGAAGCAGACAGAAAGGTGGTGATAGCTATAAATAATGAGAAAAGAATATAACAAGATACAAAACTGTGCAGAAATGAGAGAGAGGTGAATGAGAGATAGATAGATAGATAGATGATAGATAGATAGATAGATAGATAGATAGATAGATAGATAAAGTTAACAAAATTTTTAAGTGCTACACTGGTGGCTATGATATAAAGATCCCCACTAAACTCACTTGAATTATCAAAAGGTATAAACTTAAAAGAGTCATTTAAATTAGGAGAACTTTACATTCATGAATGAATCAACTGATTCATGAATTAGTGAATTAATTGCCTAATAAGTTGTTTTGATGTAACTTTTGGCACTGTGTCTTACATGTGGTACCCCAAGACATACATCAGGACTGAAGAGTCCACACTACCCAAAAGTTCTCAGCATATGCAGCTAGCTCCTAAATCTTGGACATTCTAGACACTGGAGCCATAGGCTTAACAAACATGTTACATATAATTACTCAATTTGTTGTATTCAGCTCTAATGCTAGAAAATTATTATGATCATGGGACATAGTACAAGATTGTTAATTTGATGAAGATGAAGGAATCCTAGAAAAAATAAAATTTTGCACTTATTTGTAAGAGAGAAAAGCATTCAAGAAACTTCTTTATAGAAGAATTGAACAAAGTCTTAGTAAAATACAGAGACAGAATAAATTGGCTAACTTATGAAACATGGGCCCCAAAAGAGGAGAAAAGGAGGAAGCATTGTCAACTTTCTCCCTCGGTTTCTGATGCTTGTCATACATTTTTTAAAAGGTGCTGGGAGATGTTAAAGGTCCTTCTGTGATAGTTTCCTGAGGTATAATGCTTAAGGTAGAGGGATGAATAGAATTAATAACCAGGACTGTAGAAGAGATCCCTACACATGGGAAGCAGCAGAAACAAAATTCACCGATCAAGACAAAACATAATTATTTAGTAGTTTTTGTAGGTTTTTGGTTTTGTTACTGTTTTTTTTGTTTTGTTTTTTTTGAAGATCTGCTGGGAAAGTGCTAAATATCCTGTTAGAGTGGAATAATTCATGTGAAGTATAGGAGGTTTAACCACAGGGCTATAACACTTAAAGGAAGATCTAAGACATCTATTCACCCAGGTGCTAGGGAGACTGCACAGAAGTCTTTGTAAGGAGGTGTCATCTAGTTTTCTACAATATAATTCATAACTACCTTCCTGCCATCCATTTCAAAATCAGAAAAATCACAAAACTTCGAGATATAAAAATCTGATATCAAAACAGTAATCATCCCAATTGGACCAACTCACACACTGTGCTCATCAAAACACCATGCCATCTTTCAGATAAATGCATAAGAATTGAATGCTGGTGTCTTCATTAATCTGTATGATTATATCAGTGCTAATTCCATAATTTGCTTTTTCACAGGGTATATACGTATCAAGTTATCATAGTGTACCCCATAAATATATATCACTGAAAATCAACACTTAGTTTCAAACAGAAAATATTCTCCTCTCCTGGCTAATGCAATCTTGGCCATAAGCTGAGTGGAAAGAGAGTGTCAGGCTCCATACAGTGGAGAATATGATAGATATGCATCAGGCCACACTTTAGGTAGATGAGTAAATTACCAAGTGACGTTCTCTTCACAATTTTGGGGACATGTATCACTACAAATGAGGACAGTTATTTCTCAGACTTAAATGAATGAGGCCAGACTTTATTATCTCTAGTCATAAAATATGTGCTATAAAACTGATACATGAGAACTGTATAAGTCTCAAAATGGCCAAAAGGTTAAAACTGAAAGACATATCTCCAAATGCTTTATGAGTTTCTGAAAGATCAGCCTTTTATATGCCATGGAATTGATAGTCAAGCCAGTCCTCAGAGTGAGAAACCTATCCTCTGCCAAAAACAAATCTGTTCTAACTTTACATACCCCTGTATCTCAATGACCTATACACATGTCTTTTGACCAGAGGAATTCCAAAGAAGTAATCTCTTGTTTAAATACACTTCTTGAGGACAGAGAAATGACAGTAGTAAGAAAATAATAAAGACTGAAACATTTAATGCATAAAGATAGAGGTTTGTGAAGATGTATATGTCTAATGAATAATCAAAATGACAATTCAAGGTTAAAAGACTGAATCACTTAGACATGCCACTATGTATTTCATGGCGGAATAATTCACTTCCATGGTTGGACTTTTTCCTATAACTGATTTTGAAAATATGACACAGTGTCTGTAACTCCATCTTAGAACTTGTGATTGAGAGCTGGGCATGGTGTGTACCTGTCATCTCAGCACTTCGAAAAATGGATTCAGGAAGATCAGGCAAGTCTCAGCTGCATAATGAGTTCAAGGCCAGCCTCCTGAGCTAAATGAAACTCTCTGAAAAATAAACATTGAATGGGCAAAATGAATAAATTATGAATTATATTCCAATCTTGGTTAATCAATATAAAAGAAATATTTGAAGACTATGCAAGTCTATGAATTATTATATGTGTACACAAATTAAGGACATGATGTAAAGTCAAGGAACACAGTTGACAGCTCCATTGTTTAAAATCATCTGCTGTCAATCATGGTGATATACACCTTTAATCCTAATATTCAGGAGGCAGAGCAAGGCAAGCAAACAAATCTCTTTGTGTTCAAGGCCAGCCTGGTTTATTCAGAGTTCCAGGCCAGCCAGGATTACATAGTACAATCTTGTCTCAAAAACACAAAAAGAAAAACACTCTGCCATTATTTGCTATTTCTTAGCAATGATTAAATGTTAATTCTCGGATTTGCTTTCACTCTTAAGAAAAATAAATAGAGATAAGAAAATGATCTGGTCTCAAGTTCTTGCATAAATCAAGTTAAAGTTGCAAAGTGACAAGATTCTGTTTTCCCACGATCCTTCAACCTACATGGCAACACCATAGGGGCCATGAAGGGAAATATGTCTTAGGCATTTGTCCCACTGGGTGAAAGGCTGCTTTAAGAACTACAATTTGGACACAGTGCTTGCCTGGTCAAACCTTACTACATAACTGTGTTCCTCTGTGAAGCAAAATTCATAACACGTACAAGAGATTGGATCTAGAAAGTGTCCACAACCCAAGTCAACAGATTAGTCCCTAATTACATGATAGACACTGTAGACTGTGAACTTAGAAAAATGGGAATGTTTTTATATTTTAAATATTTCACTAAATTAAGCAAACTTAGTTTTTACTGTCAAACAGGTGATATTTGAAAATAAATTACATAATGCTGAAAATTAGTAAACATCAATCAATTAAATATTTTCTTGTCTTTTTAGATAGACAATTTCATTCAGTGTATGTATGTGCACAGGCACACACACATACGTGTGCATGTTTGTGTGTGTGTGTGTGTGTGCGCGCGTGCGCGCGCGCACAAGCGCATGCGCATGAGGAGACTGTACCCATGTGTGTAGTGTATCCATGAATTCAAAGATTAGAGCATCTAGTATGATGCCTTGCTCTGTGGTTGTTCACTCTTGAGACAAGGACTCTTACTGAACTGGAAGCATCCATTTGGCTTGGGTTGTATGGCCAGCAGGCTCTCAAAATCCAGTCTCTCTGTACTCCCCATGTCAGGTTCATAGAAGCTGACTCTTACAGGGTGCTATGGATTTGAACTCAAATTCTCATGTTTTCACAGAAAATGCACCCATTGATCCAATTTCTATCATCCCCTTTAAACTTTAACACTTAGGTGCAGTTAATAATATGTTTATTGTTATTCTGTATTCATCTCATCAATTCTATAATTCAAATATAGTATCTCCAATTTTACATGTTCAGAATATACTTAATTTCCTCCTTCAAAGGGTAGGTAATGTTTACTTGTGTTGAAACACACAGTGCACTTTAGAGATTTTAACTTGCTTAGGTCTCATGATATCCACCAGAGGCAAGAATTTTGATTATCTAGTTTCTGATGTGGGAGCCAAGGCAGAGAATGACTGCCTTCTTCATACATATTCACAGTGTGGATTACTGAAGGAAAACTGGCAGAATGTAAACTTGCAGCAGCTAAACCTTGGTAAGTAAGAGTGAAGCCACTGTTCAGTAGTCTCTCCTTCAGACTCAAAATCGAGGAGTTTCCCCTGAGCTTTGTGCATTATTGGTCCCTCACTGATCTGCTGTCTCTGAGCTCCTTGGAACTATGTCCATCTTTCAGAACCACACACAACTAGCATCCAGAAGTTCCATTGTATCATAGCATGCTTGTTATCCTTTCTAGGCTTCATTATTAAGAAAAGAAGGCAAACCAAGTGATTGTCTTCATTATGTTGATCTGTGGGCATGTTGGGGAGAGGGTATCTTGTTTGATTGATGTGGAAGAGTCCAGACCACTGTCAGTGGTGCCATCCATAGGAAGGTGATCCTTGGCTGTATAAGAAAGCTGTCTAAGCATGAATTAAAGAGAAAACTAGTGAGGGAGCTGGCAAGCAGCATTTTCACATGGTTTCTGCTTCAGCACATGCCTTGAATCCCTCTCGTGATTCCCCTAAGGAGTGGATTGTGCTATGGAAGAATAAACTCTTTTCCAAATTGATTTTAGTCTGAGTGTTTGACTACAGCAATTGAAAGGAAGCTAGGACATACATGCGCAGTCACTCCAAAGAACTCACTGCAGACCAATGCCACAATGAGAGACAGACAATACAAACACACACATATACATGCACACACACACACGCATGCACATACACTATTAACAAGAAACAGTAGATACAGGTGAAAAGTACAGCTGGGTACTTTGGTAACATTTACACAATCCTGAGTCTTCACACTAAGAAAGGCTGGACATCATGCATCCTGCAGCAAGCACTGGCCTCCTTCACAAATATAGACCACATAGAATGTAAACAGAAAATGGAATTTTGTTATCCAATAAAGAGGGACATATGCCAAAATTACTTCAGGATGGTTTGTTTCCTCCACAAACATTCCTGTTACCAATCTATTATAGCTAAATCGAAAGGAAACGGTGAGAACGAATGAAAGAACGTGAGAGAGGGAAGGAGGGAGGAATGGAGGGAGGGAGGAAGGGAAGGAAGGAAATTGTTTCTAATATGGTGCAGAAACAATATTTTAAATTATCTTTCCATACACAAGTATAGCAGCGCTCAGATCCTGCCTTCTCCCTTTTATATGTTATTTACTTGTTTGTTTTCATCTAACTGCATCTTTTAGAAGACACGTCTCTGTGTTCAGATTTTCTGCCTCCTTCCGTAACTGGTCTGTTGACTCTCTACTGAGGTTTTAATGGTACCCATAAAGTCCTTCAGCCTTCTTGCTTCCCCCTGATCCAGTTTCTCCAGAGCACACTCAGATGGATTTCAATCAGTCTTCATTTCCAAGACTTGCACTGGGCGTTGATGACTACTTACTATTATGAACTGCTTCTATAATATGGTTGAGTTACCTCCTCTCTCTGTCTCTGTGTGTACGTGTGTGTGTGTGTGTGTGTGTGCATGCATGTGTGTGCGGTGAGTGCATGTGTGTGAGTGCATTTTTGTGCATGTGTGTGTGTTTGTATTGTCTGTCTCTGTCTATGTGTGTGTGCACGAACATGTGTGTGCATGTGTGTGTGCGTGTTTGCACGAGTGTGTGGGTGTGTGCGCTTGTGTGTGCTTGTGTGCATGTATGCGTGTGTGCATGTGTGTGTGTGTGCGTGTGTGTGCATGTATGTGTGCGTGTTTGTATTGTGTCTCTGTCTCTGTGTGCATGTGTGTGTACGTGTGTGTATGTGAGTGCGTGCGTGTGCGCTCACATGCGTGTGTGCGCTTGTGTGCGTGTGCAAGAGCGTACGTGTGAGTGTGTGTGAGTGTGCGTGTGTACTGGGGACTGAGTCCAACAACTTTAAAGATGTAAGTCTTGCTCATAGAAGCCCAAAGCTTGTATTTTCATCATTCCCATAACATAAAAGGAAAAGAATCGGGAACCGGGGACATAGTTCCAAAGACACACACTGTTCTTTCAGAGGACCTGATTTAAGTTCCCAGTACTCCCACTGAGGAACATCACAAGTGCCTGTAAATCCAGCTCCAGGGGATCCAAGGCACCTGTACTCATGTGTATATATCCATGCTCAGACACATAATTACAAAATGAGAAGTCTGCAGGGAACATTGAGAGTATGAATTATTGACTTTGAGAATGAGCCTTGACCCTGGGTATAATGATTCAATTTTGCCATTACACGTCACTCATTCCTGGAGGTAGCTATGTGGTATCTAATAATACTTTCATTGGTAGGTTCAAAGTACATACTTGTTCAGCTTCATTGAGGGAATTGGGTGGATTTTGTTCATTTCTCTGTTTTCTTAGGTCACCAGTTCTCATTGGCATTCCCAGCTGCCATTCTCTGATTCCTGTCTGTGAATATGTGTGCTGAAATATGTTTCTTAATGTCACCAAACTTGCCTGAACAGTTAACATCTAATACTTACATAAAGGTAACTGCACCAAGAACTACTTAAAACACTTTCAATCCTTCAAACGTGATAAACACCCTGTGAGGTGATGTCACCATTTCCCCATCTAAGACATGAGCAATTGTGGGTGTTCTCTTTATCAGTCAGACTCTACTGTTTCATCCAATGGTATATTCAATCAATAAGAATGTATTAGGTCCATTTCCTACAGAGGACAATGCACTGAGCACAAAGGACACAGTAGTAGATATGCACTCTCTTCCTTTACAGCGTATGAGAACAAAAGCAAACAAACAAGCACAGAATAAGACACAGTAGACATATTCAGAGATTGCATGCAGGTCATAGAGAGGATCTCACAAAGACCTTGATGTCTAAAAGACCTTGGGCACAGAGAACATGCAATCTTAATTTAGACTGACCATGTAGCAGTTACATTTAAATGCATGTAAGAGGGGCAGAGTCTGTGGGTTTGTGTGAGCAAGCATATGCAAGGAGCAGAGATGGCACTGAAGCCAGAGCCAAAGCAAAATGTACAGCAGTGATTCCCCTTATCTGTAAGTAAACTTTAGCCCTGTAATTTGACAAGATAGATCCGTTAGTCAAAAGCTAGTGAAGCAGGGTAGGTAGTTAAGTAGTAAATAAGCCTAACTTAACACCCAGATGGCATGCATCAAAGGTAAGATTGTCTGCTCATATCAATCTTCTTGTGAGATAAAAACATTTTAAAAGTATTTTATGAAACCCACAATAAAAGTCGTACATTTGGAAATAAAGAGAATGAGGTAGAGAAATAGAGAAGACAGGAAAAAGATAAAAAGGCTAAGAGAATCTGGAGAAAGAGTTCATTTGCAATTACTGGGGAGTTGAGGAACACATAAACATTGATTAAGACTGGGCTTATCTTGATGAGAGTGGATCTTCTTTCCAGTTTGTCAGAGTTTTAGGATCTAATTGGATCTCACAGATGGATATATTCCTTGCTTATTTCTAGTTACCAACAGTTGACAGAGCGGCTTCTCTTCTTGGATAGGCAGGTATATTAAATGTAATTGATCCAAAGTTTTTAAAATTTCTGTTTCTAGAAATCTTTCATATTGCTAGATATTTAAAAAACATTGAAATAGAAAAAAACACAACTGTTTCTCAGGATGTGTCCTCTACATATCATCAGTAAGTTCTTAATTCTTTCTTTTTGGCAAAATCAACTGCTTGAAATAGATAGATAGATAGATAGATAGATAGATATTTTCTTTATTTACATTTCAAATGTTATCCTTTTTCCCAGTCTCCCCCCCAAAAAACCCTATCACATCCCCCTCCTCCTGCTTCTATGAGGTTGTTCCCCTATCCACCCACCCACTCCCACCTGCCCACCCTCGAATTCCCCTACACTGGGGCATCCATTGAGCCTTCACAGGACCAAGGGCCCTTCCTTCCATTGATGCCTGACAAGGCCATCCTCTGCTACATACACGGCTGGAACCATGGGTCCCTCCATGTGAACTCCTTGGTTGGTGGTTCAGTCCCTGGAAGCTCTGGGGGGTCTGGTTGGTTGATAGTTGTTTTCCCTATGGGGTTGCAAACCCCTTCGGCTCCTTCAGTCCTTCCTCTAACTCCTCTATTGGGGACCCCATGCTCAGTACAATGGTTGACTGCGAGCAGGTACATTTATAGATGAGTCATATACCAAGGAGAGTCAAAGTCTTCTGATCCTCATAATAAATTGTTAAGGTTATTAACAATAGACCCTATAAAGTGTGGTTATTCTTTTGAAAGTAATTATCTACTTAAAATTGATATTAAGACAGTTAATCTGCAAAATTACCAGTAATTATAACAGTTAATAATTTTAAATAAGTAGCATAATCCAATTTGAAAACTAAACATTGTTGCTTTTGTAGATGTATAATTTTTGTTATTAAATCCTGGTGTATAGTTTCTATAGCTCTCAGCATTACATCCCCTAGAGATGGATGGTGGTAGACAGAATTCTCTTTCATAAGTCACAATAGCAACTGAGACTATCTACAATCTGTGTGACAACAGAGAGAGTGGATATTTTCAGACCAGCACAAGTTTCACTCTGATAAAAATTACAAAAGTTCTAAATTATCTGCTATTTTGGGATTTTAAAATTGTGGGCAAGAAGTGTCAGTTCTTAAATAAAGTATGCTTATTCATCTTGTTATCTTTAAAACAGAGCACAGAAATTACATGGACATTTGCAAGCTTGTGAAAATTGTAGGGCCAGTGTTACAGGAACATGGGCAATCTCAGGACAGAATTTACAGGAAATAGGCAGTTGCAGGGCAGGCATCAAAGGGAGCTGGATTGTTAGATTATGGGTGGGAGTCCTGCATCTGCCCAGGGCTCGGGCCACTGGGAGAGGCAAGACATTGTCACAGGGCAGTGTCAGGCTGTGTGAAGCCGTGGGACACCGCTAGGGACTGGGGGAGTATGACCAGTGGTCCCCAAGGACTTCATGAGGCTGGCTCTATCTGGTCCTCAAGCTCTTGGGCATCCTAGACACCACTAGATGCATCAGAAGAGCTGAGAACGAAGTGGGCCTCTTCCCCCTTCTCGGGCTATATCTAGCCTGGGGCAGAGGGGGAAAGGCAAGGAGGAGCCCAGTTGGGTCCCCGCTGGGGACTGAGTCTTTGGCTTGTTGGCAGCTGGCTGGCTGGCTTGGTGGAGACCTTGGCTGGGAACACTGAAAGGCCTTCTACGGGAGACTGGACATGGCTCTTTAGACAAAGGCCTGTTCCATTGTTCCCCAAGGCAGATCCTTATGAGAACAGATGGTCTGTGGTTTTAGGGCATTTATTGTCATGATAGAGAGTGGTGATAAGTGAAACCGTAGCCTCCTTTCTCAGAGTGGGTCTGAGGTTTAAGTACCTTTTGCAGGGAGGAGTAGCTGGGAAGGAGAGTTTATTGGATAAGCCTCCATGTACCTTATTAAAATGGAGATGTCTTGAGGCTATGTTACCATACCCTCTACCTCTGGAAGGGCTTGGGGGCATTGCCCTTATGTGACTGATGGTCACAGATCTATGGCCTTGTGTTCGAAGCCTGGGGCCCAGGAGTATGGCCTACCATCCCTTGTATGGTTATCCCCTGCTGGGGACCCCTTACTGTGTCACCAGAGTTTTAAACCTTAGCTCAACCAGAAACCAGGCTGCTTTTCAGGGTCCTATACTGGATGAGCTCAGAGCAAAAGATACAGAGACAAAAGCGCACTCAGAGCAGAAATGAAGTCACTCTCTAAAGATCTGTGTCAATCCACCCACTGCTTGGAACCTTCCTTACTGATAGAATTGATAAAGGATGTTCTTCAAGGGAATTTTAAGATTTTGCAAGCTCAGAAAGTAAAAATCAAATCAAAACAAAAAAGTGGAAGAGACAATAAGAAAACTTTGGAAAACTGAAAGAGAAATTATTCATAATCTCTACAGAATTTTAATCAATAGACAAGTGTGAAAGCTCCCAGTTTTAATCATTTAACAAGGAGTACCATCCAGTACTTTTCTCCACCACACTCCCTACCACTGGGGTGGAAAATTCCATAGGTATTTTCTAAGCCTTGTATGAGTAGGCTTCACCAATTTCTCAAGAGAAGAAACCAGGTGAAAACTAGCAGTCTGCCATCACGCTTTTAGATGCATCAGTACCACCAATCAATGTCAGTTACCAGGAGAGTCTGTACAGCAAGGCTCATCTCCTCATTAATTAAGCTTGATATGAACAATTTTATGTTTATTTATAAGAATTCTTCACAAGGAAGTCCACAGCTGACTCTCCCTTGTCAGAGCACACTGGTTCTACCAAAGACTTCTCTTTAGGCATTACCTGTCACAATCCCTGCTATGTAGATGCCTCTCCAATGCATCTCAGGCAATGTAGAGTTGGAGAATTAATCGAAATGTGTTTAATTTTAATCTTGTCACATTCCTGAAGAGAATGGTATATAAGGCATAAGCAGTGCTATGAAAGACCCAACAATAATACAAGCGTAAACTTAGTTAGATGATATGAAGAAAATCAGTATTTAATTATTTTCCCAGGGCAGAGATAAAGTCTAACAGTTCAGCCACATTAGCTTCTACTATGAGAATAAAAATGGACATATCTAAAGAGCTTTCATCACGTCACCATTAGACTCATTCATAGAAACTTAACTTAGTTTGTGATTAACATTGACTTGGGTGTCTGTCTACACACTACCTTTGAGATGTTAGCCTCTGGCTGAAAAGTATCCAGCATTAAAGCAGGTGTGGTAAATGTGATGGGGCTTCTGTGAGATACATCATTCTTAGCTTGTTTTTATTTTGCCCCAAAGCTCATGCTGTATGTATAAATATGGATTTCAGATAATTGAGAATGAGTCAGTCAAGGTTAAAATATGACCAATATGTCTAAATTTATATCAAAATGGAGAAAGTATATGCAGTGAGGTGATTGACATTATTATTTTTGAAATGTACTATGGAGGGGCTGGCTACTTTCTATTTACTGAAGAGGGGGATTTTTCTGAAGAGGAGGCCCATGCTAGAGAGATGACTCAGGGGACAAGAACATGTGTGGCTCTTCCAGAGGACTTGTATTCAGCTGCTTGGCAGGCATGCACACTTATGTGCACATACTTGTACACAGACAGAGATACATAAACAGATAATAAAAATTAAAAAGGAAACAAATAGAGCACATATGTACTTGTTTCAGCAAGGTGTGGTGACACACCTGTAGTATTTGGTAGGGACATTTTATGTGTGAGGCCAGACTAAAAACTGAGACTATGTACCAAAAACTTTAAAAACCCATGTGCTTTAGATATTCCAACCAATGAAATTCAAATAATATATAATTTAGCCTCAAAACTATACAAAATATCAATAAAGGTGATTTTTTCACTTGTATAAAATATTAACCTTTACAAAATATTCTGTTGGTAATTACATCGTTCATTGCTCTGCTGCCAGTGAGAAGTTATCACAGCCAGCATATGTTCATTTCTGTACCTATACTTATGTAAACGTAGATGTGCTATGACTTATTTACTATTATAAAGGCACACTTAACTTCATGTACTGTGTTATAGCCACACTGGGTTTAATTGTGAGTAGCCATAAATTTGGGTACAAAGAGAAGCAAATCAGATACCCAGGGTTACTGTAAATGCATAGTCCTGCATGGAGAACTGTCTGCATTCATGACAGCTTTAAGAAGGAAAGAAATATCAGTTAAACTAATTTGCATTTACTACTGAACAAGCATGTCTATCTCTGAAGTTATGATTGCTTTCCTAAATGGTATGTTATTGATGTCAGCCAAAGGACAAGTCAGGGGAGCTCACAATGCACAGGCCCTTGTTTCCTATTTCAAGGCTATCCAGCAGAAAGATAGTGTCCAAAGCATTTCCTTCTACAAAAATGCCTGCAAGGGTGTGTGTCACATAGCTCTCACATCATCAAAGGATATCTATAATCATCATCACTAAACATTAGAGGTCTGTGGTACATAAGAATATTCTCTTTCAGTCAGGGTCTGCTTTGTACATTGAAGACTTTCTAGAATTCCCGACACTGCCCGGGCAATGTCAGTGACATTTCAGTTGTATAGGTAGTGATATATACCCCAAGAGACTGAGTGTTCCCAGATGGATATGAACTTCCAACTGAGAATGTGGTTCTAGGAAGTCAATTTAAAGCTAAGAACCACAGCAATTTGGATGTCAACAGACAGGAGGTTTCACCGAAACAAAAGCTGCAAGTTCATGCCTGGTCTCTCTCTTAGTCATTTTCAGAGCCTCCGAACTTACTCTGAACGCACACACTGATCTTCACATCCTGTTTAATGCATACTCTACATTTTATCCCTTGTCATCACTAACCTTTGCAGAATTTTTATTTACAAAACCTGAAAACTAATAGGATAAAAATGTAGTCTTACAAACTGTAGACTGACCTGAACAAATTGGTACAATCATGGCATGAATGTTAACCATGTGTTTTCTGTTTGGGTTTGAGGCTAGCTCCACAGGAAGAAACTCATGTCTGATACTGTCATTTCGGTCAAGAACTGGTGCCCGGGAAGATATCAGACCCTAGGTCAAAACTCATTACTGTCATTTTGCTAAATGGACATGTGAACAAACTGTCTTAAAAGTGCTTCTGTTTACATACATAGAGCTGCTCTTAGCCTTCATCAGAGAAGCTTTGTATTACAGCAGGTAGTTATGAACAAAGAGTTATAACTGGTCAAAGCACACACACTTGCACTCAGGGAACATCACAGAAGCAGAAGAATGGCAAAGCCAGACAATAAGGATGTGTGTTCCAAAATGACATTCATTTTCTGGACATTATATGGTGGCTACACTTAAGAACCCACTCCATGAACCCACTTCACTCCTACCCTTGGGGAAGGAGGAAGGGTACGAAAGATTCCACCTTTCCTTGAGGGACCCCTGACAGTTTGTTGTGGCTAGTAGTGGGGTGTTGCTTTTCAGTTGAATGTCCACTGATAACCTGTACATGCTGCAGTAAATAATCTCTTACCCATGCTCATGTTAAAATGCTAACTACACTCATGGGGTTGCATACATACAAACACATGAAATCAATAGAGGGACAGGATGGGAAGAAGAAAAAATTCAGCAGCAGAAGAGGGAAGGGCAGAAATACAAGGTGGAGATGGATAAAATTCACCATATGTGTGTATAAAACTACTGAATACTAAAATGTAATTATTGAGAGAACAAGAGATAAAATAATCACTTTCAGTGGAAGACAAAGTAGGTTTGAAGATCTTTTACACAAAAATACGACAAAGAAACACCAATTATAATATGCAGACAATGGCATGTCTGACAGCAAAATCTAAGGGGCCACGAAACACTAAGTAGCCTGATCACAGAACTCAATAAGACAATGGAGTCTCACCTAGAGCAAGCTCCTATGCATCCACCATATCAGCTGTTTTGCCTAAGCACGCTCCAGGTAGGCAGGCACTATGGCCTCCTGTTATGAAATATAATGAGATGAGGTGGCACCCGGTGCACCCATGCCGAGGTGTTCCCCTGAGTGATTACACCATGCAACAGATCTGGTATAAAGGAGGGTTATCAGGGAAAGGGAGAGGAGCAAGCCATGTAGATGGGCAGACAGACTGACAGGAGTAGAGCCATGCAAGTGAAGAAAGGGGAAGGGGTTGTGCAGAGGGGAGAGAGAGAGAGATCAAACAGAGAGAGCAAAAGAACAAGGGTAGCAAGTCCTTTTATCCAGATGCACACACCTGTGGCACCTGGTAGTGGCATCAGGTGATGACCTAAGCAATTGTTAGGTCCCTGAGGGCAGCCAAGTGAAATCACTAATAAGCTAACACTTCTGCTTTCAGATGATGTAATTGATTCTCAATTTTTCCAATTTTATATCAGTTCTTAATTGGACTTATGAAGCAATAAAACTGCTCTTTTCTAATTACGTCACTTCTCTCACATAGTATCTCTTTCTGGGTTTTTATAGCTCTCCCCCTCCCTCCCTCCTCCATCACAATAGACGGTTTACAATCAACAACCAACATCACTAAATTAACACAATTAATCTATTATTCAGACATTTAATGTCAATTTTGATTTATAATGCATCAACTCTCAGGATATACATAAACACTAGAATTCTGTATGAGAATTCCTAGCTGGTCAAAACTGAAATGCAGCCTCACATTAAGGCTTTGGTGTAAATGGTATGAGCTTTGGAATGGAGGTGACAACACAGTCTTTCTGCAAACAAACTATTACCCAACTGTGAAGCATATTATGCTGGAGATAGAAGGCCGAATGAAAGGTATGAACCATAGTTAATGTCAAAGAGAACTATTCCTCTCCCCATGATCCATGTCATGCTGGGTAGCTGCATGGAGCATAAATGGATAACAGCTCCCCTGCTGAGCACAGCTGATGCCTCCTGGTGGGCACAGGACAGATGTGTTCTGCCTGTTTTTAATGAAGACAAGAAAGAACAAAGAAATGATGTGAATAATTCACTGAAAAACAAATCATCAAAATATTCTAGCCACTTATGATTGCCTTAATCTAGTCTGTGATAGTTTGTTCATAACTCACGTGGCTCGATGATAGCCAAACAGTATCACACTAAATAGGATTTGTTAAAATTGCAACTGTCCTGTAACTCTACTGCCCAACCAGCTAAAAAGTCTCACTTTGTAAATATAATAAGATTAATACTAATGAAGTGAGTCTGTGTGGGAAGCTACGGAATAAACCCTCATCAAGTTCTAACCCAATTAAGCTATTGTGTAATTATTAACTTTGGACTTGGCCAGGTGCCTGGTAAAGGTCATCAAAAATAAAGAGCAGATACAGCAATTCGTCAATTCCACAAACATGCAGGAAGTTGAGAGACCACACCTACCCACAGACAGAGAAATGAGTTGATGCTATACATTCTAAAGCCCTTCCTCCTGACATACTTTCTCAACAGGGTCATGTGTCATAAAAGTTCCATAACCTTTCCAAACAGCATAACCAAATGGGAACCAAGTGCTCAAATATGTGAGCCCGTAGGAGTACTTATCATTCAAACTGCCACATCACTTAAACATAACTAAATGGCATGTGTAAGTGTTTATCACAATGGAAAAATGAAAAGGCACATATACATGTGCATATGCAGAAGACTTCATGAAGAAGGAAATTTATGTCATGCAAAAAATAGGTACAGGGCAGTAAAGTTTTATCCTAGTGTTTTAGGGTTGTGATTTCTATCTGTATTTATTCTAATATCCCTAGTTGTTACAATTTCACATAGTATAAAATAAATTCATTGTGATGTGTAACCTCAGTTTTTTCAACTTCCCCAACTATCATTCTGAAGATCCTCTTACATGATCAATCTTAAAAGATTACAACCTTTTTAGTATATCAGGAATTGTTTTCAGATATGTGCTCTTCAATTTAAAATATATGTAATATTTTTATATAGCTTTAAAAATTACATTGGTGCAATACTAGTAAAAACATCTAAATATATAATGATGGTTATTAGAAATAAGATATGAGTTTATCAATTTCTCAAGAAACAAATTTACTTTTTAATTGTATAATTACGTACTATCAAAGAACAACTTATGTTAAAAACTTTAAAGCATATAATATACAATAACATCAAAATATAAAAGCACTAAAACTTAAGGAAGAATAGTAAATCTGTCTGTTGAAACAATACACCTATAGGTAGAAGTACATAAATGGAGTAAGACATTATTTCATTATTTCATGTAGAAAACTTATCATAGCTAAGAGGTCATTTCTGGACTTTATTTCTGAATTAAATAGAGTCATTGCTTCAACCCTAACAAAATTCTTTAGAAATGCAAGTTTCTAGGGCATGTAAGCAATCATTTAAAGGTTTGTCATGGTCAGGTGTGGTAGCACACACCTTTAATCTGAGCACTCTGGAGGCAGAGGCATGTGAATCTCTTTGAGCCAACATTAACCTGATCTACATAGTGAATTCCAAGCTAGCCAGGGTTACACAGTGAGACCTTGTTTCAAACAAACAAACTAAAAAGAAAAAAAAAGAAAAAAATGAAAACTTTAGACTTATTTCTATTTAAGGACATGTGAATGTGCACACACATATGTGCATGTGCCTGAAGAGACCAGAAGTTGGTATTGGATCCTGTAGAGCTAGAGTTACAGGTGGCTGTGTGCTTGCTGCCTGGTATAGGCACTGGGAAACAAATGCTCATCCTCTGCAAGAGAAGTACGTGTTGCTAACTGCTGATCCATCCCTTCAGTCCAACCTAAGCAATTTTTTTAAAGGAACAAAATTGAAGACTTACACTTCATTTGTAGGTTTCTGTTGCAACAGTCAAGAGTGTGTATCCATATACAGACAAATTCTCTACAGCACAGCAGAAAGTCTAGAGGTAGGCATACATACAATGCCATCATGGGATACCTGGACATTTGTGTGAGTAAAGCATGTCTACATGCAAAACTGTTCCCAAATATTACAACCAGATCTATACTCTGCAGAACAATGGATGAGTGGAGAATTATCTCCATATGCAGTCAATAAAACACACAAAAAAAAATAATAACAAGGTAAGGTCTATGGGAATAAAAGACAGTGGATCAATTCCCAAAGCATGTTGTTAAATGAGGAAAATCTGATACCCAAAGCTGTTTTATAATGTTATATGAAGATATTTTTAAAATAAGGACTGATGGTGTCTGGTGCTGGGGAGCAAGGTGGGCTTGCCTGCAAAGGGGTGATCTGAAATAACAGAAATGTGTTACACTAGAATTGAAAATGGCTGTAAGAATATAGTTATCAAGTTGAGATAGACACTTACAACTTCTAAATTTCATTGTGCAGATTTCACTTTAGACATAGCAGGTTTTTATATTCAACAGTTTTATGGCTTCAATATAAGTACCTACTTATTAACAGGCAAAATTAAGGACAAATCATTACTACTATAAAGAGTTACATAGACTGGTGTCATTTAACGTCCTGTAATATTTTTCAAAATAATTGTCTTTCCAATATACTGTGACTATTTTCACATTAATAAATATCTGTTACTAGTCATAGTTAGAATTTCTAGGTGGCTAGTGAAAATATCAGCTATAATTGGGCTTAGATATATGATTTATTTTATATGTACATATAATTGAACTTCCATTTTGTAGTACAATATTAAATATTTCCATGAGAGGTTGACATGTACAAATATCACAAAGGTTGATTCAATGGTAGCTAATATCAAAATCTCTTTACTAACATTATGATGCTTCTTGATGTTAAGGAGATTTTTTTTATTAGTCTTTTGGGTGTTAGTCTGTCTCTGATTGCAAAATAACTATGTATTCATTATAAAACATAATAAGAAACATAAATGTTTATTTGCCCATATGATTGTCTTGAAGTTTTATTATTTCTGTATTCAACATACACAACTTTGTTTTTTAAATTGGTGACCCTGAGATTCTTTCCAAGTTCAATGGTTACTTTGTAAATGGAAATCACTCTATAATCAAGTTTTTATGAATTCCTTTTTGGGATTCATGTAATTTAAAACTGCTTTTTCACAATAACTTGTTATGTAAGTGCATACCAGTTGTAAGAATTAGGAACAGTTACATATGTGTTGAAGTTCACAAACCAGAGTATAACTGACTTAAAGCAACTGTAGAAATAATGTCAAAATACAAATTTTACATGGTTGAGCAAATTAGGTGAAGCACTAATGTGAATATATTCAATCAGAATAAACAGACCAAGAGCCTTGTCAATGTCAGAAAGGAATTCTGAGTTGATAACTGCAGCAGCTAGTTCAAAGCCACCCTCAGCTACAGAGCAGGAAACTGCCTTTATGTACTATACCAACCCTGTCTCAAAAAATTCAGCCAAATAACTAAATGAATGAACTAATCTCCTGCTTGACCAGAAATTGTACTTTGAAGAATCCCTCCCCTTCCTATGATGTTTCTATTTTCTCATGGGCTGATGCATTGCAGAGTGTGTCTCAAGTAACTACATGTAATCCTTCCATCCAAGTCCCAAGTTTTACTTGCCACATCAACTCTCTTTTACCATATGTCAGTGGCACATTCATAGGCATTCTACAATGGGTACAGTATCATGGTGACAAAATACTGCCTGCAACCTTGCCTAAGTATCACACTCTAGTTGTCGCATTAGCTGCCCTTAGCATGAAGACTTCTCTGTGGCATCTTAAACCTTTAAAGTTACACAGGTCTTCATTTTAACAGAACACAAGTGGAGCCAACTCAAACTGATAATGAGTTTTATGTAGACAGCATTCCTTCTTGAATCAGACAGATGGCATTACACATTCACTCATCAAACACCATGGAATAGCTACGTTGAATCAAGCAGTGAGAGAAGTACTGCTGAGCCTGACCTCTGCAATCCAATGACTAGAAAGAGATGGTAAAAATGAACTGTACCAGTCACATCTTGGACAGCCATTGACAACAAAGAGAATGATGCAATGGAAAGGAGAAATGACCAGCCTAGGGTATTGGAACAAATTCATGGTTTTACTAAGAATCAGGGTAGCTCTTTCTAAGATTAGTGAGATAAAGGAAACTAAAGGGTTAACTAGGACCATATCTGAGCTGAGAGAATACTGGGATAACAGAACCACTAATGCAAAGTTCCCTAAGGATTCTAGAGCATTCCAGGATGCAGTCAGAAGGCTGGGGTACACATTCCTGGTGGTGTGTGAGAGAGGGCAGGCTTTGAGGTAATCACCCTGTAAGTGGTGTAATAAAAAGCAATGAGATAAGCAATAAAAAACCACAGACATCTGAACTGACAGACTGAATCCTGGGCACACATAAGTCCACACAGAAAACCAGCAAACTGATACATGAAGTTGAAACTATACAAATCAAAGACTGGAAAAGACAGGTGCTGCTCCTTGCTTCCTAGTGAGTAAAGGTGAGGGTCACCATTCACTGAAATTTGGATAATCATGGTAGGGTTAGCCAAATACATTTAAAGAAAATTAGTAATGACAGAATTCCAAAGCAACAAACCTATAAATGTAGAACATAAAATTGAAACAGCAGATCCTGTCATTCAACTTTCACAAGTGAAATCAAGTCATCCAGGCTTCTGTGAGCAACAGAGGACAGATGACTCAGGGTTAGTGCATGGTTCCTGGATGGAGATTCTCAGAAATTCAGTGTCCAGAATAGCATCAGAGAAAATACCAGAAACACACACGGAGAGCAGATATAACAACAGATTCTGAGGAAATTCAAAAATATCATCAGATCCTGCTACAAAAGCCTATACTCAACCAAATTTGAAAATCTGGAAGAAATGGACAAGTTTCTAGACAGATGCCAAATTCAAAAGTTAAGTCAGGATCAGATAAACCATCTAAACAGTCCCATAACCCATAAAGAAATAGAAGTAGTCATTAAAAGTCTCCCAACCAAAAAAAGCCCAGGACCAGATGGGTTCAGTGCAGAATTCTATAAGACCTTCAAAGAAGACCTAATACCAATACTCTTCAAACTATCCCACAAAATAGAAACAGAAGGAACACTACCCAATTCGTTCTATGAGGCCACAGTTACATTGATGCCAAAACCTCACGAAGACCTAACAAAGAAAGAAACCTTCAGACCAATTTCCCTTATGAATATCAATGCAAAAATACTCAATAAAATTCTTGCAAACCGAATCCAAGAAAATACACAACGATCATTTACCATGATCAAGTAGGCTTCATCCCAGGGATGCAGGGATGATTGAATACCCGGAAATCCATCAATGTAATCCACTACATAAACAAACTCAAAGGAAAAAACCACATGGTCATTTCGTTAGATGCTGAAAAAGCATTTGACAAAGTTCAACATCCCTTCGTGATAAAAGTCATGGAAAGATCAGGAATTCAAGGAGCATAGCTAAACATACTAAAAGCAATGTACAGCAAACCAGTAGCCAACATCAAACTAAATGGAGAGAAATTTGAAGCAATCCCACTAAAATCAGGGACTAGAAAAGGCTGCCCCCTCTCTCCCTATCTATTCAATATAGTACTTGAAGTGCTAGCTAAAGCAATCAGACAACCAAAGGAGGTCAAACGGATACAAATTGGAAAGGAAGAAATCAAAATATCACTATTTGCAGATGATATGATGGTATACTTAAGTGACCCGAAAAACTCCATCAGAGTTCTGCTACAGCTGATAAACAACTTCAGCAAAGTGACCGAATACAAAATTAACTCAAGCAAATCAGTAGCCTTCCTATACTCGAAGGATAAACAGGCTGAGAAAGAAATTAGGGAAATAACACCCTTCACAATTGTCACAAACAATATAAAATATATTGCTGTGACTCTAACCAAACAAGTGAAAGACCTGTATGAGAAGAACTTAAAGTCTCTGAAGAAAGAAATCGAAGAAGACCTCAGAAGATGGAAAGATCTCCCAATGCTCATGGATTGGCAGGATTAATATAGTTAAAATGGCCATCCTGCCAAAAGTAATCTACAGATTCAATGCAATCCCCATCAAAATCCCAACTCAATTCTTCATAGACTTAGAAAGAGAAATTCTCAAATTCATATGGAATAACAAAAAACCCAGGATAGTAAAAACTATTCTCAACAATAAAAGGACTTCTGGGGGAATCAGCCTCCCTGACTTCAAGCTGTACTACAGAGCAGTAGTGATAAAAACTGCATGGTATTGGTACAGAGACAGGCAGGTAGATCAATGGAATAGAATCAAAGACCCAGAAATGAACCCACACACTTATGGTCACTTGATCTTTGACAAAAGAGCTAAAACCATACAGTGGAAAAAAGACAGCATCTTCAACAAATGGTGCTGGATCAACTGGTGGTCTACATGTAGAAGATTGCGAATTCATCCAATCCTATCTCCCTGTACAAAGCTCAAGTTCAAGTGGATCAAGGACCTTCACATAAAACCAGATACACTGAGTCTAATAGAAGAGAAAGTGGGGAAGAATCTCGAACACTTGGGTGTCGGGAGCCAGGCCCAACACCCTCCCTGGGAATCTGCCTGGGCCTCCACACTGTCCTTGAGAATCTGAACACCCTTCTTGGGAATCTTCTGGGGCCTCCACACTGCCCTTGGGAATCTGAGACTTTCTGAGAGCCAGCTACATTTGTACAAGATAAGCTAGAGACATCGGAGTCAGACCCTTCACGCCTTCCCTGAAGATCTGAGAATTAGCTGTGTTTCTGTAAGATAAGCCATCCTTCCTACCTCCGGGAGATAGACTGACCATGAAACAATTGACGTCAGATGGTCTGACAATTGGGGAGGGCCATGAGCTTCCTTTCCCCTC
>JADRCH010000145.1:420724-464981 GCA_019843965.1 Rhynchomys soricoides | reverse complement strand
AAAGCTGTATGTATCTAAAATAAAGCTGAGACCTTGACAAAATTCTGCTTGGTCTCCCTCTTCTCTCTCACCCATTTTCTTTTCAGGCTTAGTCCTCCTCGATCCTTGTGAATAACTAGGTCCCACGGGCCGGGACACTTGGGCACAGGGGAAATGTTCTTGAACAGAACACCAATGGATTGTGCTATAAGATCAAGAATCAACAGATGGGACCTCATAAAATTACAAAGCTTCTGTAAGGCAAAGGACACTGTAAATAAGACAACACGGCAACCTACAGATTGGGAAAAGTTCTTTACCAATCCTACATCCAATAGAGGGCTAATATCCAAGGTATACAAAGAACTCAAGAAGCTAGACTCCAGAGATACAAATAACCCTATCAAAAAATGGGGAAGAGAGCTAAACAGAGAATTCTCAACTGAGGAAACTCGAACGGCTGAGAAGCACCTAAAGCAATGTTCAACATCCTTAGTCATCAGGGAAATGCAAATCAAAACAACCCTGAGATTTCACCTCACACCAGTCAGAATGGCTAAGATCAAAACCTCAGGTGACAGCAGATGTTGGCGAGGATGTGGAGAAAGAGGAACACTTCTCCATTGCTGGTGGGAATGCAAGTTGATACAACCTCTCTGGAAATCAGTTTGGCGGACCCTCAGAAAAATGAACATAATACTACCTGAGGACCCAGCTATTCCACTCCTGGGCATATACCCAGAAGATGCTCCAACATGTAATAAAGACACATGTTCCACTATGTTCGTAGCAGCCATATTTATAATAGCCAGAAGCTGGAAACAACCCAGATGTCTCTCCACAGAGGAATGGATACAGAAAATGTGGTACATTTACACAATGGAATACTACTCAGCAATTAAAAACAATGACTTCATGAAATTCGCAGACAAATGGATGGATCTTGAAAATATCATCCTGAGTGAGGTAACACAATCACAAAAGAATGAACATGATATGTACTCACTGTTAAGTGGTTATTAGCCCAAAAGTTTGAAATACCCAAGAGTCACTTCACAGCAACAGTAGGGCGGAGTGTGAGGTCCCAGATGGACGACTTGAGGAAGGGACTGAAGGAGCTGAGGGAGTTTGCATCCCCAGGGAGGCAGCAACAGTGACAACTGGCCTGACCCCCCATACTTCTGAAGACTGATCCACCAATCAAAGAATACATATGGAGGGACCCATGGTACTGGCCACATGTGCGGCAGGGGAGGAGAGGCCCTTGGGCCTGAGGGTGTTAGATGCCCCAGTATAAGAGAATGGCAAGGAGGGAAGACGAGAATGGGTGGGTGGGTGGGTGGGTGGGTGAGAGAATATCCCCATAGTGGCATGGGGAGGGCAGAGGGAATGGGGAGATTCCAAAGGGGAGATCTGGAAAGGGGGAAACATTTGAAATGTAAATAAAATATGAAAAAAAAAATAAAAGCTATGTTTGAAAAAAATAAATAAATAAAAAGTACAATCTTGAATTGTGTGAAAATATAAAAAATAAAATGAAAAGGTATAAATGTTTTTTTCTTTAAAAAGACTGTTGGTAATAGAATTTCAAGTAAGGAACTATTTCTTGATTTAATGCGGTGCGTCACACTTCATTTACTGTAAAAGAGAGACATAAGAGGACAAATTTCATGATGTTAAAGCCACATTCTGCCTGTGATGTCTGATCTATGATGCTCAGATAACAGATTCAGGAGTATTCATTTGCCTTCAAATACGATGCTCTATTTTTATTTTATTTGTATTCTTCTCCTGTATATTGCAAAGTTACTGCAGGTGCAGTTTCTCCTCTCTACATCTCCTGTCCCATCACTTCCCTCCCTTCTCTTGCAGATCCACCCCTCCTCCTGTATGGATCTGAGCTAGGTCATCTGCATATACATTATGGTTGCGTAGCTTAGTGTTCTTAGACTTCTAACAGTGAGAAACAGCATCTGTCTATTTGGGGGACCCTTTTCCACCTTCTGAGTTGTCTTCTCCAGCCTTGCTATGAAGGTTTATACCTAGTTTTATTTGTTGTGCCACATTCAGTTTATATTTCTTGAAGGCCAGCATTTTCTTTCTTATTTTCTTTTATTTTATTGAGACAGGGAGGATGAGTCTTAAAGATAGATCTTCTAGCTTCTAGCACCACCTTCTGGCTAAATAATAATTTTTTTATTCCCTCCAAGCCTACTTTAGTAACTTTTGTGGGTTTGGTGCCACCTGCTGGTACTTCTAAGAATGCATACTACTCCCACTAAGTACTTAGTACTACACTGGAGTGGTTTATTGTCACCTGTTTAAAAAACAATGTAATGTCTTCAGAGTGTATAGGTTCTGGCTGCTAAAACCTTCTGAAAAGTATTTTGATATTCTCAGGAAGTGCAACAAAGAGATTTTTTGCCCCTGACTAACTTGTTTCTGTCTCCATGTAAACCTGAATCAGAGGAGAAACTACTTTCACAGTTTAGCAGGACAACAACCAACATTTGTGCATACTTAAATAGATTGTGTCTGAGGGCTACAATTCTACACAGCAGTATAAGTCCCATGTTACCATCAAAAAAAATTAGGTAGCAGTGTATCTATACCCAAAACAGAGCACAATAAAATCTCTACAGGATCGAGAGAAATGGCTCTGTGTTTAAGAATACTTACTGCTCTTGCAGAGGATTCTGGTGGGTTCTGTTCCAAGTACACATTCAGTGGCTCATAACTGCCTATAACTCCACTTCCAGGGGACTGGATACTCTTATAGCCTATAGAGGCTGCTGCATGCACTGGGCATACATAGCTTACAAACAAATGCAAATAAATAAATAAACTTGTTTTTCATGTATAAATCAAAAAGACAATTCCATACCATAGGACTGGTTCCTATCATCTGTCCATTTTCATTGCTACTTAAAACTTGGACAAGTATGGGCATCATAAAAACACAATACTGTGTGATATGTAGATTCTGTGTATTCTATCCCTGTTGTTAAATGTGCCACTTAGTTTAGGCAACTGTATGGTAATCAAAATGAGAATGTATGTAAAATTTCAAAACTACAGTCTCTGGGAACTCGAGTGGAGCTGTCTGTGATACAGAAGCTTTGAGTCCATCCACACTTCTTCTTCCCCCATCCTCACAATTTGAGATTTTAGGAATTTGGTTGTTGTCAAAAAAGAAAAAAGGAGCTCTTTCTATCATTAGAGCTAAGTTAAAATTAATGCTTTTCTCAAACTCAAGACTGAGATGGGCGTGATCTAGCAGGTTAGGGGGTGGAAAAAGCATATTCAAAATATATTCTATGAAAAATTTAAATATAACAATATAAATTGAAAAATACTTAGTAAGAACATCTTTAAATGAGTCCTGATTTGTCCCATAAACTCACAAAACTTCTTATGAGTAGAGAAGTCAGGCACTTTAATGTCCCACAGAAGACAGTGGGCTCTGAAGCTCTGCTAGTCCCCACATCAAGGCATACCCATCAATAGGCTCCATTGCATGCTGCCTAATAAATACATCCCATGCATTTAACCACTGAAGTCATACCACATGCAGAATGAAGAGCTCAACATTTACAGACTCCCCTGATTCTCTGTTAATTCCACCTTTGCCTTGATTTTAGCAATAATTTAATTTTTTATTTATTTTAATTCATTATAATATGCATGTTGGGTTATAAAATTAAGAAGAGCTTTTCTGCATAGGGTTAATTACAACTCTAATTAATCCATCTACCTGTGGTCAGTCTATCTTTAGCTTCAAATCATCCTTCTGAGTAAGCAGGAAAATGTAGAGAAATCCAACAAAACTCTTGTTTCCACCCCATCCTTTTGTATTTTCTTGATTATTTTGTAAACTTAAAATTCATCTAAATCATCTACAAAGTTACAGTAACATTAGGTAACAATCTTTAACATGTAGCATAAAACAGGACTAGATTTCAACAGGGTACAAGGATGAAACTGGTGGAAGATAATGACTACCGACCAATTGTAAATTTGGCTCAGTGTGTAACCAAATAAACAATTCAACCAAAGGCAAACTAATCATGGTTAAGTTCCCACAACTCCGCCTGCTTTACCAGAGGCCAGGCCCATTCTCCAGACCCATCATAAGATATCACCTAACCCCAACACTCCTTAAACTCCTCCCAATGGCTACCAACTGCACCCTCTCTTCTGAGCACAATATTCCAGACCACAACTCTGGAATAAGAGTTCAGTTTTACCAGAGGCTATGCTAGTATTAGGGATCCCAGATAAGCCACCACCTACCACCAGCTAACATTCCTTAAAGCCTACCCGACACAGCATGGCTTCCTCTGGGCTCCATATTCTGGCCCACAACATCAGCAGAAGACCTTTGCTTTACTGGAGGTCATGCCATACTAAGTACCTCAGAGACCAAGCAGGTACCCAGAACACCAGAGGCCACACAGGTATTTGTAACCCCAGAGGCAACATTGGCACCCAAATTCCTAGAGGTAACACAGGCTGCAAAAACCCTAGTATAGGTCCAGCCTTATGGTGGTAACCAGAACTCCAGGCCACTCAGGCCAGAAGAGCAGAGAGAAAACAGAAACCAAGGGAAAAACCATTCATCCAACAAAGATGAACTCAAAAATCAGCAACTAAACCTATAATAACTCTTAACCCAAATGACTAGAGGCCAGAGTAAGAACACAATCAACAATAGCCAGGGCAATCTGGCACCACTAGAGCCCAGCTACATACTACAGTAAGGCCTGGATATTCCAAATAGTTAAAGCACAAGAAAATTACCTTAAATCCAGTCTTACCAATATGATAGAGGTCCTTAAAGAGGAAATAAATAAATTCCTTAAAGAAATCCAGTAAGCATGTGATCTAGGGGTAAGAATTGAAACATACCCTAGGGTAGGGAAAGAGCTCAAGGAGGAAAGTGTCTTGCCATGCAGACATGGAAACCTGAGTTCAGATCCCAGAACCCGTATAAGAAGCTGGGTGTGACACTGCATGCTGGGGAGGTGGAAATAGCCAGGTTCTAGAAACTAACTAGCCAAGAATCAGTCCACTGCCTGTTCAGTGAAAGAGTTTTTTTTATCAGAAACTTAAAGATAAAGATGAACAATAAAATGTCAGACATTAATCTGTCCTCCAACACTTGTGTGAATCCATAAGCATCTTCAAATATGAACATATCCACATTAAAAAGTATATACAGGAAACTACACACAAAAACATGCAAACACACACATACACATACTGCTGACAGGATAGAATAAGCTAAGTCAAAACAGATACAATTAATAAAAATCAGTTAAAACTTTTGTAACCTAGATTCCATAATTAAGTATAACTAAAGAAAACAGAAAATTGTATCATACAATCATTACTTAACAAATTATATTGTAAATAAAAGATATTTAATATATTTGCCAATGATACATGGCAATAATTGGTAGAAATAGAAAAATGAATACCTGGATTCATAGGTGATTTCTTATGGGTTTGTAGAGTGAGTTGAAGACTGCCAACCTAACATATAAGTCAAGTGTAAAATGAGAATTCACTGATAATTGTATAAAAAAAATCAAGAAGCTGTATTTAAATTACAGCCTCGTTAGTAGTGAGTTACTTGCTAGGCACATGCCATGTCCTGAGTATGCTCCCCAGCATGGGGAAAAACAATTTCAATAAAAGACTACAGTAACAAAGCACTAACCCTTTACTTACACTAGTCTGTCTGCAACTCACAGAACATACACTCATAAAGTCATTCTTCTGCTGGCATTACTTTACGTAGGACCCATACTTATAGCTCTGTTCATCAAGAAAACTTCAGCACAACACACATCCTAAAATTTAACAGTAATTGGGCCTTGCCTGTTGCCCAGGAGATTTGCCCTAACAAGGGAAACAGGTGAGACCCCTGCCCTGATACCGATGTCAGCTGGGACCAACACAGAGTCCAGCAGATGTGGGATCTATCCTACTCTGCTGGAATCCCATTGCCTGTCTGGTCTGCACTTCCACCTGCACCCATAGCAGATCGGTGTGCCTGCCTTCCTCCCTTCCAGCCCCACAGCCTAGGCACAGTCTGCTCAGGAGGTCTGCCCTAACCAGGGACACAGGAGGACCCCTCTAAATAGGGATACAGGCACCCTGCTCTAACCAGGGAGACAGGAGGCCTGCTTTAAGCAGAGACAGCACTGCCTGCCTCCCAGGAGACCTGTTCTAAATGAGGTCACACAGCTTTACCTGCCTCCCAGGAGGACTGTTCCAATCTCAGTCATGTAGGACAGTTAACACCAGAGATAACCAGATGGTGAAAGGCAAGCACAGGAACAAAAGGAACCAAAGCCGATGTAATTTGGCACCATCTGGACCCAGTTCTCCTACCCCACAGCCTTGGATACCCTAACACACTTGAAGAGCAAGATTCTGACCTAAAATCCCATCTCATGAAGATAATACAGGCCTTTAAGGAGGATATAAATACAGGAAATCACAGGCAAACAGGTAGAAGCCCTTAAAGAGGAAACAAATAAATCCATTAAAGAAATACAGGAAAATACAATCAAATAGGTGAAGAAATTGGACAAAACAGTCAAAGACCTAAACATGAAAATAGAAACAATAAAAAATCACGAACAGTGGTAACCCTAAAGATAGAAAAACCTAAAAATAACAAATGGAGGCAATCCTGGAGATGGAAAACCCAGGAAGAGAACAGGAACTACAAATGCAAACATCACCAACAGAATACAAGAGATGAAAGAGAGAAGACATTGATACATTGGTCAAAGAAAATGCAAGGTGTAAAAAGTTCCTAACCCAAAACATCCAGGGAATTTGGAACAAAAGGAAAATATACCAAACCTAAGAATAATAAGAATAGAAGAGGGTGAAGATTCCAAGTTCAAAGGGCCAGAAAACATCTTCAACAAAATCATAGAAGAAAAACTTCCCTAACCTAAAGAAAAAAAATGTCCATAAATGTATAGGAAGCCTACAGAACACCAAACAGATTGTACCAGAAAAAAAAAAATCCTCCAGCTACATAATAATCAAACCATTAAATGTACATAACAAAGAAATAATATTAAAAGCCATAAGGTAAAAAGGCCAAGGAACATATAAAAGCAAACCTATTAAAATTACATCTGACTTCTCAACAGAGACTCTAAGAGCCAGAAGCTCCTGGAAAGAAGTCATACAGACACCAGCCCAGACAACTATAACCAGCAAAGCCCTCAATCACCATAGATGGAAAGAACAAGACATTCCATGACAAAATCATATTTAAATATATTTCTAATAATCCAGCCCTACAGAAGACAGTAGAAGGAAAATTCTAACACAAGAAAGGTAACTACACACAAGACCTTAATCATGTTACAACACACCCCAAACAAAAGAATCACACACACATAATACCACCTCCAAACATCACAAATAACAGGAACTATCTTTGATCATCAATATCTCTCATCATCAATGGACTCAATTCCACAATAAAAAGATACAAGCTAACAGACTGGATGCATAAACAGAATCCATCATTCTGTAGCATACAAGGAACACACCTCAGCAACAAAGATAGGCATTAAGTCTGAGTAAAGGTCTGGAAGAAAGTTCTCCAATCAAACAGTCACAAGAAACAAGCTGGAGTAGCCATTATAATATCCAATAAAATAGACTTTCAAACCAAAAGTAATAGAGATGGGGAAGGACACTTCATACTCATCAAAGGAAAACTCCATCAAGACAAAAATCTCAATTCTGAACATCTATGCCTCAAATGAAAGGGCACACACATTCATAAAATAAATTTTACTAAAGCTCAAAACATACATCGAACATCACACAATAATAGTGGGAGATTTCAACACCCCACTCTCACCAATAGACAGGTCATGGAAACAGAAAATAAACAGAGACACAATAAAATTAACAGAAGTTATGAACCAAATGGATTTAACAGATATCTACAGAACATTTCACCCCCAAACAAAAGAATGTACCTTCTTCTCAGCACCTCATGGAACCTTCACTAAAATTGGCCATATAATCAGACACAAAACAGGCCTCAAGAGATACAAGAAGATTGACATAATCCCATGCATCCTATCATATCACAACAGACTAAGGCTGGACTTCAATAACAACAAAAACAACAGATAACCCACATACTCTTAAAAATTGAACTACTCTCTACTCAGTGATAACTTGGTCAGGGAAGAAATAAAGAAATTGAAGACTTCCTATAATTCAATGAAAATGAACCACAACATCCCCAAACTTATGGGACAAAAAAAAAAAAAAAAAAAACAGCTTTAAGAGGAAAATTCATAGCAGTAAGTGCCTTCAAAAGAAATTGGAGAGATCCTATACTAGCAGCATAACAGCACAAGTGAAAGGTCTAGAACAAAAAGAAGGAAACACGCCCAAAAGGAGTAGAAGGCAGGAAAATAGCCAAACTCGGGGATAAAAACAACCAATTAGAAACAAATAGAATAATACAAAGAATAAACAAAATCAAGAGCTGGTTCCTTGAGAAAATCAACAAGATAGATAAACCCTTAGCCAATCTACCTAAAGGCATAGAGACAGCATCCAAATTAACAAAATAAATGAAATGAAAATGGAAGCATACAAACAGAAACTAAGGAAATTCAAAAAAACATCAGACCTTACAACAAAGGCAGATACTTGCTAACACTGGAAAGTCTAGATAAAATGGATTACTTTAGATATCAAGTACCAAAGCTAAATCAAGATCAGGTAAACTATCTAAACAGTCCCATAACCCTAAGGAGAGAGAAGAACTCACTAAAAACCTCCCAACCAATAAAACCCAAGGCCAGATGAGTTTAGTGCAGAATTCTAACAGACCTTCAAAGAAAATATAATACCAATATTCCTCAAACTATTCCACAAAATAGAAACAGAAGGAACACTACCTAATTCATTCTATGAAGCCACAGTTACTCTGATACCTAAACCACACAAAGAGCCAACAAAGAAAAAGATATGGTCTTGAAGTTCAGAGTACAAGGTGTTTCTCAGCTACCTGATGGGTTCCAGGCCACCATGAAAGAAAGAGAATGGAGGAGGGAGGACATGTAGTACAATTGTTATCACAGCAGTTTCTTTTCCACTGCTAGTGTGAAGATGAGCTCTGAGTATGAGATTGGTGTGCTTGAAGAAAGGATTGTGATGAGAGTAAATCTTTGTCCAACATAATCTGTGAGGAGGCTCCTAGGCAGACACGACGTGCATACAGAAATGGAGAGATGTACCTGAGACAGAGGTTCGTAAGTGTTTTGTACTAGGTTCCTGCCTATAACTCTTGTCCTGATTTCCCTCAATTAGTGTGCTGTGATAAGTATAAGCTGAAATAAGCCATTCCTCCCTAAGTTGCTTTTGGTCATGGTGGTGTGTCTTGGTTAGTGTGCTAGTATTGTGAAGAGACACCATGTACAAGGCAACTCTCATAAAAGAAAACATTAATTGGGACTGGCTTAGAGTTTCAGAGCATTAATCCATTATCATCATGGCAGGAAACATGGAGGCAGGCAGGCAGGCAAGGATGAGTATGCTGGAGAGGTAACTGAGAGTTTTATATCCTGATCCACAGAAATCAGACAGAGAAAGGAGAGCTGTGGGGAGGACTGGTGTGGGCCTCTGAAGCCTCAAAGCCCACCCTCGGTGTCCTAGTTAGGTTTGTGTCAATTTTACATAAACTAGAGTCATCTGAAAGGTGGCAACTGAAGAAATGTCCCCACATGATCCATCTGTAAAGATTTTTCCTTAGTGATTCCTGGGAGAGGGCCCAGCCCCTTGTGGGTGGTGCTGTCCCTGGGCTGGTGGTCCTGGGTTCTATAAGAAAGCAGGCTGAGCTTACTTAGATTCACCATGAACAACCCAGTAAGCAGCACTCCTCCATGGCCTCTGCATCAGCTCTTGCCTCCAGGTCCCTGCCCTGCTGGAGTTCCTGTGATGGCTTCCTGAAATGATAGACTTCCTTCAATGTGTAAGTGTAAGCCAAATAAACCTTTTCCTCCCCAACTTGCTTTGTGGTCATGGTGTTTCATCACAGCAATAGAGATCGTAAGACACTAAGTGACAGACTCCAACAAAGCCACAGCCCCTAAGCATCCCCAAACATTCCTCAGCTGGTGGCTTAGGATCCAAATATACAAGCCTATGGGGGCCACTTTCATTCATACCACCAGATGATGTTTATCACAGAACTAAAAAGCAAACTAGAGTGAACATTTTAGGGAGAATTCTGCTTAGGGTAAGTGGGAAATGCCTATGAGGACAGAAATGCATAGCTGTTTTGAAGACTCACCTTAGCAGAAAGGCTGAATATAACACAGCCATATTCAACCCCTCCCCAGTCTCTGCCCATTTCCCACAGAAAGTCCCAGGGGGTAGGACGGTAGAGAGTTGGGCTGGTCCAACCGTAAATCATGATGGAAAAAATGAGAAGAATGGATTTAGAATCAGAACAGCAGAGAAACTGAAGAGACAAACAAGGATTCTGAGTTAGATGCACTAACCAGGGGCTCTCCTACAAAACAGGAAGGTGGTGTGTGTGGCATAGTACAGGAGCCTGAGGTTTTGTAGAAAGCCAGCTGTGTCTCAGCCTCTGGGACACTGGAGTCAGGGAAAGGGCGGGGCTCAATCTGAGAAAATAAAGAGAATTATGATGGTAGGGAGGGTCAGGGTCTGAGGGACATGAGTGGCACTTTAGCAGTAGGTGCCTAGGGCACCCTAGAGCTCTGTAGCATGTGCCTTCGAGTTAGGGATGAGGAGCCTGCACAAGTCTACCCAGTGAGTCCTCTGAGATCTTTAACTATATTCTGGCCAACCCTGCCCTAGGCCTGCAACCCCATGCAGTCCTCCACAGCTATCCAAGGTTCCAACCTGGGGACTGTGATTTAGAAATCTTGAGTGAACAGACTAGATCCTAGGCCGGTAGGAAGACCACTGGGGAGGAAAAAGGACCACAGTGCTTGCACTAGTTGGACCTGATCTATCAATTTTGTTGATTTATATACTGGCCCACCTTAGAGGGCTGGGTAGAAACTGCAGAAATGAGGAACATGGGCTCAGTCAAGCTCTAGATGCTGAGACATGGAGTGGAGATTTGCTTTCAAGTTCAAGGTTGTAGTTGGGTTGAAGTTGGGAAGAGAAGTATTTAAGAGACTATGAGCAGGAGAGGTGGGACTCACAAAGGAACAGCCATGCTTGCTGTGCTCCTGGACTTCAATTGCTCTAGTTTCCTGGATTTGGGAGCCACATTGAAACTACACCTGCTTCTGCATGGACACCGGTTAACAGCTGGAAATTAACTTGTCAACTCAATTGTCACACTTTTTCAGTTTTTGTACCTCTTTTCCTTCTAGAGTGAACCCAGCACTCTGCCTGCTCCCTGAAATGTGGCTCAGAGCCCGCTCTCCATTCTCTTTCAACTATGTGTGATTGTGCTTTCTCTCATTCTGTTTCTTGCTTGTGATGATAGCTGTAACAGATTTTAAAGAAAGGGGCTTTCCTTTCTGCATTATTGTGACTTTGTGTGTGTTCTTACTTATTATGTAGGAAGAACCACGAAGGCACCATCCTTCAGATGTTCCAAACAGGCAGGTAAATTCAATGCATCGCTCAGACATCTGGGGTCCTGAGACTACTACTATAGTTCTTGATTATGTTGGATATATAGATACACACACACACACACACACACTGCTGGGGGCCAGCCCAGGTTGGGGGGGGGGGGCTTCTTTCTTGTTGGTTCTTCTTGAGGCAGCAGAGGGCGAAGAGAGTCGGCGGAGGGTAAGACCTTGTCTTATGAGATATTTAGGGTTGCTGTATAATAATAAAATGTTTATTTTCTAAGTCACTGTGCTACTGTAGCTGATTAACTTATCTAAGTCTAAGTTACTACACTACTGTAGCTGCCCTGCCTTCTGTGATCCTCTGAGGCCAGAAACTGCAGTCTCTGGCACTTAGCACCTCTTCCTGAAACAACAGGAGATAAAGTAAAGGACTAATTGCTAGAGCCTTTTCCCTTTTGTCCAGATGCCTCTTGTGTCCATCTGGCTAGGGGGAAGTTTGGAGCAATAAACTTCTACTGAATCAGGAGAAGAGAATAACACTCGCAGAGGGAAAAATTTTTACATAAGCAAATATGCATAAACTCACATAAGTTCATATACAGATTCATAAAAGCTCATTTACTCATTTCCATTTAAACCAGTTGGGCCCAGCTTGCACGCATTCTCACAATTACACACACACACACACACGCACACACACACTTACACACACACACTTACACACACACACTCACACACACACTCTCACACACACACACTTACACACACTTACACACACACACACTTACACACACACACACACACTTACACATGCATATGGAGCAAAAGACCAAGCACTGATATAGGAAGAACTCACTCATTCTGGATGAAAAATGCGCTCCAATCTTCATTGCATAGTGAAAGAAAAAGCTCCTACCCTTTTAATGCTACATGAATTAAACCCACGTTTGTAACAATAAAGCTTTGTTCCTTTTAATAAGACTAAGCCTGCCTTGTCCTTACCATGGGACCTGTTCTCTCCCACGGGAACGAGAAGCCTGCCTGCTCCTTCTGCTCTCTCTGCAGCGTCTTCTTTTTTCCTCTCTCCCTCTGCATTCTGCACATTGCTCTCTTAGTTTTTTATGTTACCTATAGTTCCTAAGTTATTCTGCTCTGCATTCTCCTTCTAATCTTGCTCTCTCCTCCTGCTCTGATGTCATAATAATGCTCTAACTCTCAATGTCTTTTCTCCCAGTGCTCAGTTCTTCTTGGGTTCAGTTCTGTCTAAAAAGAGTGTTCTGTCTAAAATCTTTTCCTCAGCTCAGTCCCTCTCAGCTGAGTCCTGACTCTGACTCTTCTCTTTGTCCTCAGCACTTAAACATCGTTCAGAATACATGATCACATGTTACAAAGTTCATCACAAGTTCATGCAAAAAATCAAATCATAAATTGAACTAGAAGTTTACAACAGAGAATGTTCACATGCCTGTCCATTAGGAGTAATTATCTGGTTAACGTCCATCCCCTGTCTCAGCTCCACAGGTTCACTGAACGTTTAAAACCATAACTAAGTTATTAGTGAAGTTTTGTATAGATAAACCCAGTCAATATTTTATCTTCTGTCCTAGCACCTATAGTAAATCTTTAGTTCCCTTTTTATGACCTTTGGTTAATTGTTTTACAACCTCTTGGAATGTGCTCTGAGTAGGAGAATGACTGGTTACTATCTAAGAGCAATTAATTGGTGACACTTGAGAGACTGGCAGAGTTCTCATCGCAGTTTTGACTATCAGAAAGGACCTAATAGCAGTCCCATTATAAAAGAGTTTAATAATCATTGATATAATTTTAAGAATTCTTATAGGATCGTCATTAAGACATAAGTCATCTATTTGTCTATATAGCATCACTACAAGACAGTACATCTTCGTGGATCTGCAGAGATCTGCTCCAAAGGGGTATGCTACTACTCAGTATTGTTATATATGCTTAATAATAACAGGAAAAGCATATTAATAGCAGGAATCTTTCCTAAAATGAATCCCTTACAGCTTTGCTTAATAAGGGCTCACCTGTCACAGATTATATAATAATCCAAAGCAGGCCATTGCAGGACGATCACCTGCTATGTATAGCTTGTCCCATTATGGCTTCTGACATTATACTTAAAAATAAAATTGAAAATACATGACCATGAGTCGAGGCTTATGGAAGCATGCACGCTGTATGGCGTAGGGGTCAATAGCGGCACCCCTGATGCCATAGTGGGGCTCTTCCCATGAGTCAGGGCTTATGGAAGCATGCACGCTGTATGGCATGGGGGTCGATAGCGGCACCCCTGATGCCATAGTGGGGCTCTTCTCCGCCTATGAACAACATTTTGAAAAGAACCAGTTTTGGGGTTTGCTTTGTGATTTCCCTTACCTCTATTCTACTAGCTAAGTAGACTATGCGTTGCTCTTATCATTTTAATTGACACAAGCCCAAAATGAGGCACATGTTGGCTTTACATGTTCTGAGAGATTCTATTTGGTTTTTGTTTTTCAATTTTCCTTAAGTCTATGGAAAAACGTATCCATTACATGCAAAACCTAAAGAAAGAGAAGAGGAAACTGGGGAAAAGGTTTGCAAGGCCTACCCCAATTCCAGATCCAGGAATCCTGGTAAGTGTGTGGCGCTCACAGAAGCGAACAGTGTTTGCATGCTACTGACCCTCCTTTCTTATATAAAGAATTATTTACTTATTTAATGTATGTGAGTACACTGTAGCTGTCCTCAGATGCACCAGAGGAGGGCACTGGATCCCATTACAGATGCTTGTGAGCCACAACTGAGCCATCTCTCCAGCCCCTGAAAAACTCCTTTTTAATGCATCTGATTACCCTTTAATTTTCTCTGGAAGAATTTGGAATGCCAGCCTGGAGAGACACCTGAAAATTCTTCTCACCAAAATTCCCATTGTTTACATTTACTTAGAAACTGTCTCCTGATGATGACATGGAATTTGATTTTCGAAGCCATATTGTCTGTTCTCTAGCTTTTTCATTTAAATCTTTGATTCCATTATTTAAAAACTGAGTTACAAAATCTTCTAAATTATTTAGCCTAAAATTGGACACTTAAAATGTTAGAAAATTCTCTATACTGATTGTAACTTAGTGTATATATATATATATACATATACACATATATACACACACATATTTACATATATATATGTTCATATTTAAATATATGTATATGTAACTATATATGTATATAATATATGTACATATATACATAATATGTGTATTATATGTATATAATATATATGTCTATATACATGTTTACATATTTTATATATGTATATATACATACATATATTTACTTTTATGTGCATATATCCTTTATTTGTGAGTGCATGCCATGTGTGTCTAAGTCCCCACAGAGGCTAGGAAAGGCTATCACATGCCCTGGGGTTACAGGTGGTGGTGAGCTGCTTGAAAAGGGTACTGAGAATCTAAGAACTAGAACCATTAACTCTGAGCTATCTCTGGCCCTTGATACATTTTCATTAGGATTTAAATGCTTTTACAATGCAAGCTATCATACAAGAGCCTCTTACAGCAGCATTAAACTGCATATTCTGTGGCTCAGCAGAGGACTGATAGCCTTCTTACTTGACAGTCTTTTAATTATCTGAAACAGCTGTCACTCTCTCCTCCAATGTCAGAATTACTTTTCTTCTGGTTGAAAATTTATTTTTGTAAATCTATTTTGCTTTCTGCTGACTGGCAAGCCCTGGCTATTTTCAAGCAATGATTGTTTCACATATAAATTTTTAGCTATTTTATCAGTTTCATGCACTTCACAGACAATATAATGTTTTCTGTATTCTATCTAGCATGTCTGTTTTTTCCTCAAAACTGAGGAATACTCTGACCTTTCTACCCATTGTCCATAGCAAGTTGTCACATAGTAGAAACCACTGAGCATGAAGCTCTTAGAAGTGGTGGTTCCTCTCATTACAAATGTGCAGTCAGGGTTCCACCACATGTTTATTTCTTGGTAATCCAGTTTAAAGTTTAAAGCTTACTTTGATTTGTTTATTGTGGAGTGTATATCTTTGGATGAGCATGCATATGCCAAAGTATAAATGCAGAAGTTGATTTTCTCCTTCCATCATAAGTGTTACAAGAATCAAACTCAAAGTGTTAGGCTTATCAGCAAGTGCCTTTATCTGCTGAGCCATCTCACTGCTCCAGCCACTTTTTATCAGTGAAAACGAATTTTCTGGATGTATATAGTGACTGCAGTGATTATATATATATATATATATCATATGTTGCAGGATGTCTTTGTTGCTATTAAGGATTGATGTATGCAATACTCTTTGCATAGGAAGGTCTCAATCCTGAGAGGGAGATAATTGATAGCTCATATGAATTTTCCTTACATGAATTTCAATTGCATTTCCTTTTTAATTGTGTGTTCTACTTCTTGGTAGTGGACATCATAAGCCTGGAGTCTTCTAGAAGAAACCACACTCCAGACCAAAATATGTGGACTTCTGACTTTGATCAACAGGTCATGGCTTGACTTCCTCTGAAAAACAAAGGAATGGATGGCCATTCTGCAAAATAAACACTGAGCTTGCACTAGCATTCAGGCTTCTGAATTTTATTAAGCACCATGGCTCATCACTGCTTTTTTCTGTGGTAAACTGGTGTCTTAAACAATGTGCAAAGATTTTGAAAATATATTTGTGCTTAAATTTTTGAAATTGAATGTATGGCTCATTTAGATATTGGGAGCTATGCTTTGATGATAGGAGAATAACAGGATAACAACCCCATCTAGGATTACAAAGGTGTATGTTGATACTACAAATAAAGGGTAATATAAATAAAATTGCCACGTAAAACCTAATACTGAAATGTGGTTCTAGGTTCACATATGAAATAAATAGTAACTCTGTCTGGCACAGTGAAATGATGCTTTGTTATGTAATTTCCAGCTTGAAAATCAAAGCTGGAAAGGTTGTTTTCTAAAATAGTTGGCAACTGTTCAATAAGTGTGAGCAATGCAACTGGTCAGCTATTTGCAGTCTCAAAAGTGATATGCAAAGTGAGATGCTAAGAATTCTACTTTTAAAACTATATGGAACTATGAGAAATGATGGTTAATAGAGCCTGGAAGAAACAGCCAAAGACAGGACAAAATATTTAAAAGTTACTTTCTAGAAATTGAACAATATTCAAAGCATGACCTGTGTTTTTGAGGCATGAGAATACACTTGATAAATCAGACTGCATAGAAGAAGGTTCCACACTAGACAACAAGGCAGGACAGGGAGTCTGAGCAGAGTTCAGAAGCTTCCTGAGTTGAGAGCACATTGAGGAAAAGAATAAGAATCCAGGAAGTCTGATTTAGCTGGTGTCGTAGGGAAGAACTCCAAAGAGTGAGAGGTAAGCAGGTAACTACAACCTTCTACTGCTTGCATTGAGTGCTCTGTAACCACATAATGCACATGTGCAGGGTGCAGCCCAACACTTTTCCCTTACTCTGTCTTCTTGATGAAGGTCAGTCTATAGAGGTCAGACTAATTGTAAGTTCAACAATCCTGACACTCACCTATCAGCCATCACTCGAAGTCCTTGTTGATCATGCAGGGCATTTATCTAGCAATAGAGGAGTCAAATGATAGCAGTAAATTACTCTCAAATAAGCAGCTTTCCAAGACTATGTCTCAGAAGCTTAACAAGAAGTTTGCAACTCAGCGGCCTCCCTTACCACTTCAGAGGCACTGCAAGATCTCAACAGACAGCTGAACGTACACTTGGCACTGATGGTACAAAGTCTACACTTTTCTCTGTGCACACACATGTATGATAAGGCTAACTTATAAGTTAGAAAAAGATTAACCACCCCAACAGATAATATTACAACATAATAAAACAATACAATATGTTTTATTACAACAGTGTTTGCGATAATGTTATGGTTGTAATCATTCCCTCCTGAGAGAGTTAAGACAAACAAAGATTTTGCAGATAACTGTTGACTGTTAATAACAAATGTTTTCAGGTGAAATCATGAGTGAGATGGGCTCCTATACCCAGACATACTCATGTATAACTGCCCACCAGTGCAAAAAGAAACACTCAAAAGAAAGAGTTCAAATCCCAGATATGCAACACTCACCACATTCAGTAGCTGATAGGGGAATACTATCAGGGCCACAGTGCAGCACAGGGTTGTGCAGAACATGGGAAAATGGAGTCTCACAGACACAAATATGAAAAGAAATAGATTAGATATAATTTACAGACAAAACCATAAGTTGACAAAATCAAAGATACAACAAATAAAGCTTCAGAAATTATCCAAACTAAAGCAAAGATAAAGACTGAGAAAATGGCTACTGCCTTAAGACCAGATCAAAAGGACTGAGATTTTAGGTGAAAAGCTAAATGCCCAAGGATCTTAAATACAAATGTGCTTAGATGACTTCAAAATCAAATGTCTAAAACCACTGAAAAGAGGAAAGAAGATAGGAGGAGGAGGAGGAGGAGGAAGAGGAAGAAGAGAAAGAAGAGGAGGAGGAGGAGGAGGAGGAGGAGGAGGAGGAGGAGGAGGAGGAGGAGGAGGAGGAGGCTCACAAAATGCTGACATGAATTTAGGAATAAACAGAGCCAGTCTAGCTGAAAAGGTGGTTGCTAGGTTTAATGGTGAGACCCTATCTCAAAATCAATCAATCAATTAATATATAAATAAATATGGTAGAGAAGCAATTTATAAAGATGCTTTAGCCTTGACATACATTCATATAGGTGAACACACACACACACACACACACACACCCCACAGCTAACAATGAAGGCAAAATCCAATACTAAAATTCCAAATGAACAGAGAAGAAAAGATAACACTGATTTTAAAACAGAGCATGTGACAAGACAATGCTTCCTTTCAAATTCACTATAGCAACCATCTACACAACCTAACCAAAAGATGCTACCATGGACGGTGAAGAAGCTGAGATTTTCCTCAACTTGTAAAATATACAACTGTTATAGTTTTTCAAATGCTGGCAGAGGACAGATATGCTACCAAGTAGAGACAAATTTTTATAGGAAAGTTTATAGAGAACCTAAGTCCTGGGAGCACCTGCAAGCTATACTTTACCACTGGTGGTGGTTTGAATGAAAATGGACCCCACACACTTGTAGGGAGTGGATTATTGGAGGTGTGGCCATGTTGGAATAGGTGTGGCCCTGTTGGAAGAAGTGTGTCACTCTTGGGTGGGCTTTGACATTTCAGAATGTCAAAACAGGCCAAGTAGCTCATGGTCTCTTCCTACTGTCTATGGATTCAGATGTAGAACTCTCAGATACCTCTACAGCACCATGTGTGCCTGCATGCTATCATAGTTAAATGATAATGGATTGAACTAAAATGTAAGCCTGCTCCCATGAAATTCTTTCTTTTATAACAGTTGCTGTGGCCATGGTATCTTTTCATTAGCAATAGAAACCTCAAGACAGCCACTCATTCTGACAACACCAATTGAAGAAATGAATACAGTGAAAGGCAGAGGAAGGACAGTTAGGCAAATAGCTGAGTCAGGAAGAGGGACAAATGAATGGTCCAATGCCATTATAGCTGGCTATGGAGTACTAACATGAGACCTGGATTTAAATAGAAGGCAAGAGGTATACATAATTAACCAATCTTGTTCAAGGTCCATCACCAACCCACTGACTCAACTCAACCTTTACAAGGTGAAACAACACATTGTTAAACTGCTAATCTCTCACTCGTGGATTATTGGCTATTCTGGGTTTGGATGTTTTAAAGTTCACAGTGGTTCAAGAGGAAAGGTAAAAAGTTTCTCTTTGTCTACAGCTAAAGCACAGACAAAAGGAAGTAGAGCCACCTGGCTCTTCGTTACTTTGTGTACACAAGCAAGGAGTCAACTGTAATTATCAAGATTGGTTACCAAATATGTGTTTCAAAGGGCTGCTCTCAAGAATGTAGAGCTCCTGGGGGAGAGGAAAGCAACAGGATACCACTGACAAAGGAAGGCATCCACAGGAGACAGAGGGGAGGGTAGCAGAGTGCAGGGATGGATGAGAACAAAGCATAATGACATGTATGTATGTATGTATAAATCAGCCACCATGAAATGCACTGCTCAGTACACTAATGTTTATAGTTAATACAAAACTGATTTGTATAACTAAAAAGTGCCATTGCAGTCATTTCTTGGACACCCACCAACAGACAAAGGAGTCAGTAACAGTTGTGGAGATGAACCACTTCAGAGAGAGAAAACAGTGTCTCCTTTAATGCATGTGAACAACTACTTACACAGTGGAAGCCTATCAACTATGATTGCTTAGCACATTACCTCAGAGCAGACAGTGCGTGCTAATACCTCTCTGTAGAGAAGAAGCACATAAAAAGGAAGCAGGAAGAGTGCAGACTGGTCTGCAGGCCAGCTCTCTGCTACTCAATGCTACTTCAGAGTTCTGACTTCTGGGAATATTCAAGAGCAGATTGTGCCATGCTTCTTTATTTAGACGCTCAGTGTGCCAGGTGGGCTGGCTGCCAGGTGATGCCTGCATTTTCTCTTATAGAAAAGATTAACAAAACACATTTTTAAAGCCGACTTTTTAAGCATAGGGCAACAAACAACATCAAATGCAAATTGTATCTACTCTCAACGACTGGAAATGTCTTAAGTCTGCTTTCTATGGCTGTGCTAAACACATGACCCAAAGCAACTTGGGAAGGAAAGAGTTATTTCATCTTATAGCCTTCAGGTTGCACTCTAGGACTGTGGAAGTCAGAACAGAAACACAAAGCAGGAACCTGGGGTCTGAACTGAAACAGAGGCCATGGAGGAGTGCTGCTTACTGACTTGCTCCTCTTGGCTTGCTCAGTCTGCTTTTGTAAACTCCCAGAACCATGTTTTCTAGGGGTAGCACCACCCACAGTGGGCTAGGTTCTCTCACATCAATCATTACTCAAGAGAATACCCTACAGACTTGCCTAAGAGCAATCTGATGTAAGCAGTTTCTCAATTGCAGTTACCTCTTACGAGATGTCTCTAGCTCTTAGGAAGTTTTCAAAACTAACCAACACAGAGAATGAAGCAGTTTTGTTAAAGAGAATACTGGGCACACAATAGGCTTGTGTCACAACTAGGGAATGCCCCCTGTTACCTAACAGGATGCTAGAAGACTTAACCAGCTTGTACCCTGGTACATCAGTATTTTCCTAGATAATAAGCATATCTGATTCACAGAAAGCTTCTCCAAGTTTTCTACCACTAAACTATCATGGAATACTGCTGTGAACAGCTTTCATCTCAAGGAAATGAAAGGGGTAAGAATAGAAATATTTTGCATTGCAAATAATTTTTCTCTATTTTATTTAATGCATTTTAAGTATTATTTTATTTACATTCCAGCCATTGTTAACCTTCCCTGTCCCCCTCCCACAGTTCCTCATCCCATTCCTCCTTCCCCTTACCTCCAAGAGGGTGCTCCCCCCAGACCTCCCACTTCCCTGGGGCCTCAAGTCTCTCTAGGATTAGGTGTACCTTCTTCTACTGAGGCCAAATCAGGCAGTCCTCTGTTATATATGTGCCGGGGGGGGGGGGGGGGTGGCCTTAGACCAGCCTATGTATGCTGCCTGGTTGGTGGCTCAGTCTCTGCAGGCTTTCTGGGGTTTGAGTTAGTTGAGACTGCTGGTCTTTCTATGGGGTCACCCTCCCCTTCAGCTTTTTCAATCCTTCCCATAATTCAACCATAGGGGTTCCTGACTTCATTCCAATGGTTGGGTGTAAGTATCTGCATCTGTCACTATCCCTGACCACAAGTTGTACTACAAAACAATAATGATAAAAACCACATGGTATTGGTACAGACACAGACAGGTTGATCAATGGAATAGAATTGAAGACCCAGAAATAAATCCACACCTATGGACACTTGATCTTTGACAAAGAAGCCAAAAATATACAGTGGAAAAAAAGAAAGCATCTTCAATCAATGGTGCCAGTCTAACTGGTGATCTGTATGTAGAAGAATGAAAATAGATCCATATTTATCTCCTTGCACAAAGCTCAAGTCCAAGTGGATCAAGGACCTCAACATAAAACCAGATATACTGAATCTAATAGAAAAGAGGGTGGGAAAGAGCCTTGAACTCATTGATACAGGGGAGATTTCCTGAACAGAACACCAATGGCTCAGGTTCTAAGATCAACAATTAATCAATGGGACCTCATGAAACTGAAAAGTTTCTATAAGGTAAACGACACAGTCAATAGGGAAATTGGCAACCTACAGATTGGGAAAAAAATCTCCATTAACCCTACACCGATAAGAAGTCAAATATCCAAAATATATAAAGAACTCAAGAAGTTAACCTTCAAAAACCCAAACAACCCAATTAAAAAATTCGGTACAGGGCCCAAAAGTTCAGAATGCCTAAAATTCAATTCACATCAACTATTGGACCGTGTGTGGGGTCCCAGATGAATGAGTTGGAGAAGGGACTGAAGGAGCTGAGGGAGTTTGCAGCCCCATGAAGGGAGCAACAGTGTCAACTGGTCAGACCCCCTTGTGTTCCCAGAGACTGGACCACCAACCAAACAATAAACATGGAGAGACCCATGGTGCTGGCCACATATGTGGCAGAGGAGGGTCTTGTTGGCCATCAGTGGGAGGAGAGGCTCTTGGGCCTTTAGATGCCTAGTATAGGGGAATGCCAGGGAGGGAAGACAGGAGTGGGTGGGTGGGTAGGTGGGGGAATACCCTCATAGAGGCAAGGGGAGGGGGGATGGGATAGGGGGTCTCTAAAGGTGATACCTGGAAAGGGGAAAACATTTGAAATGTAAATAAAGTATCATAAATAAAAAAAATATGGTACAGAGCTAAACAAAGAAATCACAACAGAAGAATCTCAAATGTCCAAGAAACACTTAAAGGAATGTTCAAAGTCCTTAGTCATCAGGGAAATACCAATCAAAATGATGCTGAGAGTCCATCTTATACCAAACAGACTGGCTAAGATAAAAAACTCAGGTGACAGTACAGGCTGGTGAGGATATGGAGAAAGAGGAACACTTCTTCACTGCTGGTGGGCTTGTAAACTGGTATAACCACTCTGGAAATCAATCTTAAGGTTCCTCAGAGAATTAGAAATATGTAATGCATTTTTAATCAAAATAAACCAATTGACAAAACGATATAAAAGAAACAATGTAACAGAATTAAACAAACAAGGAATTATTTACATTAAAGAGACACAACTCAAGTGCATTGAACTAAAAGGCAGGAGCCATTATCCACTTTGAAGTCACTATGTTAGTTTGTATTGTATTGCTATAATAAAACATTGACTAAAACCAACATGGGAAAGAAAGGCTTTACGTCATATTGCAGCTGACGGTTCATCATCCAGGAAAGCCAAGGCTTGAAACTGAAGCCAAGGAGGGACACTATTAGCTTGCTCCCTGGCTGAAATTTAGCTATTTTCTTGCACTACCCAGGCTCTCCTGCCCAGGGATGGTACTATCACCCACAGCAGGCTGGGCCCTCTTATATTAATTGTCAGTCAAAGAAATGTCCCACAGACATGCTTACAACCAAGATTAGCCTTCCCTAATGACATGACCAATTGAAAAGGAGCTGCAAGTTCTTGCTAAACAGGATGGTTCGTGCCCTTGGACCACCTGCTTCTGCTGACAGGCACTTAAGAGAATTACAGAACTAGAGTGCTATTTCTGAGTGCTGTATTTCGAAGACATTACACACTGGTCCTTGATAAGGTTCTGGATTATAGAAGTGCTAAGAGACCAGGGGAAGAACATGTTAAGAGGCAGAGGAATTGGAAGATTTCTAATGTAAATTCTTCAAGAATAGGGAGGTCAGAGACAATCAGAAAGAAATCAGAGTTTGGTCAAGTTGAAGGAAAAAGCAATCAGTAATCTTACACCTGAGAGAATTTCTGTTAATTGTGCTTTGTAGTTATCAAAACATGAAACTAACAAAATGTGAAATTTCTTGAAAATGAAAAAAAAAAAACCCTCAAAATTTCGAGTGGATAATGTGGGGGTAAATTTTCATATGTTTTTAAGAAATAGAAATATACAAATATGAAATAAATTTGTACTATTTTGAAGCACAGCAACTTCAAATAAAAGTTTCTGTGGGATTACCAAAAGGAAATGGAATCATTTGTCCACTTGAACGTAATAAGTGTGAGTGGTAATCCATGAAGAGACAAGAGAAATAGAAGAGAAATAGTAACGGATAGTGGGAAAGAAGGAAGAAAGAAGAAAAGAAAGAAAAACCAAAAACGACAAAAGGAATTGCCACCGCACAGCCTGGCAGACAGAAACTGTTATATACTTGTTGACTGCCCTATCTAAAAGAAACAATAAACTTGCTGGGTCTTTTGTGGTTTTTTTTTGGTTTTGTTTTGGGGACTCACAGCTACTTTTGCGAAATACAGGCTGTCAGAATAACCACAAAGCCTTGATGTGGCAAGGCAAGCGCTGGACATGAATGATAGGCCTGGCCTTCGTGTCTCTAAATCTAATTTTAACCAGATATAGGGGATTCTTACGGTCATTAAAATCTGATCGGCACCTCACTGAAGTGTTTCTGGGTGGACTTTTTCGTTGTCCCTGGGGGTAAACGTGGGTGGTGAGAGGCTGTCCCTGAGACAGGATTACGTGGCGGTTTTCTCGTCCTGTCTTCTCAGCGATACAGGACTGACCTCACTACGATGCCAACAAGGTAGCAGACAGCACCCTTGAAACGCCGCGGTTTCAGGGTCTCAGAGACCTGGATTCCTCCTTTCCCTAGGGCGGATTCAGCAGGTGCCTACCCATGCCCAGTACGCTTGCGCAGAGCTCCCGGGAGGGATGGGGCTCCGCACAGCCGCAGCCTGGCAATGAAGGGTGGGATTTCGAGAGTCTAGATAGCAGTGGCAGGGTTGGGTTGTGTGTAAAGGGGGGATGGGAGTGGGACGTTTCATGTGGAGGGGCTGGCTGACAGCTAAATGGGTGGGTCAGGTGGAGCACTACTGAAGGGGCGGGGCTTGCCGCAGATGGGTGGGGCGTTGGCATAGGAAGGCTTCAAAGTTCAAGAGAGAAGCCCCTGGGTTGGGTGGGACTTGTGGAGGAGGCGGGACTTGACGGTGGACCGGATGAAAGGGGATTGCCGCCGGGTCGGGCGGAGCAGATTAGCACCGGGGACGGGGCTTGCCTTAGGCCTGGAGGGGCGGGTCTTGTTGCTAGGGCGGGTAGGGCGGGAGGTGCCACAGGCAGGACAGGGGTGGGGCTTGAAGTTGGGCGGAGCTTGTGGTGGTCTCGGGGCGGGGCGGGGCTTGCTCCTCAGGTGGGAAGGGTCTTACCGCGGGGTAGGTCTTCGTGCGGGGCGGAGCTTTGCAGCAGATCGGGTGGGGTCGGGGCTTGCTCCTGGGTGGGGCCTGCTGCAGCCCCCAGCGAGGATTCGGGTTCCCGGCCCTGGGTGCCTGCGTCCCCATGGGGCTGTGCTTCCCGTGTCCCGCGGAGTCCGCACCGCCATCCCCGAGCCCGGTGAGTAGCCGGCCTGCCCGTGCAAGTCTTGCTCGCGGCGGCCGTTGCAGTGCAGTCGGAGGGAAGGTGCACCTGCCGGGCCACTGACCCTCCCCTAGGCAGTCCTGCGGACCCTTCTTGGATGGGATAGGCTGGGGCTGTCTGTCCCCAGGGGCTTCTCTGGACATGTGTATCTTCTCCTGTCTGTACCAGCTGTACCTGGAAGGTCCGAGACACTCCGCTCCCCTCGCCATTTACTGGATATTTAATTAACCCACGTCTTCCCTTTATTTTTAACAGCTGGTTTGAAGCCCACAAAAATGAGCAATATGTTTAGGTGTAGATTCTCAGTAGTGTTGTATTTGGCATAATTTTATGTGAACAGTCTTTTTTTTTTTTTGATATTCGAATCTAAGCAGGCCTTATGCTATAACAGTATATTTATGCCCGTAGTTGAAAATATAACAGTCTAACTTGTTCTCAACATCGGTTCTCGGGGTAGCAAAAGATTAGTTGAAGAAATGAGGGGTTTAGGGAAGTATATTAATCCCTTAGCTACTAGGTTATAGATACTAAAGTGACTATTTAGTCGATATGGGAAAGTTCAACTTGCCTTTATGGCTGCTGTTGTTTTAAAATGCTGTTAATTTTGTTTACCTCACGAGAAAAAAAAAATATCATTCTGCCAGCATTTGTTAAGGCATCTCTCCTTCCATTTCTGCCTTTAGCCAATAGGGCTCACTGGTGTATTTCACTTAGTATCTAAGATTTCCCAGACCACTTAAATATGCTCTATATCCAGCAACCTCCCTCCTATTCTATAGCCACCATGATTATAATAGCTCTTCCTGAGTAATTACTCCGATAAGATGCATGTTTGTGTATTTGCTTACATTTGTTTTCCATACACTAATCAAAGGTCAAGCTTTGTATGCTTGGGTGTCTGCATTTCATTGCTGTGTTCTTAGTGCCTAGAAAAGTTGGCAGCAATCATTGTGATGGATGAATGTGTGTGCTTGGTGGAGAAGGATTGCTTAAAACCTCATCCCAAGAAAAGGCTATTCATTGCCTCAGTGTATTTAAAGACTTTATGAATAAGAAGTAAGGAGCATAGAAAAATAACATGTGGTCCAGAGATGGGACAAGTGCCTCCGAGCTTCTCTTCTTTCTCTTCCCCATGGTACACAGGGAGATCAGCCCATTGGTTCTAAATGTCTCCTCCAAAGTCCAGCCTTCCTCATCCTGCTTTTTAACTAATTTTCAAATTATGTTTCCATCCTTATAGTTTAAACACCATTAATAAAAAGTAACCCCACCTTAAGTCCATGTTTATAAGTAGGAAGTATTCTCTAGGCCAACTTATATTCATTGTCACACGTGCTAATTTGGCTTGCTGGTCTAGGGAATGCAATTCAGAAAGTCAAATGTTTAATAAATATTTCACTATTGGTAAAATTCAGGGTTAGTTAGTTTTATTTTTTTGTTTGGGTGAAGGTATACCCTTACCCCCTTCTCAGGCTAGCCTTGCGGACTCCAGCAACCCTACTGTATGCACCTCACATAACGTGCATCTAGGACTATGTAGTTCCAGCACATCATAGTGGACTCCTACAGTGACTTTCTTTGTGAGGCCTTTTGTATCCATACCAAATTTTTACAAACTGTTTCAGCTTGTAAGTTATGATTTTTGTTGCCCTCTACAGTAAAGGTGTGTAAGGGGTCCATGCTCTCCCCTTGAAACAGGTGTCTTTATTTTCTTAGGAAGAGAAAAGAGCAAAGCTGGCAGAGGCAGCAGAAAGAAGGCAGAAGGAGGTAAGCACAGCCATTGCCGGTTCAATACGTGTTCAGTTCACTTTCTGCAGGCATCTGTCCTGTCCCCACACTCTCAGTGCAGAGTGCCTAATGACACACACAGTTCTGTACTCAAAGATAACCATTCTGGGAATGATGTCATGAGGACCCATGAACTGCATACATTTATAGAGTTTTCTGTGAAATCCCAGATGGATTTGCATTTGAGCCTGTCCTGCATCAGCATTCTTCTTGGGGATAGCCCCACTCTGCTGAGGAGAACAGGTGACCTAGGTTTCAGGAAGAATTCCCTGTGGCTCTCCCTGAAGAAATGGCTGTTTTCTGCAAAGTTATCATAGCCCTGTTAACCGAACCATACCAACTCCCCACCCCTATAGGAAAATCGCAAAGGCAAAACATGTGCCTTTGGATAGCAGATACTTTTGGGTTTTTTTTGTGGGTTGTTTGTTTGTTTGTTGTTGTTGTTGTTGTTTGCATAATCACCCCTTGTTGAATTTTTTTAAGGCGGCATCTCGGGGAATTTTGGATATCCAGTCGGTGGAGGCAAAAAAGAAGAAGAAAGAACAATTAGAAAAGCAGTTGGAAATGGCAGGGCCACCGACCACAGGGGGACTTAGAGTGAGTACCCAAGGCAGTCCATTTAGTCACACTCCCCTGGGAATGCCCTGAGAAAGACTGCCAGTGACTTGAAAACAGCAGAGGCTAGAGGAAATATCTTCTTATTTCAATTTTACGAGAATAGATTTGCTTTCTTTCTTTTTAAAAAAAAAATCATAGATTTTCTTTCTAAGCACTGTATCTTAATAGTTTTATGTGTAATTCTAATCATCAATGTGTCAAAAAAAAGTAATATAAGACACCGCTGAGAATGCAAAATTCTACCAAACTGTTATTTTGACATGTGTCAAATATATGTCTGCTTGCACATAAATCATGAAGTTGGGTTCTTCTAAATTTGTGATTTGTAGCTTTAATGTTCTCAGTCTAGAGTTTGGGACCTTTGGGTTTGTGCATATTTGTTTTTGTTTTTATTTTTGTTTTGTTTTCAGACATGGTCTTCTATAGCCCATGTTGGCTTCAAACTCACTCTGTAGCCAAGGGTGGCCTTAAACCTCTGATTACCCTGCCTGCCCCTTCCATCGAGTCTGTCCAGGCTCTAGGGACTTGTGATCCTTCTGTTGTCATTCATTATCTTAATCATACAATGTGAATCTAGACTGTGGCTTGTGCAAGTGAGTGGTGCATATTCCTCCCACTGTCTGTGTGTCTGAATAGACCCTGGGCATGCCTTTGATGGACATGGTAACCCTGGGAGGTCTTTGAATTGGAGGCAGTAGTGTAGCAGGAGTGTACCGGTTTTATTGTACATGTTGCTGATCAGGAAAGTAACAGTTCAGGTATTGTGATTTTACAGAGGAATCTCACCCCCATGTTTAGCATCGGGATCATTGTGAAAAGCACAGTGCCCTGAGTTGCCCTCAGCTTTTTGATGGCTTACTCTGACATTTCAGCTTTTTGATGGCTTACTCTGACATTTCATTTGCTTTGTCTCAGAACCACACGCATGCTGTCAAGCACATGTGTCTACATGTGTCACACATGCGAGGCAGAACGGTGTGGCGAAGCTTAGGCCCACCCTCAGCGAGTTGATTCACGCCAGGAGTGGCTCCTAGTGATGGCCAGTATCTATGCGGTTTGCCATTCTGATTTCATCCAGTTTCAGTTAATGAATTAAATGAAAAGAAAACTGCTTTTCTTTACCTTGGAGTTTTTTAATAAGTCATAAAATAATTGGGTTCAGGATTCAGCTATGCCATGTGGCCATTTTTGTGGATGTCATTTCCTAGACTCAAAAAGAAGACAGTAGTAGATCTAGTGTAATTTTGATAGAAAATAAGATCAACTTATTATGAGAAACATGTTGTTTCTTTTTCCTACTAAGATAAAAGTTGCCACTAGGTTTAATTAGTGTTCTCAAAAATCAAGAAAGAAAAAAGAAAAGCAAATGTTAGCACTAGAAGGAGTGCTGAGCTCCACTGTTTCCTGTTAGGAGCAAGGGTGCTGAGCTAAGTTCACCGGGAGTGCTAGGGCTAATCTTAGGTGCCATAGCTGCCATACGTGAGTCAGAATTAGGAAAACATTTATTTCACATGTGATAGCCTAGCAAGCCTACTATTTGCTCTTCAGGGCTTTCTTCCTTAAATCTGAAGCTTCTTCATTCTGAAGCTTGTAGATCGCAAAGATACTAGGCCTCCTGTTACTTCTAGGTCTCATGTTACTTCAGGCTTCCTGAAGGAGCTCAGAACCAAAGCCATTTCCATGGCTGTCCTTTCTCTCTCTGTGCTGTTTCTCTTACGAAATCTGTATGATTTCCTTAAAACTGTCATGAGCGTCAAGCTGCAAAGTAGCTGTAGAGTGTTCTCAAAAGGAGTGAGCCATCTCCCAGTGATGCCGCCTGCTATGTGGTAGTCTTGGCCACCTCTAATCAGCAGCTTCAGGGAGTGTGTCCCCATCCCCTGTAGCCATCTGACCAGCGCTTAAAATTGAGACTTTCAAAAGGAATGTGTTAGGGCCTCAGGGATAACAGGAGCATGAACACAGCATAGACAGTGGCTTGGTCCTCCAGTGCCTCCTTGTTCTGTCCACGGCCTGGAGGACCTAATGGGCCAGGAAGGGTCTTCTGAGGAAAATATTTTCTCCCCACTGTCATATATCCAACATCTGCCTATCCCCAGAGGTGGCATGGATGACGCTCTGAGTCTTACAGAAAGGGTCAATGCCCACACCAGGGTTCACCACCCCACCAGAGGATATGCTAATGTAGGAGCCAAAGGGCAGTGTTGAGGTGTCAGCCAGGGCTGTGCCTGTGAATGTGAAGTGTCCCTGATGCTGGAGTAGAACATGGAGATTTTTATCTTCCCAGTATAGTTTCAAGGTAAAGCCAGATTGAGAATTTCCAATGTTGTATTAACACTAGCTGTAAAAGAAACTTTTAAAATAGAGAATGGTTTTAAAATCCTAAAATAATATAGAATATATCCCAAATGTGTTGTAGATTGTGCCACATCATTAAATGTTCATTTTTACTATTTTTAATTATATGTGTGCATTCAGGGTAGGGTATGTCAGGTGAGTGCAGATACTCTCAGAGGCCAAAGAGCCTCCAGATCTCCTGGAGCTGGAGTTACAGGAGGCTGTGAACCACCCCGTGTGGGTGCTGAGGATTGAACTCAGGCCCTCTAGGAGGGCAGTCTATGCTCTGTACCCCAGAGTTCTCTCCCCAGCCTTGTGCTTCTTTTTTGCAGACTAAAAGACACACAATATTTAGACTTCAAATATATCCTGTAATACAGAACAGCAAGTTAACTCCTATCCTTAATTTTGGAAAGGTATAGTAATTAAAAATGTTTAGCACTAGATAGTTCTTGGGTACAGCTTGAAAGTAGGACTTAGCAACTGAATATTTATTGTCCTTACTTGGAGGATTTTCTAAAACGTATTATCACAGATTTCATAAACTTTGCTAAAAACAACAAATAGAGTATTTTCTCACTCAAGAAAGGGGAAGCATGGACTTATTACTTATGGGCAAGCTTTATGGACAAGAGAAAGGGCTTCTAGGTCAGAATAGCTTTTCAGGTTGCATGATACTTACCAAGGAGGGCCACTGGAAAGCAGCATACTCTGGGCCCTATTTCTTGGGGACAAAATGACTAAAGTCGTTCCAGAATCGGAAGAAATCCTGTAACAAGGTACTGGCTCTTCTGGCCAGTCCCCACCCCCACTCCAGGATATAACACCCCAGCACACTGAGGAAGCCTTGGGCAGAGAACAGAGATGTCCATCCAAGAGAACAGAGTCTATCCAAGGCAACCCTTCTATCATACACTCCAAAGCAGGTCTTGTCTGTCCTATTTCAAATTCTTGTTTGTAATATAAAATTGTATTATTCATGGCTATTTGTAAAAAATCCTTTTTGCATTCCTTTATCCCATAATTTTTTATTTGTTCACTAGACTGTCATTACATAATTTGAATAAAAATGTACTGATGCCTGTATATCTTTACCTTTTTTTAGTGGACAGTGTCATGAAGCATATCATACCTGAAGGAGAATTGTGCCACCAACTCCAGCATCTGCAGTCAATGGATTTCAGCTGAATGTCTCTTCTTAACAGAGATGAAGAGTCAGACTGTATCATTAGTGCCCTTCAGTGCAATCCTGAAACTAAATATACTAAATATACAAAAATATTGGTAATATTTTTATTTTCAAACGTACTAAATAACCTGGCTCTTCATTCTATTCTACTTGCCTACATTTATCTTCTCTTCTGCAGAAAGTTACTTTGCAGTTTTTCTAGTTAAAATATGGATTCAAAAGGCATATATGCACGGCGTGTCCCAGTCCTACATGGATCTTCAGTGTTGAGTTGCTGCGTGTGATACCTCTGCTTTATAAGTAACCTTGCTCCCTAGGGTCATGTGGCAAGCCTGCGGTCTCTGTCTCACTAAATAGGAAGACTTCAGCTTCCAGACTTGGTGCCTTTAAGTTGATCATCAGGGAAAATCCTGGAGATGCATTTGAAGGACTTCAGGTGAAGGAAGCCTTTATTTTTATAACCCACTAAGCAATGAATATTTTTTGGCAAATGTTGACTGCTGATTTATTTTCTGTACCTAAGGCAATCATATTAACCTGAAGGTACATGTCAGTAGGACATCAGCTCAGGCCCTGCCGATGTGTGCTACTAGAAGCAGGAAAGTCTGTGTAGGTGCGAGCATGGCGCCGACTGCGATCAGGTTGGAAACAGTGATGCTATCTTTGTACCAACCTCACAGCCACACTTACTCTTCTGTATTTATTAAAGAATAATTGTAAGATCCATGCAGACACGATGTCGCCAACAGAGGTACGAAAGGGAAATGTGTAGGTTCTGAACTTGGAAAGTACAAGCATGTCAAAGCACGCAATATCAGGACGCGACTGGATGTGACAGTCAGACGAAGGGTGCGCAAATCTCTGTTCACTAGACTTCATTTATGACATCGTGGCTTGTTTTCTTCTTTCTGCATAATAAGCAAAGATGCAAGTGTGCACGGCTGCTGCTGCTATGGATGTCCCAAGACACTCAGTGCCAACATTCGGTCCTTACCTTAGAATTCATAGATTCTAGCCAGTCAGGAATCTCAGTGAATTAGGCCGAGTCACAGCCATAAAAAAAGACTGAGCCACTGGCTCCTCTGTCCCTCCCACAAGGTGTCTGACATGTTCTTTTTAAAGAATTGGAGTATATAACATGGGTCTTGTAATGACTAAAATATTACTTTTCTATCATTCAAAATGTTTCATGAATAGGTAAGACATAGAATTGTATCAGCTCGGTTTTCTTCATTTAGAGACTGATATTTTTCTTCATAAATGATAGTGACATCAATGCTGACTTTTAGAAATAATTTTTAGCTCATTTTGGTAAGTAGTATTTCTGACATAGGAAGGCTGTCTCATAGCTGACTGGGGAGAGAGGCAGCACACACCATCCTTCTTCAAAGGAAGCCTTCTTCCTGTTAGCTCAGACATCACATTCTCTTCCCTTCAGCTTAGAACATGGCTAATGCAAAGATCAGTGGGTAGTGCCGCAATTTTTACCCTAATGGTAAGCTTCCCTACTCTAGAGGCACAAGTGACCTACAGGTTTATTCCTTGCTTGGGATAATTAAGGATACACTGCTTTTGGCAGCTACAGGCTGCCTCTGCTGTTCCAGGCCATGCGCATGGCTATGGCCTGTCCTGCAGATATGAGCCTTCCCCCAAGGCCACACATGTCATAAGCACTAAATGGTGACTCGAATCTCATGACTAACTGCACAGAGGAAACAGGAAGCTTGGTAAGAAACTAGGAAATGGCTATTAGAAATCATATATACATCTAAACATTTTTCTTAGGTTATGGGTACTCATGTAGAGGTGAATTTAATATAATTTAAGGCCTAAAGAACACGACATAACATTGAATCTATCTTCCAAATGTTATGGCCACGTTGCTAAAACATAAGAAAACCATCAGATGCAGAAAGGTATCCAATGTATGCAAGCTGCAGTCTTAATTGTAATTCTGAAAGTGAACTAGCTGATGATAGAAGAGTTACATAAATCATTACAGAAGGTCTCTGTGGCAGGCTGCACATTTGGAGACCTCAGTAAATGTCTCTCTTATCTAGTTTGTGTTATGATTATACCCAGGATGTGGTTTATTAGTTTTCTAATATATTTTGAGCCCAATGTTATGTATTCTGCATTGTCTTTGGGTATAGGAACATGCATCTTCCTATACTAAAGTTCCCTTTGGCTGTGTCTTTAAGTGAAATGTTTCTACTCCATCTTAAATTGTCGTAGGGACACATCCATGCCTTCGGGCTTAAGAATGGAAAGCTAAATGATGAGCGCCTGGACGAGGCGTGTTCCTCATCCTGTAAAGAAGAAATGATACTATGTTGTTATGACTCTTGCTTTTGACTAAAAGGTAAAGCACTGTAGAAAGGCTCTGTGTATAATCCCCAGAACCATGAAAATTTGACATAAAATTTGAGTTTATGTGTATCTATAAAAATTTGGCTTATTTTCACTGTTAAGAATTATGCTGTGTCCTTGGAAGATAAAAAGTATACCTTGTCAATTTTGAATAAAGTATATAATTTAACAGATTGGCAAGAGTTAGGTGCACGTGCCTGCCTCCTGTTTTGAGAAAAAAAAAAAGGATATGCCTTTTTAAAAATTCTTTGAGAATTTCACAATGTAATTTTAAATACATCAGCCCCCCCAGATCCACCTCATTTCCTTGTCCACTCAACTTCATGTCCTCATTCTTTTTCCTTTTTGAAATTGACCATTGAGTTCAATTTGTGCTACTCTTGGTTGTAGGGCCTGCCCTGGAGGGGAAGTGACCTACAAAAAGCCACTTTGAAAAGTAACTCGCCTTCGCCCAACATCTACCAAATGCCATTAGCTTGGTTGGGACTTCATGCTCATGTCTCACACCTTGCTTGGATTTTGTCTCTCTGATAGTGTCATGGCAACTGTCAGTTCATATGTGCAACTTCCCTGCTCCGTCCAGAAAATAGATTCCTTGTCTTCAACGTCCCCCCTTACTCTTACAGTTCCTCTGCCCCTCTTTCATGGTGACCCATGAGCTATTCTGTTTAGATCTAAGAACTCGATGGTCTGTTAGTCTCAGAATGTTAACCAGTTACCAGTTGCAAGTCTCTTTCTTGACCATCTATTTCCTTCTAAGTAAACACCTCAAATTCCCTCATACACCACTCGCACTCTCTCTCTCTCACTCTGCAATCTGAATCATATATAATAAGGCTCTATGTGTTAATTTTCTAAAACCAGTCATCAAACATAAAAGGCAAGACCACGCCACTCACACAAAGCTGCGTGTCAAAGTCGCTCGTGTGTATAGTAGGCCTTGACATTGCTTTTTTATTTGTTGCTGCAGAACTTGTCACAGCCTGAAATCTCAGTTCTCCTCTAATGTGGCTTTTTATTGCACCGTTCTTCCTTTTCTGGTTTATTTTGCAGACACTGCATCAGAACGTGACTGCCGTAGGTTAGGAACTGAACAGACGTGAAGGCCTGCGTGTGCCCCTCCCATTAGATCCTGAAGAGCACTGGCTGCTTACACGGCCCTGCCTCCGACGTGTGCATTGTTTTAAAGAAAGAAAGAAATTTTCTCCTTAGTGATGCTCAGCAACTTATGAAGTGAGCGCTGCAACTTGGGGATTTTTCTTATAATGCTCCTTCGTAAGTGGGCAGAAGTTTCTGCACCCTGTACCTGCTGTTTTGGCTAACCACAAAGCAATACCTGATGAAGATATGAAAGAATTCCCACTGCAAATTTGTTGGTGGTAAAAATGAACACCTGAACTTCTTAACTTGTAGTAGCATGGGTGCCTTTGCCATCTGACATGCGGGTTGACTGCCCTCCAAACCTCAGCCGTGTTGCCCCCTGAAAATGGCCTTGGCTCTGCTTATTTCTTTGGATGCTACTCTCCTCGGGTTACAGGAATGGTCAGATCTTTAATCCTTTTTCTCTGCCCTATCATCTTTTCTTGCATGTTACCCTAGCTGAGAAACTGATGCTGGAACACTTAAGTCTTCACCGTTCGGTATTTGGTCATGTCCTTTGGGTGCAGTCCTATTTTTCTCTATCTCTACTGGTATGGATCAGCTAGCAGCAAGTCCCAGATGTCAGTTTTGAACACATTCTTAGACACACTTGAAAGACCACAGTGGGTGTCGTATACATCAACCCTCCAGGTCCCCCAGGAAGGGTCATGTCCTCACCTTATTACTGTGAGGCTTCTTTCCTCACTAAGGTATTTTACAAGGTTAACCTAGGCAGAGCTGATATAATCACAGAGTCTCAAGAACTGAAGACTTTTCCAACCTCTAGCCAAAGGAAGAGATAGAAAGAGATAGGTCTGAATAATGCCATGCCATGTTGCTGACATGAGCCAAGAAGGTCAAAAAGGCAAGAAATGGATTCTTTTCCTGAAGTCTGCAGAAAGAAACACAGCTTTGAGGGCACTTTGGCTTTATCTCAGCAAAACCATACTGAACTTCTGACAATAGAATTACCAAGGAGTAACTCATACTCTAGTAAGATTCAGATTATTTTTTGCTAAGCCTCACTTATTGATAACTAAATTTTCATTATTGAAAGAAAAACTTAGACTCAGGAAAAAGCTGTGAAGGAAAGAGTGTCACTAACAATGCAAAACTTAATGTAGATTTTAATTGATAAAGAATGAGTTACTAAATGTCATATGTTTCAAAAGACTAAATAGAGTTATTTATTATGCCAAGATCATCTTACCTGGCACAAGACCTGGAGGCTTTCTTTACTTTTAGTTTCTCCCTGACATGCTTTTCTAGACTCATGACAACTTCCCAGTACCACTAACCTACACCATATCTGCTATGGTTCCCCATGAATAGGTTGGATGTTTGACTAAATTGGTCATATGACATACAGATGCTTTCTTGTGAGGTTTTGCAGAAAGGAAGATGGATTTTTCTTATTTGAAAATAGTGAAATAATAAGTCATCACCACCATTTAAAAAGTTTTGATGGTGACACTTACGGTCCTTCCCATAGTCAAGTTACATTCTTTGCTACTGCAAACAAACACCACCTACATCTCCCCCACGTGAAGATGCTCTCTACACAGCCATAACTTGACACTCCTCATGTTACTGGGAAATTAGTTTTGAAGATTAACTTTATTTAAGAGTGAAACACTGATACAGAGACATAGATAATGTGTGGGTATTTTTTTTTTTAACTTTTTGCTTTTAATTTTTAAATCAGTGTGGACAATATCTTGCTGTTCATCGATACAAAACAGCCCTGTCCTGGGTATACACGTCTGTAACATCATTCACTACATGAATTTACTTCATGAAACAGCATAGCAGAATAGGACTAAAGATATATATTTTTAATAAGAAAATAGTTGAAATAAACAAAATCAAAAGGTTGATGAACATCTGACTGTGCAGTCCACACATCAAAATGTGAATGTACACTAGCTTAGGCATGTGTATTTCACTAAGTGATCATCCTAAACACAGCGTCTCTGTGTGTAAAAGGTACCTGCTATTCCTAAGGGGCTGCACAGGCAACACCCAAAAGTACCCCAGAGGTCGGTTTGGTCAGGCATCAGAGATGAACTTTAAGGCAGTCTTCCAAGTCAATGTAAACATCTCTGACCTGGCTTTTCCAGTTAAGTATTATGGCTGAGAAAACCGTATTGTATAGTGCTGTCCGACAATTTTAGTAGCACATTATGACATTGTCATTTTATAAAAAATAGTTATAAAATCCCGCCATTATAAAAGTTTCTGGGGTGCTTTAGCCCACAGTCATACAGCAGGCACTTTCTGTTGACCTACCCACATATGTAAATACAGTCTCCTTGTCATGATCACCTTCACTGGCTGTACCTAGAACTTAGTTCCTGACAAGGTTTGTTCTAAATACTATGTTCACATATTGAGAAATAATGATTTGCTTACAATTTGATTTCATTGAGTTCAGAATTTTCCCCAAAGGCAAAGTTCTACAGATGCATTAAAAATAAATAGTGCTAGCTTTTGAGTATTTTCCTGCTTGATGCTGTGTGTTTTTTTCAGAGCACGTGAACTACACTGACTACATTGCAGAATGGACACAGGCCATTGCATGAGTCCTCTTTCAGAGATCGGTTTCATTTAATCTCCTTCTTAGCCTTGTAGGTAGCAGAGACCACCAGGTAATTATCTGGGTTCGTGTCCTTCAGGGTCGGGGATTTGCTCTGAACAGGGGATGTCTTGCCGTCCACACGGGAGATCTGCAGCATGCGGCAGGGGTCATGCTTGAGCAGATAGCCTGCGAAGGTCTCCCAGCCTCCTCCCACACGGACCATCACATGCTTGTTGTGCAGCATCTGGAAGGAAAGACCAGTAAAGTGGTCAGGTTTTGAGTTTGCACCAGGCCTCACAGCAACTCCCAGGTCTAGCGAAATTAGCATTGCTTGCCTTACTTCCATGGCCCTTGTATATCCACGTGGTGCATACTGTCTGCCTGGGACAAGGCTTGTGAAAGAAACCTTGTGTGCAGATGAGTCCTGGGAAAACATCCGGAATCTAACTTCCATGTGGCACAGAGCATTCATGTGTATTTCTCTGGATGCATATGAAGACTCTGTGCTGTACAATGGACCCCCCTGCCTCAGCTCACACCAGTGTTCCATCCTTCCCAATGGGTCATTTCCCTCTCCACCAGAACTTAAGAGACCACAGAAGTCTCTTGTTTTGAGATAATGTTAACAAATGATGTTAACAGCCACAAACACATTTGCTGCAAAATACAAATGACAATGCACTCAGAAAAAAAGTGAGACATGTTCAAGTCATTTCACGGAGTGATATATTTGTTTTTCATTGACACTAGTCTTCCCAATAACTTCAGAAAACACCTATTAAAATCAACAAAGCCTTTCAGATGGTCATGAGCCACCACGTGGGTGCTGAAAATTGAACTCAGGACCTCTGGAAGGGCGGCTAGTGCTTTTCAATAAATTTTAAAAAATCAACAAAGCCAAGTACACACACACACACACACACACACACACACACACACAACTTCTCCAAAACAATAAAGACAACAGAAACTTACCTCCAGGCTGGGGAGCCAGCTTGAGCTCCAGCCTCTACCTTTCCAGTGCTATGCTCAGGAAGGTGCCACCACACCTGGGGACATGGTGCTGGGGACTGAACACAGGCCATCTTGCACACTAGGCAACTCTACAAAGTAAGCTGCATCCCTAGCCCGAATAGAGTTTTTAACTCTGGGAAAAAGTGAAAAATCCTTTTCAGCTTAGAGTATTCTAATCACATAAACACCACTCTATGACAAATCTTCAGAAGCTTGCAAAATAAAAAATATGAAATGTAGTCCACTGAGCATGGAGAACCCAGGACATAAGCCGTCCCCCCTCTTCTGCAGCAGAGATGGGGATCTCAGCACAATACTGTTGTCACAGCCAACATCTGAGGATTGCCAGGGAACACCCTTGCAGCTCCTCTAGGTCCACTGTCCTGACTTGGTCAATATAGACTACAGGACCTAACTAGTTCCGTGAGGAATATGGGCCTTCAGCAGAGGAACGTGGTGTTAATTAATGACAGACACCACAGTTGAAGCAGTCAGCTGTGTTTTCCAGGTTCTACTGCCGATGATTAATGATTGTGAGGACTGAGGACAGGGGATACATCTATTTATTTCCTCATTTTGAAATCTGACCCCGCATCCCTTGCACATCTTGACCTTTGGTTTTTCTTGCATTTTGATGACAATCACAGGAGCGTTGACTCTCTCCAAAGAATGAATGGCCACCTTCCTCCTCCTAAATCATTAAAGGAAATAGTGTACAGACGCTATCTTGCAACCCTACATTAAAACATGCTTACCTCAAAATTGGGGAAAAAAGTGTTCCCTTTTAGAAACAAATAAGACTAAGTGCCTATAAAATATTTTTATGGTATAGCGGTCACTCAGATCCACTTGACAACCCAAGAATGGGGCATTGGTAACACAGGTCAATACTGTGATTTGTTTTCTCAAAAATTTTCTCCATTTTTTTTCCTTCAGAACTGTGAAACAAGTTTGATTTGAAACAAGGTGTGTGTGTGTGTGTGTGTGTGTGTGTGTGTGTGTTTCTGCCCCTAACCTAAGGTATATCACAGTAACTACAAAAGGAATGCAAATCCAAAAGGTGGCAGCTAGGAAAGCTTTGCCATGAGCCCTGGGCACACGGATTACCTAATACTTCACACTTGAAAGAATACTGACTCCACCCTGAAATGGGGAGAGGTGGGCCTAAGGGCACTATCTTCTCTCATGCCTCCCGTTCACCATACCATATGTCAAACCCTTTGTGAGGTAAGAAGCTCAAGACTGTCTTATGGGAGATATTCTTAACACTTAGACCTCACTATAATGTGCTAAGAAGTCTGTGGTTCATCTTGAGTTTCAAGTATGGGATTAAGACATTAAGGTCACAGTGACAGGTATCTGATTCCAGAAATTTAAATCCTATGCCCTCTTTACTTAAATATGTGCTAATTTTCAAAAGAGAGCCCTGCACCACCACATCGTTATGAACAAAACCCCTACATTTCAACCTAAAAGCAAATTAACTGGATATAAGCCCAGTTACTCTGAGCTTGGTCCTCCTGGAAGCGCTGACCTAGCACTTTGATGGAATCAACACACAGGAGACGGGCCTTTTAGAGGAGATAGGCTCTAAGAGTGCCCTTTTGTAGTTCCTCTGGGCTTTCTGTCTGCCATGAAGTAAATAGTCTCTGCCACACATTCCTCCCTCCATAGTGCTCTGGCCTCCCCACCCCCACCCCCACCCCCACCCCCACTCCCACCCCCACCGGTTCACCTGATCCAAAGACTGACATCCCTTAAGCTCTGAGCTAGAAGCCCTGCTGGGCTGGTTTTTCCTTTGCTGTTTGCCTGTGTAACACCTGAGCTCTGTTTTGGAATCACATATCCACAATCTCACAGCACTGCCAACAGCAAACTCATTTGTTTTGGAATCACATATCCACAATCTCACAGCACTGCCAACAGCAAACTCATTTGTAGCTCTTATAAGCTATACTCACTTTGCCTAAACAATGGTGCGGTTACCAAATCCCACTTTTTACACAGGAAAGTTAGAAAGAAAGAAACTTGTGTAAGGTCATAAAGAAAGCGGTGAGCAGCAGCAGGAGCAGAAGGGCCCTTTCTTAACTGCATTCACTCCAGCTCCTCAGCCTAGACTTCGGTTCTTTTGCCTTCTAATCATTGGCCACTGGGGAATTAGCCCATCACACTCATCATCAATATCGAGAATAGCAATACATAGTTGGAACAGATTAAAAGCTTGCTTAAAATAATTTATAGATATTCCCTAATAAAGTTTACTTTCAGAAGACTGTCTGACTATGGTTCTAATCATTCAGAAACAAGCGTTCACGTACAGTGACAGAATGAAACACCATCACAACCAGGTGTCCCTGCCTCTGCCCTCCCGAGGAACCCAGTGATCCAGCTTTTATCTGCAGTAAGAGTCCAGAAAGAAGGCTGCTACTTCAGGTTAACTACCAAGCCTGCAGAGGCAGGCAAGGGTCAGATTATATGTAGGCACCAAGAACTTCAGCAATCAAAAATGCTTTTCTCCATCTTCTCGGAGTCATTAATGAGTGCTTAGAAATAGAAACAAACCCACTCACTCTTCATCTAAAAGGGAAAGTATACATGGACATCACAGACAACTACACGTGACAAAGCTACAAAAGCAGTCACAGAAACCACCTACAAAAGGATCAGAGGTTACTGGTAATCCACTTGTGCCTGCATGGTCAAGGTGACCATGCTGTGTCACATAAACAACAAGCAAAATTGCCTCAGATTAAAAGCAGGAAGAATACCAAGTAGCAAGACAGGTTTGTTTGTTTGTTTGTTTGTTTGTTTTTGTTTTTGTTTTGCAAATAAAGTGCTCTCCAGAGCTTGTCTTTTTTTTTTTTTTTCATACTTTATTTACATTTCAAATGTTTCCCCCTTTCCAGATCTCCCCTTTGGAACCTCAATGGGCAAAATTTAACATTAAAGGCTTCATGTTCATATTTGATAGATTTGTTTAGTTGGCATCCCTGAAGGAGGTCTGCATAATGACCATATCTATTACAGCTCAAAATCCTGATGAAATGCTTCAGGTTCCTTCTCTTTCTGGGTTAACTCTGTCAAATCTGTTTTGCTCTAGCTCTGCTCCTGCTGGTGCCTGCCAACATCAGGAGAAGCAGGAGTGCGGTCAAGTACTACTCCATGCCACTCTCATCCTGGCTCTCACTAATCCACACTCTGCCTTTCCACCGGGAGCATCTCTTAGTTGAAGCTCTGAGAGTGGTTCTTCATTGTCTGCTGTGCTCCCACCTAAGGACTCATCTCACCATGACTCATCTTCCTCCAAGCAGCAGATTTGCAGCCAGGCAGGGACGAGGTGGCAGGAGTGTTCAGGCAGATTTGGCATCCCAAGACTGACAGGATGACAGATCTTTAATAATCTTCTACCCATCCTGATGCTTCCTTCCTTCCCCTGCCTGCTGGTCCTGACACAGGAGAAACCTTAGGGGCCAGCTGCCAGTTCTCTCACCCTTTCTCACTGTTTCAGATTACCACAAGCACAGCAGGTCAGAGGTCCCACTTGTCTTTGTCAGAGCACAAACTCCAAATTTCCTACATTATTTTGAAATAGTCAAAAGTTCACAGTTTTGCACATATACTTAACAACTACATTTTCAAAGAGAACTAAAGTCCATTCCTTCATTTGACCATTCAACAAATATTGTCTGAGTACCCAGCAAAGCCCTGGGGCTCTTAACAGCATTAGTCACAGAATGGTTATCAAATGCAGTTTAAATAGATATTGACTTAATAATGCTTATCGAATAAATTAACAAAGTTAATACTTAATACAGCTCCATCAAACTGCCTGTTCGAAATATTCTGCATTATTAATGAAATGATGGAAAGAGAAAGATAAGATGAATTCTGTCCCCCTTTTAGAAAGTCGGGTGTGAATAATAATCCCTATCACCCTTTGTGTAGAGAACATCACTGAGAGAAAGACAAACATGGAGTCTGAAAGTGAAGCTAAGGAGCCACTGCACAGGGAAGGCTAGGCCGGTGAATCTAGACAGCTGTGGGTGGGAGAAAGAGAAGGTGGGCAGGAGGGAAAAAGCATCATGACTGGGTACAAAGAGAATGAAATCCACATTCTTTGGGATGATCTTTCATGAATCCTCCTTACCTCTAATGCTTTTTAAATAGCAAGCAGTAGCAATAAATTGCTCAACAAGGTTTCCACATGCATGACCTCCATGATGCTTAAGTGGGCAGGTGTCAATTAGCCTGGGTCATTCAGCCCTTCTGTGGCTTTCAGTAAGCCTTTCTCTTCTTAATGGATCTGGAAGCTCACATTTCAACACTGTCTGTTATCTGCTCTCCACTGGAGTGGGAGGCAACTGTCTGACAGAACTCCCTACAGGAAGTGGGTCATCAAATTTAGATTCTGAGATATTGTATGCTTTCCAATACCTTGTCAACCCTGTTCACTGTGTGTTTTTACAAGGCACCATAATGTGAGCACAAATATTGATTTTAGAAGGCAGTCATCTGTTCTCCAGAGAATATTACATTAATTTATAGGACTGCAAACTCTACCATAGTTTCATATCACTCTGCAATGACATATGTTACAATTAAACAACTGGGAATTCAGCTGTCTGCCTCAGGTTCCCTGAGACATTCACAAACAAGACAGCAGATGTTCAGCAAATGGTTTGACAGCAGGATTTTCAAATTAAGTGATAAGGTCATAAGGTTGCAGGACAAACCAGGGCACTGGCAACAAAGCATGATGTTTGCCACCTACCTCACAAAGGTGAGGATTGCATCTTAGGTTTCCAGAAACAGCCAATCACAGCCCAAATAACCAGGCTCACAAAGTCAGCCCTCAATGCTTGGCAAAGCTTCTATTAACTCCTCAGAAAAATGAGTAACAAGAATAAGAGAAAACACTCTCATTTGCTCAGTCTCTACCAAGAGTGCCAAGCTGTAACCACCACTAACTCTGTATTATTTTTGACAACTGCACAACTCTCTCTGTGCCTCAGTTTCCTTCTGAGCAATGGACATCTCCTTTTAGATTCATTGAGACAGAGATATTGATGGGTAAACACTAAGACACCATGTCTGGAACACAGAGGGTACTTAACAACTGTAGAAAGTTGAATGCTCTGGCAGCTACAGAATCATACCTTATCAAGACACTGACTTGTTTCATTCTGTTATCACAAGGGCTCCACCTTGCCAGGCTGGTATTACTGTTTCCTCTATCTGGAGAGAACTGGAACCTCAGGCATGACTCAAGGACTCAGATAGACTTGGCTTCTGATGCCTAGTGGTGTGGCCCAGCCTACTATGTAGAATTGTACATTGAGCTAATGCAGCGCACATGCCTTTATTTGATGTCTGAATTACTGTAGTGCCCCAATCAATGAGACCTAGCCCCTAAACAAGAATAGGCCTTGTGTCACAAAGATTCTACTAAGGTTTGAAAGAAAATATTCTGGTCTGTTGCTATTGTTATTTCCTACTTAGAAGAAAAGTACACGTCTGAGGCTCATTTAGAAACGTCTGTCTCCTGAAGCTTCTTTTCGAAAGCAAGTATGAGACAAGCAGTACACAGAAAAGATACAAGTGATGGTGGGCAGGACGTTCTAGCTGCTTCTGCTGGAGAATGTGTGGGAGCAGTAGCACCAGCTCCTGTCAATCCCTGCTGCCTCCCTATATAAGGTATCTTTTACCCAGCTCTGCCCCAGATGCAATTAGGAGGGCTTAGCCGCAATCTAATTACCAGAGCCAGAGAAGACAACGTCATAATAAACATTTTATAAGACAGTCAGTGTGGGAAAGCAAGGAGGTGGAAAACACTGCTGCTAGAAGGGAATAGATTGTCTAAAAGAAGGATTTGTGGCCAGATTATTCCAGAGTAGAACAGGAATTCGGCTGCTACAAAGACAGGAATCTATTCAAGGAAAGGAGCCAGACTCCAGCAGCAACACAGAAAAACTCTCTCTCTCTCTCTCTCTCTCTCTCTCTCTCTCTCTCTCTCTCTC
>JADRCH010000145.1:395580-420714 GCA_019843965.1 Rhynchomys soricoides | reverse complement strand
TCTCTCTCTCTCTCTCTCTCTCTCTCTCTCTCTCTCTCTCTCTCTCTAAAACAAAAACAAAAGTATACCCTGGATAACACAAGGTTTTGCTGATTCAAATCCAACTCTGTAATCTCTTCTAAAGCCAGTGTAAGCCAGGGAAGAACCAAAGTTGAGTAGTAAGCAATGCTGCTGCAAAAGATTGGTGCCCAGTCAGTGTTCTTACGGCTCTCGAATGTTAACAGCAGAGTTCGTAGTCCAGATATTCTGAAACACTATGAACTTGCCAGTGATTTTAGTAGAGGGAGTTGCTAAAAAGGAAATTTGGGTATTTCTGAATGTATCCAACACTCTGCTTTGACAAAATGTTTTAAAGCATTCTTCTACTCAGTGATCCATCCAAATGAAAGGCAACGAATAAAGCCATTTATTCATTAAAAAACATAAAGTCACAAGGAAAAAAGAGAGAATTTTGGCTGTTAAAGTTGCAATGTAGGTAGAATTCTTGTCCAGCATGTATAAGGCCCTGGGTTCCACCCTCGGAATGGCTTAAAGAGTTTAATTGGAAAGGAATCAAACAGGTGGCTGGCTCTACAGGTCCACAGAGGAGACTTTTCAAAAGAAGCTAGACAACTTGTTCCTGGAAACTACAGGAAACTTAGGTTTAGAGCGTTTTGTTACCTCCATGAGATGAACAGGGATGTGTGGCTGAAAAGACAATGGTATGACACTGCATCAGGGCTGTTGGGTCCCACAGACCAAATGTGCACCACGGCAGGAGAGAGCAGGGCTGAGTCTGCAGAACCGGAGCCAGTTACTCCAACCCAGGCTAGGACAGGGCACAGCATAAAAGATGGCCAGAGAGTATGGAGAGGAAATGCCGTCACATGCTCACTGCCAACCCAGACGTGATGATGTGGACCTTTAGTGCTTAGTATGCTGGAAAGATTTTCCCTAACCTTGCTGGATTTTCACAATCACCTCCAGGTCCCCCAGGATACTCTCAACTGGGCAATTACAATAAAGATGCAACTGCAGAAATCAGTACTAGCTAAGAATGAGACTGGACTCCCCTTTAATAAACTTGAGGAGTTTTAGGTAATGAAGCAATTTTGTCACCTAATCACAAAACTGTTTATTAACAAGTTAGTGGAATTGATGATAGTTGCAAAATTCTTTCTGATACTGCTTGTTTTAGGATTAATTTTAATATGACTCATCATTTGAATTTCCTATCAGCACAGAGGCCATCTCAGCACCCTTAGGTGAGTCCACGATGTGAAGTGCCCCTTGATTTACCCTCCCATTTTCTGTAAGATACGACTTACATTATATACCCAATATTTCTCTTCTGCCACCCCTTCATTGCAAGCTCAGCATCCTATTTCTCCTCGTTTATCACCATGGTTTCTTTAACCCTATTAGCTTTCTCAGTGCCAAAGTTTTCTTGATTGGTTAACTATGTCTCTAAATCATTTCAGCCTAGAATATACTTTTTTGGCAAATTCTTCCAAAGCCTTGATCACTAAATAGTTCATGAGCTCAGAATAAATGTATAAGCAATTCTCATTAAGCAATACATAGGAATATAATTCCTTTGTATATATAGACTTTCAAAAGTACTTTAAATTTATGTTTTACATTTCCTACCCAGCTATAAAGCCTATGAGCCATAACAATGTCCAGAATAAGAAGATGTACCTGGAGATGATGGTGTTCATGTCTTAGGGGTGATCAAGAGTTGTCTAACTGTATTTAGGAGAGAAACCATTCCTGGAACTGTAAACTTAGTCAACTACTCATTCTGGTGAGGAGAAACTACTGCTGCCACTTCCTAAACAAGTAAAATTACCAACTGCATTTTAAGTACTTGTCATTTTACCTACAGAGAAGTGTGTCTCTTTTCCCTCGTCAAAGAAACTTCTTTTTTGTAGCAGGTAGAGACCATCACAGAAACCCACAACTGGGCAACTGGTCGACTTGCCTAAAACGACTGAGCACAGGAAGTTCAACTGGAGATGACAGATGTATAACAACAAAAGATTTGTCGTCATCTTTTACATAGTTAAAACCATTGTCTAACCTATATGAGAGTCCAGTCTATTGTATATTCTTATCTCCGAGGGGGTGGGTGAAGACTGGAGTCTTCTCCACTTTGTTCAGTCTTCTTGCATCCAAAGCACAGAGAACGGAGAATTTATCTGATCTGTTCCGATCTGTTCTCCAAAGGCTGGTCACATGTTAGCATATAAATGAGACTTCTGTTCCACAGGGCCTCTCAGTTTCCAGCAGGGAGGAAGGCACAGGCCCTGTTTATAATGTGGCACATAATTAAGGCTCTTGGGAACATCCCCAGAATCCCAGTATTCACTTTTCAGACACAGACTGTCAAAACTGCTACACTGACTGGTTTTTGTTTGTTTGTTCTTGTTGCTCTTGAATTTATTTCACATTTAGAAATCCTAGTTATTAGTTTAGTTTAGTAGTGTACAATTTTTAATCAGGTCTTCTATTTTGTAATTTGATGACTTCCCCTTTCTGTATTCTCTTATCTTTTTTACCCATGAATTCCTCAAGGCTTTCATATGTTCCGGTGCATGCAGAGTCATGTGACACACACATGTGAACTTACAGAAATGCTCTATTTATATTTGACTCCTGCACAGTAAACACAACACACTCCACTCTCCTCCTTTCCCACTTCAGGAACATTTCATATTTGTCCAACTAGGCTGGGCCAGAACATTACAACTGCTTCCTGTTTTTCAGTTCATGTCTCCTATCGGATATATAATTTCATATAAAATTCACGTTGTGTGAGTCGGAGGTAGAGCTGGAGCACTGCCCGCTCTTGCAGAAGACACAGGTTTGATTCCCAAAATCTATATAGCAACCCGCAACTGTGTGTAACTGTGTGTCGCAGATGATCTGATGACCTCTTCTGGCTTCTGCAGGCACCATATGCATGTGGTACACATACATATATGCAGGCAAGACACCCATACACACAAACTAATAAAAAATATCAACAAAATTTTAAATTATATTTATTTACATATATATAATCGTGTGTGTGTGTGTGTGTGTGTGTGTGTGTGTGTGTGTATGTGTAGGTGTATATCTCAATGTATACATGGACATGTGAGTGAAGATGCTCTTGGCTGCCGAAGAAAGTAAACTATAGTTCTTTGGAACTATAGTTAAAAGCAATTGTTACTTGCTAGATGTTGGTGCTGGGGACCCAACTTGGATCCTCTGCAGGAACAGTACAGCCTTTTAACAGGAGAGCCATCTCCCCAGACCCCATGTTACAAATCTTAAGACATGGTTTCCTCACCCACTTCCTTTTTCTCCCCAACAACCGGTTCCATGCAACAAAAACTATGTTCCTGTTTGCAAAATCACAAAGCTCAGGAAGTGTCCTGCAGGGTTCTACCTCCCTGTCAGTGAGTGCATGGGCTTCCTGAAGTCCTGTTTGCTGTGATGATGCTATAGAAGGAACACTCATGCTTTCCCATGACTGAGCATGCTAGCTTTCCTTCCAATTCAGCTGGCCCTCAGAAATGTGTCTATTCACTTAAAAGCCTCGTAAACACACCAGTCTCTAGCTTGCTGACAGAACTGTTGCCCACACTGTTGTGGCAACAGCCACACCCTTACCTGTAGGAGAAGCCTCTGGGTAAAGATGGCAGTGGAACCAACTCACTCTGATCCTTCCTCCCATTATCTCTTTAAATTTATTATTGTTAATTATGTGTCAGCATGTGGATACATGCATACAAACACGAGTGCCTGCAGAGGCCAGCGTAGTTCATATGACCCCTGGAGCCAAAGTGGGAGGTGGTTGTGAGCCACCTAACATGGGTGCTAGGAACTGAACCCAGATCCTCTGCAAGAGCAGTAAGTGCTCTTCACCACTGAGCTATCAATCAGTACAGTACCCCCCAACCCCACCCCCACTCTTATTGTCTCAAATGCATTCTTCTCTTTTACTGTCTTTACGTTTATGTACCTCTGGGTCATGGTCCCTTAGTATCTAACCAGCTTGTACAACAAAATCAAAGCAAACATTTTATAATTAGGTTAGTCACCTTGATTATTTCCATACACTTTGAAAGGCCCTCTCCTCTTCTTCTGGACGTGCTGCTATTAATAGACTTCTGTAATGGGCATGGCCGGTTCATGCTTGGTTTCTGGTTCGGTCATGATCAACTTTATAGCTATTGGTCCACAACACTTCAGCCATGGTACGTGGCAGCCGAGATGAGCCTCCAGTGGACTCCTTCAGAAGGAAGGGTCTCTATCATGCGACACTAGCGCCTACCATGCTCCTTTCACTTTTGTGGCATCCATGGAGATGATAGTGCAAGCCTTTCTCCATCCCGCTCCAGCTCACACAGTTTCACAGAAATCCCCATTGTATACTTCTCGGTGTCTTCACCTCTTTTTTCTCAAATGTCAGCCCCACCACCCTTTCATCTGCATCTCTTCCATGCCCCATGAGGCCCTTGGAAGGGAGGTTAATTTTACTTTATTCATCTTTTCTTCCTTTGCATATCTGATCTCTGGTAGTAGTTATTTCTGCCTGATTTTCTTCAGTGTTACAGCTTTGTTGTTCCCTCTGCTCCTGGGGGTATTTTCATTTCCCTCCTGAAGTCCATTTGTATAGCTGTTTTATTTCCAGTGTTTTTTGATATCATATAGCAAAAGTAGGTCTTCTCTGCATGGATCATATTTTAAATTTCTTTTTATTGTAACATAATTTTAATTATCTCCTGCATACCAGCATCAAGCTTGCCTGGATAAACCCTTGCAGAAGAGGGCACCAGTGGGGGCAGGGGTGTTAAGGTCAGAATTTGTTCCTAATTTTAAGTTGTCTCTGTTGCAGCCAAGCAGGGGTCAGTGGCTTGTATAGTCCCTAGGTAGTGGGGCTAGGTGAGAAAGGTCACTGAGAGACATGAGGCATCCCTGTCTTTTAATCCAAGCCTTAGCCATTTTCTCTTCGTCTGCTGTGTTACGAGGTAGGATGCCATTCACTGGAAGACCTTCCATACAGTAGAATTCAGGAAAGGAGTCCTGACCATAATTTCTTTCTCCCTGCTGTGTGACAGTCTAATTCGGCTGTATAATTTCCTGTCTCCCGATCACTCATTTTTCCCAAATAGAACAGAATACTTCTAAGGACATAGAGGATGATTTCAAATCTATGCATTCTGCATGTGTTTATTTCCTTTACCTCTTAAAGGAAGATGGAGACCACGGAAGCCCTTATTAATAGGACCTTCTCCTATCAATGCCCACCATTAGGTTATTCACTCGTTATTCATGCTTCAAAAGTCATTTACTAAGCAATTGCTACTTAACAAAGAGGATGATAACCCCTGGGCCTATTACAGAGAAGATGGCACATACATCCTTGTTTTTATTGATTCTAACAGTCTGTTAACGTAACAGATGGTGGACCAGTGAGTGAGTCCATGGATTTGCCAATCCAGAAGGCTGTGGGATGGAGACTCTGGTTGTGAGATGCAATGTAGTGTCACAGAATCACACCCAGTCTTAAGATCCTCTCATTCTGGTTTCCACTCTAGAGGCAAGGAAGTGAAAAGAAACTCGGTTTCTCAGTTTTCTTTGTAGCTAAGCGGCCATGTGGCTCTCCTCACCCACAAGCCATATGGAGATGTCTAGAAAGAAGTCCTGGCCATCTCTACTCCTCATTTCCATCCTGAACCTCAGATGTGGGTGGTGACTCCTGCTCCATCCTGCAGCAGCCATATAATAGTATAAAGAAAGGAATATGAAGAAGCACGCAGTACAGTGAGGACAGCAGAACAGAACGCGGATAGGTCCTTTGTCTCATCGTCTACTGTTATTTGATTCTGATTCTGTCACATATACGAATATGTAAATAAGTAAGTAGACTGATGACATTTTCCAGAAGTCACTGGATCATGCAAGATGTGTCCCCAATTATTACACATCCTAAACTAATTAAAATGATCACAGGGAGCTTTTGTATTCTGGTTCCCAGCCCATGTGACAGTTAGAAATTAATCTCTCCCTCCCTCTTACATCTCTATGTCAATAATAGAGTTTTAAGGCCCGGTTTGGTGTCATAGAAGTGCTTCATATACAGGATTCAACTGGAATGGACATCTTTCCTGAAAGCAAACATACAATCCATATCTTAATCATTTCCCAACTCAACCATAATTTCTTGTTGCTCCTGCTCCTGCTTCCTGGATTCCCTTTGAGGGTCACTCATACTCCTTGAGATAATTTGCATGCAAGAATCACAAAACGATATTTCAAGAGAAGCAGTGAGAACACAGGAGATGTAATAATAGCATGATCCTTTTTTGAAGCTAAGCAGGCAGACCTTGCTGAAATATAACTGTAAGGAGATGGCATACTATTTCATCTTGCAGAGACACCGGGACTCCTTACAGAATGTGTCTCAACCAGCAAGATGCCAATCAATTCTCCCATTGAACCAGCTGCAGATTCACCGTTGCATATTTTAAAGAGAAAGGGGAATCAATATACTCCCACAGACACATGCAGCCTATGCAATATCTGTTTCAAAAAAATTAGCAAAGTATAATGTCATGTGGTAAGCACTGGTGTAGTGAGGATCCAGAGAGATAGGCCTTGTATGGTAAGTACATAACTAATAACTGGTTTGCTGGCTTCAGTTTTGCTGGGCCATGTGGTGCTTTGCGCGTTGCATCTACAGTCATAGACAAAGCTTCATTCATGCTAATCAAGTGCTCTATGAATGAGCCATATCCCAGGCCTAACAAAGGGCATGCTGTGTCTTAGAAGTACTAAAGTAGCACTGATAGGGCTGAAGAAGAGAAGAGGGGTTGTGTAAAATAAACGTGTTATACTCATGTAGGAGAGCTTCAATGATAAAATAAAATTACAGGAAGAAAGTGGGAGGCGGGAGGGAGTCAAACAAGGTCCCCAGAAGCTTTCTGCCTATGACAATGGTCACAGCATTACTGCAGTTACTGAGTCTGAGCAGTAGGGGGCAAAAGTGCATAAGTCCATGAATTTGTCCATGCTTTAAAAGAAATGTTCTGTTAAAGCTCTATCTGTGCAAAAGAAGTCACCATGTTTCACTCAGCACCTCTTACCAGTTCGTCACCTTGTTTATATTTACTGAATTCAAAACTCTTACGCTACTGTGCTTTCAGAGTAAATCTACTTTTCACTCCTGAATATTTCTTTGTGTAAAAGCAAACATGTGTATCTAGGAATAAACACAAATGATGCAGTTATAAGTACATATGTGCCTATGGAATTGCACAATGACTCATCATTGTGTGGTTTCATAACTAACTTTATGAGTATAGTGAACCCAGTACAGCACCTGTAGAAAATGTCGTTTTGTACAGAGCACTTTATCTCACCCAACACTTTTGCCAACATTAAGAGGAGGCACTCGATATTCTTATTTATGCTTTAGAAGCCAGGGGTCAGAGTTATGAAGCAATGTGAGCAAAGGGAACAAGCTGTGATTAAGTACAGTACTGGGATTCATGGCTACAGTTCAATGTACTGAGAAACTGGGAATGTGGCTCAGTCCCACAGAACTTACCCATCATTCACAAAGCCCTGGATTGCATTCTCATCCCTAAGGATCACAATGTCCAAACGTATGCAGAAGCTATTATTAATGCTAACTCTACCTACATTAATATTACCAAGTGCTAATCTTCTGCATAGAACACAAGTAATTACTTCTTGTACTGTAAGTGGATGTCTGTGAGCAGCAGACAAGTGGGCACAGAGTAACTTCTTATGCAATGGAACACAAGACTAATCTGATTGGCTAATCCTCAAAACCTACTTCAAGGAATTTGTGGAATGCCCACGTGCGTCTTCTAAAGTTCTTGCTTAAATATAAGCTTTATGGTATCAGCTTGCTGTTCCTTTGCATAATTTTTAACTCAACTGATATGAATGTAGATCTGCTTTCAATACCACACATCAAGCAAGCACTGTGACAGTTGTGAAGGAACTAGGATGAACTAATGGATGACTTAAGGTACTGGGAGGTAGAGCTCTCACAGCAGGCTCTATCTTTAGGAAGACAGACCATAAATGGATGGGGTTGTGCTTTAATTTTAACTAAACCTCTCTATGGATAACTAACTCCCTATAAAAGATTTAGGAAAGTCTGACTTACATGATTGTAATCCTCTTTGCCTAGACTCAATTACAGGTCAGCACATAATATATTCTAAGTATTATCATAAAAGCAGTTCCCATATGTGCGAGCAGGATGGCTTCTGGTTGTACAATGCTTCTCCCATAACAGAAAATCAAACCTTCACAAGTTCTTGGCTGTTTACTTTTCTACAGTCTCTTATTCCCTAAAGAGGGGGATTGAAAAGTTTTCTATATACCCTTCAGGTGAAGATGACCAGTACTTTAGGCAGCAGAAATCTGAGCCAAGCATCCAAGCTTGGCAGAAGTGATCACAAAGCCAGGATGGGGGCCCTAGCAGCAAAGAACCTTGTGATTCACCCAATCTGCTAAGGCATAGCTGTGGAGGTGCCTAGGCATCCCTAATGCCTAAGATAGCAATAAAGTCCTAAAAGCAACAAGTTCATTGCTGTGTGTTGCCCATCTCATTCCTGAAGATCAGACATTTGGTAGTCCAGGGCCCTCTGACAGTCCCTAGTTAACTTGTTCTGGTAGAGTAGGATGTCAGGAGAGAGACAAGGGAGTTTCCAGTGAGGTCTTGTGTCAGAGTGAATCAGAGAGAACAGAGAATCCCTCACCCCGGATGAGTAGAAAGAGGGGTGGCAGAGCACCAGAGGCTGTGTGCACTTGACCTTACTTTCCTATGCAGACTAGAGGATGCACTTTGTGAGGGCAGTGGAGGGTTTTGTTTTGTTTTTCTGTTTGATTTCCCCACCCCGTTGATAATAATGTAATCACTAACATAGGCTGTATTTGGGTGGGAAAACATCTCCAGCTCACATCAAACAAGGTGTTTTTGGTATTCACTCAGTGGAGACAGTGTTTACAGCAGTGGCTCTCAACTTTCCTAATGTTGTGACCTTTTAATACCGTTTCTCATGTTGTGATGACCCCAATCATAAAGTTATTTTCGTTGCTACTTCATAACCATAATTTTGCTACTGTTATGAATCATAATATAAAATTCTGATATGCAGGATTGTTTCTAGTGGCCCCTGGGAAAGGGTCATTTGACCCCAAAGGGGTCATGACTCATAGGTTGAGCAGCACTGGTTTAGAATATGATATGGTTTTGCTATTCTTACCCCCCTATTTTGTTCTCTATTCATGATGGTGTGACATAGAATTTAATAGTCTATAACTCTTGACCAGCTGGGTTTTAAGTTTATTGAGCAATATAGTAGTCACCAATTTGCTAGGAACTAAGGTAACCTTCTGCTCTTTCAACATTGGGTTTTGAAGAACTTATAAACATAATGATGGTGATTACTATGATAGTGAAGATGATAGTAGAAATTAAGATGCTGATGGTGACAATTATGGATGTAGGGTCATGTTGACGGTTACAATGGTGGTGTTGATGATGATGTTAACTGTTCTTCAAAAGAGCCTCCTGGGTGAAGTTTCAGGCTAACTGCTCCTCTGATTTTCAAAATACATCCTAGATATCATGAGTCTCTCTCACAGCAATTTTATAGCTTACTCAGACTGACAAAATTGTGCCAGGTCCATATTACATTTTAGTATGAAATTTATGTTATTCTACATTATCATGTTGAAAGAATGATTCATGAAAATTCACTTAAGAAAGAATAGTCCTTATTTTAATCAATCAAAAAATGTGTACAGTGTACACAGCATGCCGAATATCAACTGATTGATATTGAGAGTCAATTGTTGTTTTAATCAAACCTGATATTTTAGAACACAAGCATCCTTGCCATTGGTGAAATTCAAGTGCACAATACTATATAACCCCGAGTCCCTGTTTCTCTAAGTCAAGACCAAGAATCATGCAACTTCAGGACAAGGCCACCATATAAAAATGACCCCTGATGATAGTTTGGTTTTGACCTGACAATATACTACAGTGAGTTAAAATAAACCTCCATGCTTAGCATTCCCTTATCTTCAGCTGTGAGTCCAGAGCAGCAATTATGATTCCCTTCTATTGAGATTCACAACACGAACCTACATGTAGTTGAAGGGGTCACTGGAGGAACCCTCCTACAGAAACAATGGCAACACAGCCCCAGGGGAAAGGTTGAGCAGCATGCATTTCTTTTCCTCTGACAGAGAAAACTTTCAAGAGAAATGACAGACAGCTCTTGCTAGAGATTTTAATTAAAGCTCAAATGAGAAATTCTAGATCAGGCCAAGTGGCAGCTGCACCGATGTGACCTGCTGCAATAGCTGCACAAGGATCTGTGCCAGAAAATACTGGGTGAAAGGGCCCATCATGCCCTTGGGTGCCATTTAATTCAGCTCTCTACAAAGGCTGGTTCTGAAGAGCCTTCAGAGAGACCCTATGCCTCTATAACCTAGCTCCGAGTTCAAAGCAAGTGGCACTTGGTTGCTTAGTGACATGGTAGTGTAGACCACAGGGTGTTTTAGTGAGGGGGTGGGGAGTTCCCTTATTTATCAAAGGACGTGTTCTGATGCTCTCTACCCTTCTGTTTTTGCTGTAGTTATTAAGCAAGACTTCCTTCAGTACTGCCTAAGAACTAGCTCTCCGTGTAAATACCATAGAGACATTTCCCTCTAAACGGCCTGCTTCCCAGAGGTTCAGGGGAAAGCATTTATTTCCCTCCACTTGCCCACAATCTCCCCTCAGTCCCTGACAGGTCCCACAGGTCAAAAGAAAGAACCTGGAGTTAATTCCATATGAACATGGCTCAGACTTGATCCTTCCACTCACAGATCATCTGTCTCTAGGCAGATCTGTTCGGTTCCCAGGTTTTCATATGTAAATCTATCTAGTTTAAAGGAGACACTGTAAGATCAAAGGCCTGCAGTGCCTTAAAAATCATTAGACATTAAGTAAGCATATATTTTTGATTTAGAATTCTTTTATTATTTCTCAATCTTGCTTCCTATTTAATTAACAGATTCTTTTAAAGCTATATATACACTCTTTAAAATCTCAAATACTCCTTAAAAGATAGCTAACTGAATTTAGTCGAGTCCAAATTACAATGAAGTTGTTTGTAAGAGAAACATTTTATCCTAAAAACATACTATTTCTTAGTAAAACCATTCTTGACTGGTATCTTTCCTATATAAATTCCCAAAATAGCAAAACAGGAAATAAACAAACAAACAAACAAACAGCATTCATGGAGCAAAAGGTTGATTCATGGGTTAAGAACCCGGACTGCTCTTGCAGAGGACCCAGGTTTGTTTCCCAGTAACCTAGTTCAGTGACTCACAAGTGCCTGAAACTCCAGCTTCAGAGGAATATGATACCCACGTCTAGCTTCTGCAGGTACGCCACTCACATGCACAAACACATGCACACATATATACATAAAATTAAAAATAAATAAAATCTATAAAAATAATATTCAAAGGAAAATGGTTTGAATATTAGTAACTCTTGTTCCTTTAATCTCTATCAGCCATCATGGATCAAATCCCTAACTCCAGTGCTCAGATTCTGTTTGCTGAGCTGCCATGTGGTCACTCCTGGTACTTAGTCACTGCAGTGTGCTCCTTGGACCCCTGGGAATGACTAGCCAGCTCCTGGTATCAGTTTTCTTCCTCCAGATGCAGAACAAAACCTACTTTCTACTTTTAAAAATCTCCTCTGAAGTTAGATATGGCCACAGGTTTTAGTAGATTAGATATAACCAGAAAGAGAAGTGTCATTTTTAGAACCCCCTCTTCAGGATCCACATGTGTTTCTCAGCTTCCATCTTCCTTCCTAGGCACAGAGGCACCTTTGGCCATACTGTCTCTTGAGGCCCACCACCTCTGCAGAGTGCTGAGAGAGTGAAACTATGCCCCTTCATCCTCTGGATAGTGTCACAAACGTAACCTCCATGAGGAAAAAAAGTACATTTTACCTTCTTTAAGTCATTACCACTTTATTTATTTATAGCTGTGAACCCTGACTGTAGTCAGTGGCATGACTGCTGAACTTTCAAAAGTTCTCTATTTCGTCAAAGACATGTTTGATTCTGCACAGCACGTTAGCATATGACTATGAGTCAATGTGGTGCATAAGCTAGAGGTGCAACAGGGGGCATCCCTATAACAGAACACTCACTACTGAATGAAATACGTTTAGGAGATGTGCTTTAATGCAAGGAAGATGGAGGCTGAAGATCTGCAGTACTAAAGGACAAGACCACAGATGATTATTAATTGCAGCATCACAAATGTCTTCAATGAGAAGAGTAATGTGTGTGTCTGCTACAAGTAACCTCGAAGCGAAGCCTGCTCCAACAAAACCCACCCAAGAGAAACTGAGGCCTGCTGGAGGAGTGCCAAGTTGAAATAATGATAGCTGCAATATAAACAATGCTGCTGAGCTTGGGGCCAGGACACGGGCAGACAAAGGAGACCCACTGCAGCAAGAAGAGCTGCCTTCCCAAGGCCCTTCGTCTGCAACAGCACAGAGCACTGGATGGACTCGCAGCCCACTGCCCAGAGCTGGGCCTGGGTCTGTAGGCCGAATTCTCACTCTCCCCTGTCTTCCCCATCACCTTCTCTACCAGAGGAGTGGACACAAAGGAAAATGTGCATCAGGGTGTGGGACTGAAAGCATTCTGGGACTCATTTTTCAGAATCTTTTTGTGGGTGAGGAGAAAGAATTTATACCCACACCACAGAATAAAATTATTCTCTGAATCTAGGGTGGTTTGTTTTTTATACTGCCAAAGAAAAAAATACTAAAGTGAAAAGCATATAATCTTTAATGGGGCCTTTGTCTCCCCTAGTTTATATAATGAACAGACTGGACTGAAACATGCAAGTCATCTTGCCCAACAGAGCAGGCTTTGTCTCTGCCTCCAACACCACTTGGCTACGAAAATAAATATATTTATCCTCTTCAACAGAAGAATTTCTTCTCATTTTTTTTCCTCTAGTAAGGAATATGAATGCATTTAGTAGAACAAACAGGCGGCAACACTTTCACTGAGCTTCTTGGTCCAGGGAAGAAGCTGAAAATGGCCCATGAATGGGTGTAAATGAGCACAGGACACCACTAGAGGGCAGCATCGCTCCTAAAGCCACAATTTCTAACCATCTTGAACTGAGTATTAGCTAAGTGGGCAGGCATGCCTCAGTTGGTGGCACTGCTCAGACATGCTCAAACATAAGCTACAAATATTACAGCCACAGACCTCAGATAAGTCAATTCCAATGTTCATTCTTCTTGTTACATCTAAGCTGATCCTTTTCTTCTGTTCTTAAGGCAAGCTCCTCCTCAGCACATAGGTACCCAGCAGATCACAGCCTCCTCACGCAGATCCACCAAGGCAGTCTTACTGGGTCACTCTTAAGCCCCTTTCTAATTGTTCCCTTTGACCTGATCAGAACCTTAGATCACCTTCTGTGTTTGCTCCCTCAGATCATTTCTGTTAGAAGAGGAGTCATCAAAGGTGGGGCCCTGTCTTTTCACAGCCCAGTTCTTAAGAACCAGATTTGCTTTGGAGATTGCTGTTGGATGGGTGGATGATAAGATCCCTGAAAAAGGATGTTGCAGTTCTCAACAGAGATAAGCCACAGACGGACTGAAGAACTTGATCAGGGCCATGCAGCAAACAAACTGAAGATGCATGTGACCCAGAAACTGTTTTACAAAATGTACATGCATTTATGTGGGGTGGGAAGGGGATGTGTGCCATACTCACACCACTGCAAACTTAGGTGTTAGAGGTGAACATTTGAGAGTCAGGTCTCCTCTGTCACATAAGCTTTAGGCACTGAACTTAGGTCATCCGTCTTGGTGACAAGCACCTGCTTAGTCACCTTGCCAGCCCCTAAACTATAATTTAGACACACTTCTGTCTGGTTATTTTCTATAAACGTAATCATTCTCTCCAACTGTGATGTAAAATCCACAAGTCAGCAAGTCACTTCTTTGGCTTGATATCGAGGTCCTCCCCATTTATCTCTAACCTGTTTTTCTTGCTGTACTTTGTTTTCCCCATGCTGAGAACAAATGCTGAGTCCTGGCTCTCCTGTATGTTGGAACTTTGGTGGGATAGCAACTTGATGGTGTTGTGTGGAGAACAACCTTTTCCACCATAGTCGGGTTAAGGTCCCTGGGAGTCGATATCAGTGATCTTCTAAGAAGGCCAGAGGCAAAATGACAAACATGTAAACTTCCTAATTTCATGTGACACTCTACTACCAGAGGTGACCCCTCCCCCTTGGGCCTCCAGAATTATGAGTGAAAGGAAATGAGCCTGTTGTCATTATAACCCGCCTTCTCTGTGACATTGTGTCATCAACAGAACACTGACCGAGACATAGCACCTTCTCTGAATTCTCTCTCGAGCCCACCAAACTGGCCCACCAGCATTCAAAGGTCTGCTGTGCTCCCCCAGCCTCTGGTGGTATTTGAGTCTGTCCCATTTCTAGGATGCACGTGCTTCAACATCCTCTAAAAGTTCTCTCCTGAATCAAATCCCAAGATACCTACGGGTTTTAAATTTTATTTTGTAGAAGGATTTCCAGATGAATTGTCTATACTTTGGTCTTGGCCATCTAAATCCATTAATATCTAAAATGTATCAAGGCTATTGTAAGTACTCAGCAAATTTTGTCAGGAGAAGTAATGAGTCTAGTTCAACTCAGCTAGGCATCTTTACTTTGTGTTCTTTCTTCTATGTTCATCTTGGGCTTCCTCCAGATGGATCTAAATGTTCTAAAGTCAGGACCTTACACAGCTCCTTACACAATGGAGATCTCTATTGCCTGCATACTTTAACCACATGACACAAACACCGGACTTTGTTATTAAACGAAAATCTTGAGCTTTGCTTGTGGATCAGCACATAACAACAACTGTACCAAGAACAGAATTAACCCTACAAATCTCATCAGGGACATTTATGAATTGCATGAGTACATTCTTCCTTTTCATTAGTTAGTGTCTTGTACGTGCCCAAGCTAGCCTGTCTGGACTGATGCACTGTAAAATGCAGCCTTCACTGTGAGCTCTTAGAATCCTACCAGCTCTTCCTTTGAAAACAATGACACAATAGTCATGAGGTATCAATTATAGGAACCAGCAAATGAGGCAACTAGGAAGAAAGCAGATCAAATTCTGTCCACAGGTCCAGCATGCTGTCAGAGTGGAGAGAAAAGACATTGTGGTGAAGGTTGCATGTTCTCAGTGCTAAGTGCAAACCCCTCATTTGGTAAGCACCATGGAATACAAGGCAAGCCTGGTTAGTGAAGACAGGTTGAAAGAGGGCTGTTTTACACAATCCTCTTCAGTTACAGAAGAACATCTCCATAGGTCACAGTCCCTACCCTCTCCTAATTCTGTAGTCTCTGGCTTTCCTAACTTTACCATCCTTTTGAAGGGAAATTAAATGGGCAATGTTGACAAAGTTCTTTCTTCATGAGCCAAACTGTAGATTTTCAACCACCAGATCAGTGATTCCAAACCACACATCAGAGCACCCTCAGACCTCCAAACAGTCCACCCAACGGGAGTGGCACAAAGATATCCAAATTATCCAATCAGGCAGAGATAAAGACATCTAAACCATCCAATAAGAGAAGCCCACATACCTCCAAATCACCCAATCAGGGTAGATATGGTTGATTCCTCTGTTCCTCTGTCTTTTCATTCTTTTTAACATTTAAATGGTATTGCAGTGATCTATATCAGCATGTAGAAGACAATGTATAGCCAGAGGACAAATCTAGCCCACCATGCTGTATATAAAGTATTATTATAACACAGCTGTGCTAACTGATTACCTATTACAACTGAGAGAGAGAGAGAGAGAGAGAGAGAGAGAGAGAGAGAGAGAGAGAAAGCAATAGTTGTGACAGAAACTATGTGCTTTAAGTTGTAAATCATTATAGCTAGACTCTTACCCTTTGCCATCAATCTGAGTGTTGTGTCTCCCACTCTTGGGACATGAAGACATACCTTGTTCACTACCCTGCTCATGAAACCCAGACCAGACACTTAGTAGGTGCAGAATATCTGCAGGTTATGAAGAACTCGAAGACTTCATAAGAAGAAAATGTATTAACCTGTATGCAAAGCTCTCAACTCAGCTACACATCTGGAGCCACTGCTTCTGGGCATGTGTGTAATGAACTCATGCTGAGAAATTTGTAAATGGCTGGAGAATACTCCAGAGAGAATTGTTGGCACAAGGTACAGTTTTAATATAAATGCCACAGGCTCACTGTGGGGCTTAGAGGGGGCAGAGCAGCACATTTTTTATAGCCCTGTTACACTAAGCAAAAAGTAGGCTAAATCACCAGGCAAACTGGGACTAAGGGATTTGGGCAACATCTGGAGAATAAGAACTCAGAGTAAGAAATGTCTGAAAACTTGATAAGGAATACCACTCTGTGTTTTTTGTTAACTTATTTGATCTTGTCAACTGATACTACCCAGAGATTTAAAATAAAATCACTACTGTTAAAAGTCATACAAATACCATTTTCTGGAATTCTTTTTTTAGTTTCTGTGAGTAGTCAGCAAATCTATTTTGTATAAATTCTCACCAAAGCAACTCTCCTTATTTACAAGTAGAAATCACAATCAACTGGAACTAGCCAGGGATGGCAACTAAGCCGATGGTTGCAAGAGTGGCCAATGCAAGTATCTTGTGTCTAAGCTACTGATGAAGATGCAAAGATGGCCACTTTAGAAAACCTCCCTGGCCTCAGTGTTTCCACACTGTAGAACACCCATGTTTAGGGGGAAGCTGAACTCATGGGGCTGGGATGCCAATTGTATTTTGTGTGTGTATACATAAGCAGGGGCATGAAAAACAGAGGACCAGCAGTTGGTTCCTTTCTTCCATCTGTTGGTCCTGAAGATTGAATTCAGGTTGTCAGCTGAAACCCAGGCTATTAGTCTTGGCAGCAAGCACGTATACCTGCTGAGCCATCTTGTTGGCCCCTACATATGGAACTTTGATCAGTAGGAGGTCTTGAGTAAGTGGCCACAGTCCTAAATGCACACATCCTCAGCCTAATAAAGTGAGCTAACATTTCACCAATCTCCATACTTATGGTTTATACTCTGCAATACAGCCAGACTGATGGACATCATCAGTCATCTCCATCTAGTCATATACTTTTTTGATTCTAGAAATTTCTCTAAAATCTCCTTCTGATTCCAAGAGAAAGTCAATGTCCTTATAGCAGAGGAAGCTCTTTGTGACCCCTATCCCCCATCCCATGAGTGTCAACCTGGTTCTTATCACCCCTCTACACTGGTCTCTCATCGCCCCTCCTCTGTGCTCTGGGCTCAAGACTCCCTTCAACAGTCTTGATAACATCTGACTACATCTCGATTTTCCTTATTCCATCTTCTCTGATCCTGATGGTTTTTTATACATGACCTTTCCAACTCTGATGGGAACTTTCTTTTCCATCCTTTGATAGCCATCTGCTTTTTTCTTGAGCATCTTTCTAGGTTTTATCTTTTTCCTAATGGCCTTTCTTGATTCTTGATAAAAAGCTCTTCTGGGATACCCACCAGAAATCTAACCTCAAGAAATGCATCACATAAAAGATTAATGAAGACACAGCTCGAGTTTAACTCTGGGATGTGATGCTAATGTTTCCCCCAAGAAAACACTGGCTCCTAAAGTCACTGTGCCAAATACCATCATAAGCACTGCCCCGAGTACTGCTACTGTGGGTGTCTGATACAAATAGTAAGATACTCTCCTATGAAATCATTCTCTTGTAACACCTCTTAATTTGTATTAAATATTTTGTAATAAAATCAATATATATATATTGTTATGAACTTTCCAAGCAAAATCCTGTTTCGAAGTTACATTCTTTGAAAGATTTTCTTTAAAAGGATTCCCTGAAATAGGAAACATCTTGACTAAGCTTTTCAAATCACATTCTTATTTCTCTAGTTCAATATGCATATTGTTTAAAAAGACATACACACTCACACATATACCTACACACATGCACACATATACACATGCTGTACACATGTGCACACACCACATGTACAAGGATGTAGACAGTCAGGCAACATACCCATGCATATGCACAGACAGTCACACATGCATGCACACATATGCACATACACACCCGCTAGTACATATGCATGAACACACACATACACACACAAGCATGTGTACATGCACATACACACGTGCAATATATACACATGACAGCTACACACAAAACCATGCATATACACACATATGCATTCACACATACACACACATATGCACATGCACACACACATGCATACATGCACACACACACATAGTAAGCAAACAGGAACATGTGATGGATGAAATGATTCATCTAACTGTTCTCTCTAGAAATATGAATTCTCATAAAGTAGTTCTGATACCAATCATCTAATAAAAAGAAAAATTAAAAATGTTTCTCTAAAATATATTATGCATTTCTGTGTAAGAAACAAAGCTTTTTCAAATTTACTTCTCTTTTTAGATCATATTCTTTTCATTAAAAATACAAAAATGATTTACTTCTATGCACACTGGCAATCTCCAGACCTCAAACTAAAATGTGTTTCTTCCCTAACCCTGTAAGCAACATGCTAGTCAGGCCAGGGCAAATGTGATCTGGGGGGGCACGCATCAGAACTAGGAATGGTGCTGAAACACAAATGTAGCTAGTGTCACAAGGGCACACATGTTAAACTACAAAAGGCTATTTGTATAAAAGAGCAGAGTGGAAACATCCCCAAATAAATGGTAATTCTTACCCCACAAATCTGTTAGTTAAATGTTTAACAGGAAAGACTATGATGATGTAGTATACAGAAGCAAGTGCCAGGCTAACCCTTCCAATGATTTCAGTAGTAAGGTCTATAAGGAAAAGCACTGAGTGTGGAGGTCTAAAGAAGTCAGAAACATAGCCAATGTATTGCCTTCCACCTACTCACAGTATATCTTTAAAATGTTTACAAATATGGGAAATCGAGGGGAAATACTGTTTTGTATTTTCCTACAACGATACATGACTGTCAACCCTGAATGCCCAACTCCCCTTGTTTGATTGGAGGTCAAGGCTCTACAGTGAATGCAAAGGGAAGAGGTGTGTTCTAATCATCTAGGTAATTACCTTCAGTGTCTGCTTTGCTTTGGCTGTTGAGACATAGGCACAACTATGAAGACCCTACTGAAACAAGAAGATACAAGATTCATAAAACACTCGCCGTCTCCACTGCAGATGGCGAACAAACCGACAGCACCTAAAAATACAAACTACTCCTTTGTGAGAAGAGGAAAGAAAGCTTTTTGTTAGTTATAGTAAGAAGACTATCTGTTTAAATCCTGCAGTGGAGGGAAGTTTATCACCCTGGGATCCACAGTGGTTGAGAAGAAAGAGGCACACATCCTCTGGGAATTACACTGCTGACTCTTGGTGTTGTGAATGGCAAAGGTTAGGATGATCCCTTTTCTGGAGTCCTGCTGTCTCCTGTTCAAAAAACAAAGGAAGCAAATGAGGGAAGAATTTGCCTGGGGGACATCAGATGTAGGTCTCAGGTTTTTGTTTTTTTTTTTTTTTTGTGGGATACACCACAGCTCAGAAGATTCTTAAAGAAAAAAGTCCTGGAAGGAAGTGAAGGATCCTGCCATTTTGGTCTGACTTCCCTCCCCTACCAGGTCAGCCTCTAGTTCTTTGACAAGGCTCCACACCCAAAAGCTGTGTGTGTGTGTGAGTGTGTGAGTGTGTGTGTGTGTGTGTGTGTGTGTGTGTGCGCGTAAGCAGTCTTACCTTATGATCACACCATTCTGTTGTAATCAAAAATGTATTTTGGAACAGTCCAAGATCGTAAGGGCTACAAGGAGACATCTGTTCTATCTGAAGGGCAATTCGGTGAAGCCTTCGATGGGAGTGGAACTTTCTGCATAAGTACAGTGTGGGTGGACAGCTGAGTCATCTTTGGGAAAGGAGAGTTTCTCTTTCTATGACTGTATATGAGTGTGGCTATAGTTCTATTGGTTGGATATCTGTCAAGGTCAGTCTTCTCTCAGCGGAAAACGGAATCTATATTATTTAGCAGATCCACCAGTGCTAGGCACCAGTCTCTGAAGAGCCTATTCATATCTTTGGGGCTAATATGTCCTTGAAATTCAGGTTCCTCTGGAGTACTAACTGAAGAATTATTCTGTTGTTATTGTTATAAGACTGAGAAAATATCTACAAGATGAATATGATCCCTGTGTGTAGACCTTCTTTAGCTGTAAGCTGTGAGCAGGTGTTCTCTAAACAAACGTAAGTGGAGCTTTGTGACATGTGCATGGTTGTCTGCAGTATTTCCCACTGCAAAGCATAGTCTAGCTGACCCTGAGAGATCTCGGGGCAGGAGCAGGGCCACTCATCCTTGTCCCCTCAGGCGGTGAGGCAATGTATCACTAACAAAACATGACCAAAGAAAGCCTACATTTTCCATGATAAGACAAAAAAACTTCATCGTACTAAGAATATTAAAAATGATGCCTTGGCCGGGTGGCAGCCATGACTGACACATGTGAAGACAGAGATAACTTAGCACACTGTTCTGTAGTGTTATTGCTGTGGTCTGGGACTTTGCAGACTTCCTACCTACTGCAAAGCTTTCAAGACAAATTTGGAACCTGTTCTGCCTTTTATCTACTTTTCAGTGAAGCCTAAGAAAGACACAATTGTCTCTGCCCTTCATAGTCTATGAGAGTAAATTTTAGGGGAAAAATATGGTTAATGCCAACATTCAAAGTGAGAGACAAAAATATGTTAACCGAAATGGCTGCTGGGAAAGAAAAGAAAATATTCAATGAGTTGGTTTAAAAAAAAAAAAAATCTGAAGAACCTTTTACATGGCTGCGTCTCAAATACAAGTCTACCTTGGATTCATGGTTCAGTAAATTTTGTTTAAATCACAAACTCTCCTGTGGAAATTCTAGGTTACAAAACGGCATTTCTGTGGGACTGACAAGGGGCTTAGCCAGGGTGCAGCTGCAGGATCATGAGCGTACAGCAAAAGCTAACTTACAACAGCTCACACCACCAAGGGAGCTGTGTCCAGAGGAGAGTTCTTTAATGCAGGGGTCACCATTTGGGGTTTCCTAATGTGAAAAGGGCAAATATTATTTGCAATTTTTTTGTTCAATGTTGTAATTTCAGAAATTTTATTTTAAGAAACTGCTGATTTATCATAAGGAAAACAGAAGGTTAACGGATTGTCAATCCAACTGGGTTTAGAATCTCCCAGGAGATATACCTGTAGGCACATCTGTGAGGGCACATCCAGAGGTTTAACTGAGAAGAGAAGCCCACCTGAATATGTGTAGCAGTGTCCCACTTTGTAAGAAACCACACTGAAGGACTGAATAACAGAGAGAAAGGAGACACCAGCTTGAACTCCAGCATTCATGTCTTTGTGCATCCTGTCTAAAGACACAGAATGACATACTGCACCAGCCACCACGCCTCCTTCACCATGGTGGCCTGTGCTCTTCAGCTGTAATTGAAGCAAACCATTCCTTCCTTAAGTTGCATTGTCCAGTATTTTGTCCCAACAAGAAAAAAAAATATACTGATATCCATTCAAATCTTTATGCCTTGTTCTTCCCACAGTCTACAGCAGTAGTTCTCAACCTGTGGGTCACTATCCCTTTAGGGGTTGACAGACCCTTTCAACAGGGGTCACAAGACCAGATGAAAACACAGATATTTACATTATGATTCATAACACTAACAAAATGACTGTTATGAAGCAGCCAAAAAAGTAATGTTATGGTTGGGGGTGGCCACAGCATAAGGAGCTGTAGTAAAGGGTTGCTGCCTTTGGAAGGTTGAGAAGAACGGACGAATCCCTCCAGTATTCCTGCCTCTACCACAGTAGCAGGAGACTACTGTGCAGTACAATGTGCAAGCAAATTTAACTGGGTACCACCACGTACTAGTTACCAGCAAAGTTTGAAATATCATTGTTAGACTGTGCCACTCCAATGAGCTGTACAGCAAGGCTGGCGATTTAAGGGAAAAAGACAACTTTGTTTAGCACAAGATAACTCAGTCTCGCTGAGAAGGAGAAATTAAAAGTGTCAAGCATTGCAAGGAAATGCAAGACAAGAACTGAAATGAGCAAGCCCTATAGATATTTGACTTTCTATCTATACAGAAAGCAGCACTAAATTAGCATACTGTTACTTATTCCTGGCAATACTGTGACACTGACTACAAAACATCAAGATGGTTCAGTGTGAATGTATTTCTTCATGGATCTGTCTATGTTCTGTTTACGTAGCCTGAACCCACAGGAGGACTACATGAGATTTATAAAAAAGAAATTCATACTTCTTCCTCCACCTCAGGGTAGAGAAGTCTCATCAATAATGCAAGAACATGGAGCACTGCATGTAACTGTGTCATTGGCTTCAGTTCTCTTCTTTCTCCACAGTTCATATTTAGACCAGCATAGCTGACTTAAACAAAAAACTCATGATTTCCCATTCCAATGTAATGTTCATTCTGTTGTTTAAGGTAAATGTCTGAAAATTTCAAAGTATTTTCATCTTAAGGAAAACTTCAAAAAGAAAATTTATTATGCAGGTATAAAACATATGAATTCCAGATATTAAAATTTTATAATATGATTTAAAATCATATTATGCTTACTGGCTAGGCTACCTCAGCAAGGGCACTCTGTTAGCTGCCAGGGTGATATATAAACTAATGAGCACATTGGCTTTTGTCAAGGGCTGGTAATAGTACAAAATGGGATCATTTGTAAACCAACATCTTTGATAAGTCCTGTCAAAATAAAATAACTTCTGTCACTATGGAAGGGCACTGAAACTACTGAAGGAAGGTGTGTAAGTCCGATCACAGTAAGAGACCCACTGCCACTGTGGAGGGACGCCACTGTGTCGTGGAGGGACGCCACCAGTAGTGCAGGCAGATGCTGATTTCTAAGTTTCTCTTTCAGGCATGTGTTTCAGAAGCACAAGCTGCTGTGCTAAAGGCGGAGTTTGTACTCAGTGATCAGCTCATACTAGCCCTTTCTTCTAGTATACAGAGGTGTAAAGGCAGCATGCCCTCTCTCCCTGAGAGAACCCCTCCACATGAAAACAGATTAAGGCATTTAATCTTTATGGAGTCAAGCCAATATTAAATTAAAATGTACAATTGTCATAAACTGAGAGCATTCCTTTTTTTTTTTTAATCCAGATGATAAATTTTTGCTTTTGAGGACTTTCGATCCACAGTAAATATGTAAAAAAGAAAATCATTTAAGTTTGTGGAGCATATGAAAACTACTCTTTTAGGTTCTTTGCTTTTATTCATCTTTTGGGTTATATAATTATATAATTATAACCAAGGAGGACTGGTTATAAAATTCTGTTTTGACAGAACACAAAGATAAAGCCATAGCCAATGAGAATGCTAGATATAAAATAGGGATTAGTTGCTAACTGGTGCCAAAGATTGAGTGGAAATATTCAAACCGATAAGTGGTAACCAAAGGATAACTTGCTGTAACAACATGAAAAACAGATGTGAGAACTGTGGGCTCTGAGTCAGATACTCGGTTTAGACAGAGTCTTTGATACTCAGTAGTTGTGTGATCCTCACAAATAACTGTACATCTGGTAACTACGTTCTGTATTTTTAAAATGTGGATAACAGTTTCTGCCTCAAAGAACTGTGTGTGCTGGAGGGTATGAACCAAGACAAGCACTTACACAATTAACTAATACGCAAAAACTGGTCCCTGAACATTGTGTGTGTGTGTGTGTGTGTGTGTGTGTGTGTGTGAGCGTGTGTGCATGCATGTGAGTGGGAGAGAGAGAGAGAGAGAGAGAGAGAGAGAGAAAGAGAGAGAGAGGAAACATTTTTCACACCAAATTCTTGAAAATTGATTAAAATGCCAAATGATTGGACTAAATTATCAACTACGTTTACTTCTAATACATACACATATGTGAGTGTGTAGATATATATGCCCACACTCATGACATCTAAGCATTCTCATATTCCTTTTCATGCAGGGAGGCTAAAGTAATACAGAAATTGGGAGTAACAGGATAAGCAAATAAAAAGATAAAATAATCCTAGGGCTGAAGAAATGGCTTAGCAGCTAAGAGCACATTGCTAGTAGCCATAGGTGACACATTGTTAGTTTTCAGCTCTAATTTTCTTACACATTAGAGTTACATCTTAAGCCAAACAAGAAAAGGAAACTGCGATGAACTCAGAGACTAGTTTTATAAGCTGCTCTTTCCAGCCTTGTGATAAATGTTAAACTTCATTTTCTTTCCTTTTAAAGGTGATCTAAAATGGATATAGTATCAGGCTGGAATCCCAGATAAAAGCCTGGTTTGAATTTCCCACATTTGAAGGCTTTCTATCTCAAAAGTAAAACCTTGAAAAGACAACACATCAGCTGAGTCCTTTCAGTCAGGCATCTCCTTAATTATTTTTGCATTTTTCCACCACATAATCTTTCTCTGAAAGAAGTGGCTAACAGGTTTTATTATTGCTTGTTAAGTGCTAAAGAGACATTTTACCAGAGTGCAATTTATACCATATTGTTAGCCCCAGTGAACATGGGTAAGTGACTGATTTAAATTCTTTAAAGGAGCAAACTCATTATCCAGAGGAATAAATTTTAAACGCTGAAGTCAAAGTACTACTTGCACTTTTAGACACTTTTGGTTCCTTTGTCTAAACTGACACTGCAGTGGAACAAATGAACAAGAAATACGTTCACAAATGCTCGCTTTTGTCCCCATGGATCTAAGCACTGTAGGCATGTTTTGGGATTTTGCGTACATAAATGGAAACAAGACATTTAAAAATAGCACAACCTGTTATCGAGTTTTGAAAACACAATCATCACTCTGACAAGTTTTCAAGTTGGATAGAGGAATATGAACATGGGTTTCTAGAGACCGGATAATGGCTGCTGCTGTGATGCTCACACTGAGACACATGGAGGCTGCTCCTGTGATGCTC
>JADRCH010000145.1:361049-395570 GCA_019843965.1 Rhynchomys soricoides | reverse complement strand
CTGTGATGCTCACACTGAGACACATGGAGGCTGCTCCTGTGATGCTCACACTGGGACATATGGAGGCTGCCGCTGTGATGCTCACGCTGGGACATATGGAGGCTGCTCCTGTGATGCTCACACTGGGACACATGGAGGCTGCCATCTCCTCCCTACCTATTCTCAACTCTGCGGTTTTACACAACAGCCCGTTTTTCATCATCAGGAGTGGTTAGCAATTTGAGTCTGGCTACTTGTTACTCTCAGTAAATCAATATATGTCAAAACAGCAGCAAGACAGGTAATAGGACTCTCTCACTGGACCTCCAGCCTCAAAGTCCCAGAAGACTCGGCCAGGGTCTGTTACTATGGCAACGGTGCTAGGCACCTCTCTGGCTTATCCAGCTGTAGTGAGTTGATTTTCACCACACAGGCACAACATTCTGAAGAAATTTTAGGGTGAAGAAAAAATTTAGAGTCAAAAACAACATTTGTGATTTTTCTGTTGATCTACGATGACTTAAATTGAAGACAGTTCTCAGAGGATGTCTCCACAAACCCCTCTCCTGATTGCCAGCTAAACTGTCATTGTCTTTTACTCAGGGTTGCCCTGTAGTCACATTTCTTAAGATGAAAAATGAAAGACGAAGAACTACGAGACTTTGTAGAATGGAAGAGCATGAAGTTTTACCAAAATGCAGAAATATTCTATTCAAATGTCTCCAAGGAAAATGGATAGACTTTAAAGTTTTCTGCTATTATCAATGGAAGACTCGACAAGACGATGATCCAGGCAACCAGAGAATTATCTTTGAGTTTTATTAAGACATTCGAACAGATAATGGTATATCTTAAATTGCACAAAGCTCTAATTCATTTGGCAATTGAAGGAGACAACAGATTTTGAGTGGTGCCATTTGGTTAGCATCTGTAGCTATAAGAATTGTGACTAATGTAGGCAGGTAATAGGCTGCTTTAGAATGAGCCCTGTTGTTCACACAGCTGAAACATACTTTGTTCTGAGTATTTTAAGAGAAAATGGCAGAGAGTGATTTACTACTGTTGCCCTTTAAATGTGTCATAAAATTGGACAGATATTTTTAAAAGGTTAATTTAGTTTGAAGCAGAGCCTCATATTTCCTCACCTTCTGATCCTCCTGCCTCCACCTCCCTCCCAGGTACTACAGTTACAGGTGGGCACCATCTTGCCCACTTTATAAACTACTGGCATCTGACAGCCATACCATGACAGGGGGCTTGGAATAGAATGTGCTCTTCCAGGAGTCTGGACTTGAATTTTATGGACATAACACTTACTTGAAATAGTAAACACTCTTTTACCCACAGAAAAGATTGAAAACAATTTCCCGGCTCTATGAAAGAGGCAAATTTCTTAGACAAAGTATGTAAAGTACTTGGAAAATCCCTAGCACAGATGGAACTACCTAAATTTCAGTTGTCTTTCCTACAAAGTTTCTCTACTCATTTCCTTGGAAATCATGTTCAAATAAAACTAAGCATAGACTCAAAACTTATTCTTTATTAGTAAGGCCCTTGAAATACATTTGCTTTAACTGTGGTAAACACATTCTAAACAACTTGCATTTCAGTCCAATTTTGAGTTTAAAATAATTTAAAATTTTGTTTCAACACATAGGGTCTTTTCTAGAATGTGTTTTCGTTAATTTGCCATGCAAGATGGCATTCTACAAAGGGGTGGGGACCAATTCTAAGGTTGAATATATTTGCAAAATGCTTCCCAGGACATTCTCTCTAGATGACTAAAGAATGCATACTGAATGCTCAGAGAAATTCCAGGTAAAGAAATCAGCAGTAGTATAAATTAATATAAAAGTTAATCTGCCAGGGTTTATATCCCAGTCCCCACCACTCACCAGCCACTTATAAAGGTTTGATGGTTTCATTTTGTGCCCAGGTAAAATGTCCCTAGGCTCCCTTTTATTCACAATCCTCCTGCCTCAGTCTCACAAACACTGGGACTATAGGCATGTGCCACCATCGTCAGATATTCTAACTTAAAAAGTCACTCATGTCTTGTATATAAGCTTCCTCAACTTTAAAATGGGAATGACAACAAGATGTTTCCAGATGTGGTAAGGAATTAAAGTAAGATATGTCAAGTGATCACAAGAGGCTAACAAAGTCAACTATCGATATTTATAGTCATTTAACAGGCTGGCTAAGCTCTCCTATCAATTCCTAAAGATGTCTTGACCATTTTTCAGAATGGCTGTTGTTAGAATATACTTTGAACAGTCCAACTTGACTGTGTTAGTTGGGGGACTGAGTTATGACTAATTAAATAACCTCTCATATATGTGCTCACACTGTCTCAGAGCATAGGACGCCCTGCCCCCGTATAGCACTAGAGGAATGTGGGGGTGGGGAGTCCTGCCCCACCTGTGATGTGATCTCCTGGCTAAGCTGGGGTACTTGTAACCACTTCACACACCAGCACACCTTCTTTCCACCAACCTGTTATCTTGCTGTATTTCCACGTTACTACATTTTATAGGGATGGGACACCAAGTAGCTAAAACATTAGAGATCAAAGAGATTGTTGCCTCAGCTCACTGGTGGGGTCTGCAGAGACAAAAAAGTACTCAGAGAGAGAACTAATATTTGGAAGTTTCCCAGGATTAATCATCAACACAGTAAGATCTTGAAACAGAGAGGGGAAATGCAAGCATGTGCAGATAAGAGCTTTGCCCGGGTGAGGCTGAGGATTTCTGTTGACAGTAGATTTGGAACCACTTGTGTGACTGTTAGGGCATTCCCAGAGTGGTAGGAGCCAGGTAAAATGTGGGCAGAGCCACCTGCGCAGTCAGAGGTCCCATGCCCTGCCGCCCCTGCCACAATGGGCCACACACCCTCAGAGTCTGAACCATAATTAACCCTTCCATTACATTGTTTTCTCTCAGGCATCAGCGATGAGAACAACTGAGAATAACATACCAGAGAAAAATATGTAAGAAGTTCCAAACAAACCACAGAAATCTTCCCGGCCTAAGTAATAGTGACAGAAACGAAAGACGGTTGCTTGCCCTCCTCTAGAAGAGAGAAAAAATCCATTAAAATGGAAAATCAGCTAGTTAAATAACAACCTTCAAGGGACCTTTAATTATTTCTAAATTTGTAGCTGCATCAGTTGACTGAATTCTCTTAGATCATATTTTAGTCATCTTCATCATAAAATATAAGGAAGAAAAAATTTTCATGTTCATAATTATTTGTTCTCAGCAACTAAAATCTACTATCCTCGTCATATCTCATTCATATGTTATTTCTACACAAACTATTTCATATTACTGAAAAGTTTATTTATTACTCAACTGTGTATACAACCATCCCCCTACTTTGTAGTTGTCTTTAAAATTGTCATTTCTGGAGGCTGGAGAGATGGCTCAGCAATTAAGAGCACTGCTGCTCTTCCAGAGGACCCAGGTTCAATTCCCAGTGCCTCTATGGTTGTTTGACCTGAATCTTAGAGGTTTTGTTTCACTCTGGGAAGGTGAAAGAATCTGCATTCTATCGGGTTCCCATATGTTCATGTGGCTTACCTGGGGACACATTACAAGTCTCAGTATGACTGCACACTAGTCATCTGACTGGGATTCTGACATCCCTTCTTACACGCTCATACAGATTAGTGCTGCAGATGAGTTTTCAATATGGGAGGCCCCACTGGACAGCAGGTGAAGGAAGGAAAAAAAGAACATGAAGGAATGCAGGCAGCAGCCAGGAGGCTTCGCTTTGCATTTCAGTGAAGCATTGTTTGGCTGACTAGAAATATTAACATCTCTGTTGCTGCAGAAATTGCTAATGAGACTTTTTTGTCCTGACCCCCTAAATCCTAAAATCAATGAGAAACTTATGTTGAATGACAGTAGGTTTCTACTGTCAGAATAGATGCCAAGCTGTTTTTAATGGAAAAAACAAAGAACAAAAATTTTTTAACACACCATGTGTGTATGATATGTTTGTGTATATAAGCATACATGTTCTAGTGTCTGACCATAAGTGCACACCTGGCCCAGTGAGCCCACAGAGATCACAGGAAAGTCACAGGAGTCTGCCCCTGCCCTCTACCTTCTCCAATACAGATTTTCTTCTGTATATCACCGCTACCTAAGCAGGCTAGGCTGTCTTCAGCATCTAGGACTTCTGTCTCCACCAGCTGAGGTAATAGACAAGTCATACCCAGGCCCCCATATTTGTGTGGCAAGTGCTTTACTCAGTAAACTAACATCCCAGTCTCACTCCCCCCAAAACAGCACCATAGTTTTGTTCATGAAAGATATAGGGAAAAATCTGGTTTGCAAAATTATTGTATATCAGTTAGAGATTATAATTTTTAATTTGGGAGATAATTACTAAGATACAGACTAAAATCAGAGTTGAAAAATCACAGAGATTTGTTTATTGTGTCACAGGTTTCATTATATTTAGGTAGAGACTAATTCAATCTCTCTAGACACATGCACATATGAACATATGTCTATAAGCATCTGGTAGCATGTATTTAAATCTGTCTTAATTGTATGCTGTCTTCTAGAAACTCACAGATAAATATGCATACTTAAGAGAGAGCCTCTATAAGATATCTTCCTGGATCTTTTACTGAATGACACACACATTCTTATTTACCTTTTTTTAAAAATTTAATTTGACATTATTATTTTTCTTTCAATGTACAAAGAGAAGATATGCTGATGTACATATACAATCAAAAGATGGTACCAGTGAAGTCTTACTGAACCAGACATACAGGCTTATTTTTCCTGTATGTAGGACTCTCTGAGGGCTAATTTGTTCTAAGCCTGTGTTTTTATCACTATGTTATCTTTAAGATTGATGTCCAATGTTTTAAATTACCTTAAATAATTCTGCATAGTCCTTTGAAGTCAACGGGCTCATTAAGTCCTTAGGGAAACAAGGTAACTCTTAAAATAGATGGATAACTGAGGATGAAGCTTGATATAGCATATGTTTCACTATCTGTATATTTTATGTAACAGTATTCAAGAATCAGTATCAAAGAAGACAAAACTGTATTCGATAGCTTCGTAAGGCATGATTAATTTTAAGTTTAAAATTTAAAATAATGTTGATACAAAAGAATGCAATTAAGGCATCAGGAGTGGCTGCCACTGTCTATACATCAGGATTCCAATACGGCTGGCTACCCACTGTCTATACATCAGGATTCCAATACGGCTGACTACCTACTGTCTATACATAAGGATTCCAATATGGCTGGCTACCCACTGTCTATACATAAGGATTCCAATACGGCCACTCGCCCATTAACCGAAGTGTTCAGAAATCTAGAATTAAAGCATTACCTCCTACAACCTTAAGGTCGACACCACTGAATTTCTGAGCAATCCCTGCCATTTCCACACATAAACAGTAACAGCAGAGTAAGAATCCACTACAAAGGGCCCAGCCAGCCAAAGACCTAAAGCATCAGTCAAAGCACATGTGTATCAGTGGGCTATATTTAGTTTACTCATCCAACATGGGGAGGAAATTGAGAAATATGCAATATGGGTGCAGGTGGGTGCCTCAAATTTCAATTAGTAAGTCTTTACTAAGAAAGAAGACATTGCCCCAGATTCCTATCACTCTATCAGGGTGGACACAGACTCGCAGGACGAATATGTCTTTGAATGCCTCTCTGTGCAGTGGGTAGCAGTTAGTACAGAGACAATTGGTCAATGTGCAGAGAGTTGGTATCCGTGGAGTTCGATGGTTACATAGTAAGTCTCGAGATCACCATCCCTGATGTGAAAGCACAGGAAGCATCATTGAAGGGGAGCAGAAAGATTGAAAGACAGAGAAGACTGCTGTGAGTAGTGTCTGACGGACACTTCACAGCCACTGCACTCCACTCGTGAATTCAGAACGCACACTCAACTACTGTACAAGATCAAGCCCGTCAATAAGCCAGTATGGATGAGGGAGAGGACCTGAGGAGCTTTTGGTAGCTGATGGATACTCAGAGGGAGACTTGGTTACTTTTAGGTGAGTGGCTCTTAGTAAGTAGATCATGCTCCACTGACGGCCCCATACTTGTGTGTAGCAGGCATCATCAATCTAACTCAGTGGGTTGACAGACGCCATATGTGAAATCCGGAGGCAGAGTGTAGGAGGGTAGTTTAAATGAGAGTCAGGGTGGAGCTAATGTATACACGAAGTTCTCAAGAGTAAAAACATTATTAAACATATCTATGAACATGTATTCAGGAACATGTATTGATCTGCCTTTGTGAATAAATTGTTTCATAGTGTAAGCAATGTTACAATATTTCCTTCAAATTATATTTTCTTAAAAAATCACATGAAACATTTTATAAAAGAGTAGAACCACATAAGTGCAAGACTTGTGGTGACATCTAACTAAAAACTGATGTGACCATGTTCTAACAGCCTGATGCTGCACCTTGCTGCCAGGCAATGATCAACCTCCCTATGGTTCATGATTTTACAGGCTTGCCTGAGCGTGGGATAGTAAATGAAAACACTGTCACCAGAGAATATGATTTCACTCACAATGCAAGCCTTAATTCTTCTACAAATGTTGGAATAAAATTAGCAGAAAGGAAAGAGTTCCTGAAAAGAAAAATAAACCATCAAAAACTAGCACACCTAATAACTACTATAGATTCTTATGATAGCCATCAAATAAGACATTGAAGTCTTTTACAATTGAACATACATGAAAATCAGACACAATTAAGTATGCATACTGCATTCTTTTGCCTGGAGATTCTAGGTGATATCTGAGGAACCAGTGTCCAAGTTATTAACATCTCTATCACAAAAATAAAAGGCTGTTTCATAAGGCCCTTTGTTTTGACTGTTGGCCCTGGGGTCTCATATTCTAAAGGAAGCTGATTCTCAACTGAGCAATTAGCCTGGTAAAATGTTAATGCATCCACAGTGACTCTACTCCACCATTATTTAATATGGTGATGTGAAAGCAGGCTGCTCAGCTTTAAACATGCATGTTTTCCTTGCAACAAAGAACAAGGCAACAATAGCAACCTAGGTGCCTGGACCCAGGGTGATTCATACACCTCTAATGCTGGTCAGCTTTTATATCATAAAGCTGTCATTTTGAACCAGAAAATCTATTATTACCTGGATTTGTTTATATCAAGTAAACATTACCTTGAAATTAGGAAAAATCTAAAATAATTCATAAGGTTTAAGATCAAATTAAGATAACTATTTCTTGCCCTGTGTTGCAGATTCTTAAGGAGGCTTGTTGTATTACTGTTTCTGTTATAAGTTGGCAAGAGTAAAGTTTCACACTAACAAGCTTCCTCAGTTGAGAATCAGCCTCCCTTAGAATATGAGACCCCAGAGCCTCCAGTCAGCACTCTGATGAGTGTTTGCTGTCCCTGACTCCTACTTAATGCATTCCTTAAGATGCCTCAGTTCTACACCACAACCAAGATGTTTTTAACATGCTCAGATGAGAAGTGACTAGAGCACTTTCCTTAGAAAGAGCCCCAAGGACACAGAAACAAAAGCACTTCTCTGAACCAAAGCTTTCTGGGGGATATACGGAGTAATAGTTTCATTTTTAAAGGAATTTTTAGCCTTAGTAAATACCACAGCTTGTTTTAAGAGAACTAACTCTCTTGACTGTTAGCAAAGCAGATTCTGAGTAAAAAGCTTTAAGTTCAACCTTAGAGAATCCCTCTCAGCACCCGAGGACTCTGATGAGTTAAGCTAGGACATTCTCTTTTAACTCATAAAACTTGGTGGGAACAGCTTCAGTCACTGTTAAGCCAGGAGACTGCAGTGAGGTATTTCTTGTGGGGTTTTGGTATTGGGGATCAAACCTAGGACCCCAAATTTCAAAGTAAGCCTCATCCTAACTGTGCTCTATCTTCAGTTCCCTACAGAGTTTTCAATCTTACCTATGGAAAGCCCACGCTGAACTAATCTGAAAAGCTGCTGAGAAGCAATAGGATGATGATTTATTTTCTCACCGTGGTAGATGGAAGGTCCTGGAAGGGCACGTTTTCATTCCACTCTACCAAAATTAAATAATACAGGAAACATAAATGGCAACCATTACCCATGGGAGCTGATACTCCTGTATGTATAAAGATACGTTCTGTTCACCCAGCCTTCAGTAGCACATATCATGTCTATTGCTCTGCACAGGTTTAGTGTCACCAGAGGGCGTTCCTGTCTAGTCATATTTCATATTTCCCTTTTCAGGTTCAGAAAGGACTTTACCCTGATGAAGAGAATCTTCTCCCCCACTCGGTATCGACCTTGAGAGAGCCGCTCCACACAGAACTTGGTTGGGCACTTGCAGGGAGGATCTTCAGAGATTCTTTTTACCTGAAATAGAGGAGCACAATCATTGTCCCCAATAAAGTCACATGTGATTATTCACCAAGAGCTCAATAATGGCTGAACTGTTAATCATTTAGACTTGTTCTATATCAGAAATGATGTGAACATAGGAATTTTGGCTAAAAATGTGAAGTTCTGGGTCTGAAAGCATCTTCTGAGTGTCTGAGCATGCAGCTGATGATGACACTGATGGGGATGGGGGGGTAGAATTAGATCAGTTGGCATGGTAACAGACATGAGCTGGAGATCCAGAAAGACAGTGTGTGGGGGGTCCATACAGCAAAGATATTAAGAGCTAAGACAAAGCATGCATAGGCTAACCACACGGAAAGCAAGGGCAAATGCATGTGACAGTCTGTTTTTTTATACAATCCCACTATACCAATCTATTTGGGAATAAATGAACAAATTAAATTTTTTGAAACTTTTTTCTTGTCTGAAACTCTAATGTTTTCCTCTGAAATTTCACCAACATATTACTCAGAGTCATCCACATTTTATCTCTTCTTAGGTATCAAATATATAGTATTAGCTGACATGTAAAATGAAAAACTAAAACAGGACTCTGATTAGTGTTCTTTTGGAGTTCTCATGAACAGGCATGAATACTGTAAATCATAAGAACAGCTGTAGAAAATTCATTTGTTTTCATAATCCATGAAACTTCTAGAATGTTTTTAAATGAGAAAGTTCTTTGAGACAGTCTAGAGTAACCCAAATATCTCATATATTCGGCATTAATACTTATTATTTGAATTAATCTGCTGTTAGGAACTACCATCTTATATAGACAAGATTAATTCAACAAATATGAAAGGGTAGAACTTATAGTTGGCCATTAAGAAATCCAGTCATTGTTATTTATTTCTTCATTTACTGAGTGTTTACATGTATATGTATATATGTGTACACATATACACAAATACAAACACATGTTCTGGAGTACACATATGTGCATGTATGTGTATATATGTAGGAGGCTACTAGGTGATCTCGTCTATCTCTCCCTGCCTTATCCCTTGAGACTAAGACTCTCACTGAAGCTGGAGCTATGCTCATGACCAGCAAGCCTCAATGAAGCAAATAGAAGTAGCATTATTTTGAAAGTGAAAGAAAGAACTAACTTCACAGCACTCATGTCTATCAGTGTCTTTCCAATCCTAAATTTTACACTGACACAGTTCTAAGATTCTGGGTCATTATTGTGATGGTAGCCTAATAAATTAATACTGATCAACCTTAGCATCACCTTGTTGGGTTTTAGTTCCTTAAAGGCTAAGATAATATTTTATCTCATCTTAAACCCTAGACATAAAGCATATTTGCCCTAATGAAACAGAGAAGATTTAGCAGATGCACTCTGGACACATACAGAATCATACTAACAAGGGCATGGATCCTCCAGGACATACAGGGAGATCACTGGAGCATAGGAGGCCTGGATCTGGATAGCCTTAGAGACAACTTTCACTGAATAGTAAGGGAACATCTATCGTTCAGTTAGTAATGAGGCTGTGGATCTGAAATCTGAGTTTTGCCATCTTGTCAAGGTAAGGCTAAGGCAAGTCGCATTCATGGGAATTAGGGGAAGCAATGATGTAATCCCTTACAAAACAGACTGGCATTCTGAGCGAGCCATGACCTCATAGGGCACGGAATTTGCTGCTTCACTGGTTTGTTTTTCTGTGCATACCTCTTCCTACAGATGTTTGTAAGACATCATAGATACACATAGCATCCTTACCACTGCTGTAATGGTGGTGAGGAGAAGAGAGGTGGCTTAAAGGAGCTGGAAGACAGGGATGAGGTCTTTGTCACCCAGGAACACAGAGGACAACAAAGCTCACAGCCAAAGGCCTCTCAACTGACTGAGCAAATTCTCTACTGAGAAAGGACAACTCTGGGACTGTGTGGGAAAGAACTCCAACTTGCAGAATCCTCAGAAAAAACACAGAACCTGTTTGCATAAATAAGTATGAAAAGTATTTTCTCAGCCTGCCCTTTCTTCATTTCTTCCTCACTACAAAAATAGACTTGGTAGTTGTTGTTGTCATTGTTGTTTTGTTACTTGTCTGGTTTTTAAATCAAGGGCTTTTTTTTTTTTTCATTTGTGTCAAGAACAGAAGCAAACTAGAAGAGAACAGGCCAGACTAGGGGCAGTGGAAAGGCACAGTTAACTGTGAATGATGACAGTCCTGCTTCTTACATTACCATGAGGTAATTCTGTCTGCCAGGTGCTCTGCTCTTGGCTAGGAACTGAGCCAGTTTGGGGCTAAAATGAGATTTCAAGAAAGGCCTGGTTACTCAGAATTATATTATCTCTCATCCCAGACTGAGGAAGTTGATGAAGGGAGACAGTAAGAGCCATTTCTTAGAGCTGCATTTAACACCCTGTGAGAGCAAGCTCAACATGACAGGATGAAAAGAGAGGCACTCAGGCCGACCTCGACGCCGATCACGGCACAATCACTCCACCAGGACATAGGGAAGAAAGCAATCTGAATGGACACCACTGTGTTTCCTCTGCAAGATCTTGATTAAGGAAGGGGGTCTTTATTGTCCACATAAAAGGTCACCTATTTCCCTGCGGTTCCCCTTAGAATCAGACAAGAAAATGTGAGCAAACAAAGGTGGCTTCAGTCCTGGCCCTTTCTGAAGTCGTCGTCCCCTGGAATATGATCGCCCTGGCACAGCTTCTCTTTCTTTCTCGGTCTCCTCTGCTTCTGTTTCCTTTGCCTGCTCCTTTCACCCTTCCACACTCTCATCTTTCTTTCCTTTTCCATCTTTTCCACAGAAGCACACAGTAACTGTGTACAAAATAACCCAGTGCTAACAACACACAGAAAATTAGAGAATCGCCCCTTTTTCTTAAATTCTTCTCTTTTTTTAGTACATTTATTGGGTTACATTAAGTTCAGTTCCAAATGGCTATGTGTACCTAGTATGTGGCCAAGTGGTTGCAATGCTACCTATTTCCTTTTTTACCTTAGATACATGGGGTCTGATTTAAACCATTAATGAGGTTCAGATTACTTTTCTTTCTGTCCCACTGTCCCCAAGAGATAAATTAATTCAGTGAAAAATCATCAATACAAAAAATTCAATGCAGTTTACAAAACTGAAGAATGAAGGAGACTACAAAAAAGGTCTATGCTCCCGTATATTTGAGAAATTCCAGGTCAATTAGATCTTTTGAGGGAACTCGGCAGAGGCTGAATGATGCTGGCAAGCTTTCTGAATGCCAGGCAGAAAAAGTAATACTTTGCATTTCTCACTCTAACCGAATCTTTCTTTCCCCACAGACATTGTGGGGGTAGTGGTTCTCTAAGCATTCTTTGAGAAATGCTTAAAATCTAAAAATTTACTAGACACAAGAGTTTTAACCAGTAAGAGACAGATATGTCCACTTTGCATATTAAATATGTTCACTAATGCATGTTCTTCCATTAAACCAAGAGTTATATTCTCATAAGTGCCCACATAGCTTTGAGCTGGAAGCATAGATCTTAGAGCCACAGCAGCTTGAGGGTCCTGCTGTCGAGGGTCTCTATATGACTGTTTGATGGTTGTTGTGGTGGTGGTTGTTGTTGTCAATTGGAATATTAGTAAAACAGTGTCTAATCCCTCTCAGGGTTATTCTACACCTTGGGGTTCTCTTCAAATTTCTCCTCTTCCCAAAGATGAGGAATGGCTAGCCATGAGACAGGCTCCTGAAGATATGGGAACATTCTTGCTCCTTCTCCCTGGTTCTGGTAAATGGGCTCATATGGCAGCACCTCTTCCATTTCTAACAGGACAGCAGAGCACAAATGGAATATGGTTCAGGAGAAACGATTGAACACAGGGGACAAAGAAGAGCCCTTTCACCCTGAGCATCCCTGACAGGGGTGCTGGGGAGATGTAGACTATAATAAAGCACCATCCTTGGCTGTGAAAATCAGACTGCACCTTGGGAGGAACGGACATTTAGGCCTAATTCACAACTACCTCATTGCACACTGTCAAATACTTTAGACAACAATAAGTAAGATGTAATATTTCTATAAGGTAAGAAATGCCAAGGAAAATTTCATGTATGATTCCTCATGCGAGGAATCAGCTCAGTAGATAAAATGCTTGCACATACAGATATGAAAACCTGAATTTGGGTCTTGGTAGCCATGTCCAAAAAAAAAAAGAAAGAAAGAAAAGAAAAGAGAAAAGAAAAGAGAAAAGAAAAGCAATCACATGTCTATAAACTCATACATTGGGGGAATATAGACAGGAGGATCCCTGGAGGTCTCTGGCCAGCTTAGTTGGCCTAAAACACTGGGCCCCAGGTTTAGTGAGTGGCTCCGCAAACCACCACCACCACCACCACCACCACCACCACCACCACCACAAGGTAAAGAGGTAAACGCAGAAATACCAGTGTAAGCCTCTAGCCTCTGTGTGCATGAACACATGTGCACATACAAGCACAAGTACCTCCCCAGGTACACATGCACACAGTCTTTTATGGAAGGTAACACATATAAATATAAAAAAGATTAAAAGACATTTAAATGTGCGTTTAAGAGAAAAGTATCAAGAAGTATGTTGGGGAACGAACGACTGCTACCTCAACATGAAAGAAGTAGTCCAAAGGGTTGTAAAACCCACTGCGCTAGACAAGGAGGCCTGTGAGGTATCAGTGAGTCAGTGAGGCAGGGCTTCAGGTGGGCCCTAGCAAATCCTAGTGATTCTGACTCCAGCTTGCATGGTCTTAAAGCATGCTGGCTGCAAGGACTGCCTCCACAGAGGACTTTCAAGACTCTAGCAATAAAACAAAGCTATGGTGATAATAGGCTTGGACTTCATAATGAGAGCTGTGAGGTTCTCCTAGCCAAGTAAGTAGGAAGTAAGTGTAACACTGGTCAGACACTGTTCTGGCCTGGCACAGTAGCATAGGGGGAAAAGTGTGTAAGTACATGTCACAGCTGAGAGGAGGAGCAAGAATGGGTGTGGCCCTGTGGACACATGATTTTTTGATAAAGCAGCTAAAACCATACAACGGAAAAATAAAAGCATCTTCAACAAATGGTGCTCATCTAACTGGATGTCTACAGGTAGAAGAAAGAAAATAGATCCAACCGTTTCATCATGCACGAAACTCAAGCCCAAATGGATCAAGGACCTCAACATAAAACCAGATACACTATATCTCATAGGAGAGAAAGTGGAAAATACCCTTGAAAGCATTGGTACAAGACAAAATTTCCTGAGCAGATCACCAATGGCTCAGGTTCTAAGACCAACAATTGATAAATGGGACCTCATGAAACTGCAAAGCTTCTGTAAGGCAAAGGACACTGTCAATAGGACAAATTGGCAGCCTATAGATTGGAAAAGGATCTTCACCAACCCTACATCTGACAGAGGACTAATATCCAAAACTGACAAAGAATTTAAGAAGTTAGACACCAACAAACCAAATAACCCAATTAAAAGTGGGATACAGAATTAAACAGAGAATTCTCAACAGAGGACTCTCCAATGGCCAAGAAGCACTTAAAGAAATGTTCAAAGTTCTTGGTCATCAGAGAAATGCAAATCAAAGCATATCTGATGTTACGCCTTACACCTATCATAATAGCTAAGATCAAAACTCAAGAGACAGCACATGCTGGTGAGGATGTGGAGGAAGATGAACACTTCTTCATTGCTGTGCAAGTGCAAACTTGTACAACTACTTTGAAAATCAATTTGGCAGTTTCTCAGAAAACTAGGAATAGTTCTACCTCATGACACAGCTATACCACTCCTGGGCATGTACCCAAAAGATGTTCCGCCATCCCACAAAGACTTGCTCAACTATGTTTATAGGAGATTTATTTGTAATAGCCAGAAAACTGGAAACAACCAAAATGTCCCTCAATTGAAGAATAGATAAAGAAAATGTGAAATATCTACACAATGGAATACTACTCAGCTATTAAAAACTAAAACATCAGCCGGGCAGTGGTGGCACACGCCTTTAATCCCAGCACTAGGGAGGCAGAGGCAGGTGGATTTCTGAGTTCGAGGCCAGCCTGGTCTACAGAGTGAGTTCCAGGACAGCCAGGGCTACACAGAGAAACCCTGTCTCCAAAAACCAAAAAAACAAAAAACAAAACAAAACAAAAAAACCAAAAAAAAAAAAAAACCCCAAAAAACTAAAACATCATGAATTTTACATGCAAATGGATGGATCTTGAGAATTTCATCCTGAATGAGGTAACCCAATTCCAAAAGGATATGCATGGTATTATTAGCCATAGAATGTAGGTACCATGATACACTTCATGAACCCAAAGAAGATAATCAAGAAGGAAGACCCAAATGAGGGAGCTTGAATCTCACTCAGAAAGAGAAATAAAGTAGTCATAGGAGGCAGATGGAGTGAGGGCACTCAGAGGGAGGGGGACAAGGAGGGTAATGGGGGTCCATGATCAGGTGTGGGGACAGAGAGGAGAGATGGCTAGACAGCCATGAAAATGATTGGACTAACAGGGGAGAGGATTTGGGGGGCATCTCCAGGAGAAGACAGAGACCTTGGATAAGGGAGGTGCCCAAGAATTAATGGGGTTGACATTAGCTGTGACTTACTACACTGGGAATATGGAATCTGAAGAGGCCACCTCCTGTAGCCATGCAGAAACCCCAGTGAAGTGATAGAGACACCAACCCACCCACAAAACTTTTAACCCCAAATTCATCTTGTTTACAAGAAATGCAGGCATGGGGGATGGAGCAATAACTGGCCCAACTTGAGAGACATCCGATGGGCAAGCACCAGTCCCTAACATTATTAATGATACTCTGTTATGCTTGCAGACAGAAACATGCTGTCCTCTGAGAGGCCCCACCTAGCAGCTGACTCAGACAGATACAGACACTCACAGCCAAACAGTGGATGGAGCTCAAATACTCTTGTGGAAGAACAGGAGGATAGATTGTAGACCCTGAAGGGGATAGAACTACACAGGAAGATCAATGGAATCAACTAACCTGGACCCTTGGGGCTCTCAGAATCTGATCCACCAACAAAAGAGCATACATGGGCTGTACCTAGGCCTCCCTGATCATATGAAGCAGATGTGCAGCTTGGTCTTAATGTGGGTCCTGAACAACTGGAATGGTGGCTATCCCAAAATCTGTTGCCTGCATGTGGAGTATGTTCTTCTAGTTGGGCTGCCTTGTCTGGCCTCAGTGGGAGGGGAAGCACCTAGCTTCACAGACACTTGATGTGCCAGGGTGGGGGGATACCCAGGAAAACCCCACCCACTCAGAGAAGAAGGGAATAGGGGATGGGGGGAGAATTGAGGAGGAGGTAACCTGGAGGGGGCAGTGAATGGGATGTAAAGTGAGTAAGTAAAAAAAATTAAATTAAATTTTTAAAAAAAAATAAAGAATGGGTGTGGCAGTCCAGAGAAGCACATTTGTAAAAAGAAGACCAAACTCATGCTAAGTCTAAAGAAAAGGCATAAAACACCATGGAAAAATTACTCTCAATACGTAAATAGTGTGACCTTGTTATTATACAGTGTCATCCAATTATTGTACAAAGTTTGAAAATGAAGGTTTATGAGAAGCACAGCATTTGATTGGTCCTAGGATTCCAAGAACACCTTCCTGTGGTCTGAAAGCTCCCTGACTATTTTCACATTCTGATTGGAATGAGTGGGTATCAGAAACAAGCTGGGTTAAATGTATTGTGTGGGATACATTGGTGGGCCACGTTCAAGTATACTACCTTCGTGGGGACTCACAGCTGTTCAGGCAGTTATTAAGTTTCTGCTTTTAAAATGTTTTCATGTGGAAAAAAAAAAAACAAAAAATGAATACATGTCTTTCTGTACATGAAAGCACCCATCAGCGCACTCTCCCACTCTTTGTCAGCTCAGACCCTGGAGAGGGGGACTGCAGTCCTGGCAGCCCTGCATCCTAACAACTAAAAGCATCAAGGTTGCTACCAGCCTTCCAAGGACTTGGCTTGCTCTGGCAAGATAACACTTCAGTCTTATACCTCTAGCACTGTCATGTCCTATAAGCTTGCAGGTGATTATAACCCATAAAAGCAAACTCTGCATAAGCCACACCAAGACAAGTCATGCTTTTTTTTGTTGTTCATTAATGTCTTCATGCATTTAAACATGGAAATAATTTTCAAACATACCCCTATCATAAGCAAGGATTGTTTAATATACCTGGAAACTACTTATCCCTGTAATGATGATGTCCCTGCTGCGTGTTCTAATCACCAAAGCCTGTGCCTAGAGGCCTGCAGAGTAGACAGACCCTACAGACATCTGCTGGAACCTAAGCTCCTCTTCTCATACTCAGGAAACTTCCAATCTCCACTCCCCCTGCAAGCAATCTTCCTCCCAGATATAAGAACTGACAAAAATAATAAGAATACAGGACAATTTGGCCAACACCAGGCAAACAATGAGTAGAGTCACCTTTTCCACTGGATGTGTTGTCGCCTTCCTCATCAATCCTCAAGACTCTATCCATGAAAGGAGGTATTGAGAACTAATAAGAATGATAGTTTAAGTGTTTTCAGAAAACATTTTCAAGGAGTTGACTCATTCCCTATATTTTTAGATACTGTTCAATGGAATTAAGTGGCATTTTATTTTAAATCACTGGTTCAGTTCTGAGCACAAATTTTCTCAAGGAGCTAAAATGAATTCTGAGGAGCTGAAATGCAGTCAGGTCAGAATGATCTGAGAGGGCAGGGGAGATTTTATAGTTGGAAGACTTGTAAATTTCACTCACTGCATCGTCCAGTAGGTTTCCAGTACTCTTCTTTCCTGAAGATTTTGATGAAGGAGAAGGTGAAGGAGATGGGGCAGAAAGTGTCTCTTCTTGTTCAATTTCTTTTTCCAGTTTTATCAGACCAGGAGGCTCCACACCATACCTTTCAAAAACACCAGACAGTTATGCATGCACATGCACATGTGCACAGTTTAATAATGCAACAGTTGTACAGCATTCTGGATTGTGACTGCCAAGAACTACTGCCCTTTTAAAATAGCATAGACTCCCTGACACTGAAATGGAACGTTGTGAGTTAACATCCTTGGAGCAAGGTAAAACACATGTAGTTACAATGTATGTGTAAGGGCACATGCATGGAGGTATATGACTTAAACATACTCAATTTAATACATTACTGTCTCAGCAACCTGAACACACACAGGAAATTTATCTTAAGCTTTTTTTTGTATCAGAATTGACAACATCAATGCTATAATGAAGGCCTGACTTAGAATACAAGCTAGGTAATGACGGAGATTAAAACAGAAGGTCAGCATCAAAACTAAAGCAGCAGAACCTAAAACTAAAAAAAGAAGCAACTGATTCTACAGAGAAGAGATTCACTGAGCTGCTCAGTTCCTATCCAGCGAGAGCACTGCAGGTGGCTGCACAATATTACAAGCTCTTAGGAATAGGACAGCGAATGCACAAGCATTATTACTGGGAAAGAAACTAAGAATAATTCAGGACAATGATGTATAAAACATCTGTACATGTTTCAGAGACTTAGAGAAGGAGAAGGAGGGGGAGGGGGAAGAGCACACAATAGTGTCTGTAATCCTTGTATCTCCCACAGTCAAGCTGTCCTTAATTAAAATTTAAAGAAAGATGTACTAACTTTTATAGGTCTGTATCAGCTTTGCTTAGATAATTTGCAAAGATAATTCTGAAACTTGACAGCTATGAGGCACTTAGGAAATAATCTAGGCATACACTTTCATTAACAAAAAGATGAATGTCTGCAGATGACTGAGCCAGGACAGACTCCAATAAGGACTTGCTGTTGTCAGTTTGCCTATTCTTTCTGATCAGGTGACTGTTATAAAGAAGAGAAAGCATCACTTGGTGATTAAAAGGTTGTTGTGAACTAGGTGCGGTGGTACACACCTGTGGTCCCAGCACTCACAAGGCAGAAGCAAGATATTCATTTTGTGACCAGTCTAGACTAGTTGGAGGGACCCTCTCTCCAGACAAAACAAGAGAAACAAACCAAGAGTTATTAAATAGCATACAATGTAAATAGTCCATGAGCAGAAAATAAGTGCTGACACCATGCTCATAATTCTTAGTTGAGCACTGTGTCAATTCAGCTGCTAATGTGAAACCTTGCCTATGTCCTCCAGTAGTGGCTTGCCACTTTAACAGATGTCACTGTATACAAGTGCGGGGCAAGTTTCTAGGGAGGTAGTTTTTCCTTCTCCTGGTGATGTTTGATCCTGACAGAGGGGGTTCAGTTGGTTCAGTTCCTGTTCTCTTGGCTCATTACCCACACTTCTCCCTGCCACGAAAGGACATGGTTACCTTGATGCAGCTTCACTAGCTCAGCTTCTCTAGGGAGAAATCTCCCCCTGATGGGCCCCGGGCCATTTCCTCCTTGCTGATGATCTTATTCTAGAGTTCAGCCATAGACACTCAGCATGTCTGTTAACTTGGGCTTTTTAACTCATAACAGAAACACCGTGACTTTTTTCTTTTCTTAGTTTTTTTTTTCCCTTCAGAATCTGGAGTGTAGAGAAGGGTTCTGTGTGGCAGATGCCTTTTGAGAGCCACAAAGCTTATGTAAGAATTAAGTACAAACAATTTACAATGCCACAACAGCCTCTAATCAATTAAGCAACTTTTGTTCCATAGCAAACAAACAGTTGCTATAAAGATTCGGTGACCACATTTTGTATTTCTACCTTTTTGTATTTATAAACCAATTAATGCATCATTATGGCGTACTATGGATTCTATTCTATCACTAGAATTGATTCACAACAACATCAAATTTCCTAACAGAACAGAGAGACTTTGGAAGGCAACTTTCTAAGCTGTTATAGACTTCTGTGGATTCTTAGCTCCATTAAGGTATAAATCTTGCCTGTGTTGAATGTTCTCAGTAAGATAACATAAACTTGGTTGAGTCTGGAGGAATCTGAAACACTGTGATCATGTTAACTCCACATCAATTATAAGTGAAAACATCATATTTTAAAATATAAATAGATTAGAAAATATTTTATATTCACCCACAGGTGGATGAAGGCCACTTCCTAAGAACAAGGTGCTTAAAAAAAAAAAAAATCAAACAATAGCAAAAATGCTATTAGAGCAGCAACAGGCTCAGTTCATGTCCAACACAAAATAAACAGGCCAGCTTTGATGAAATTAGAACAGAATCACACATGGAAAATGTTTCCTTGAAGATTCTTCTTTACTTGAGACAGCTGAAATCGTCTGTGCCACTGACACAGAAAGTCAGCACCAAGCCCAGAATCTGATGTTTAATTTGGCTTTTGAATCCTTCAAGCTGCTCAGAGTAGAGTTGGGCAGTACCAGAATGCAGATGAATATCATTTATTGGCTTTCTGTCCATATGGAGGCTATTAGGAGGCTATCATGACCCACCCCCAAAGCTGGAGACTTGCACCTACAAGCCAACTTAGTTGTCAAATGCATTTGTTCTTCAAAAGGCAACCTCAGTTTGGTGTCAGTAACTTCTATACCTCTTCACATGCCCATTCTTTCTACAATGCTTTTATAAATAATGTTCCTTAGAACTGGGTGGGAGAAGTTGGGAAGAAGGAAGGTTTTTTTCTCTAAGCCTCAATAAAGGATCCAACTGGACTCATCAAGGAAGTTGAATTCACTGAAGCTAAATCCTGATTCCTGCAGGGCAGCTATGGTCTAAATCCTCACAGGCTGAACACTTAACGTTCATCTCACTAAAAAGTAAGATAGGCTTAGGCTTGGCAACTTTAAAAGGAGAATACAGGAAAGGCTCTGCTGGCACAGGATACGGTGTTTGGGATTAGGCTAACTGGAAGAAATACACCACCAAACTCATTCCTGACCTAGAAAATCTATTCAAACTATTTAGCAGTCTGTACGTTCCAACAAGAGACATCTGTGTTCCATTGTAGTAGGGTCGGGGGACAAATTTTATAGACTCATGAAACTCCCTCTTTGTAAGGCATGTAACAGATGGTTTATAGATTCTTGCCAGATAATTTTGCCCCTTTTTTCCTATTTAAAGACAATGTAAACTTAGACTTATCTGTGGAAAATGCCCCAGCCATGGGAAAGGAAGCATAAACTCCCAGCAGTCCTTGCAGATTCTCCAAGTGAATCAATTACTAATCTTAACACATGATCACTTTTCTTTTAAGTAACATTTCATTAGACCATGACTGAAATATAAGATTAAAGAAAATGTCTTCCAAATATTTCCTTTGGATAGTTATAAATTTGTTCTGGATCAAGAGAACAGCAAAACTCCAAGTCATGAGATGACGCGTATGCTACTGACACCCAGATTTGCCACCAAACTACCATTTCAGAAGTTTTCATTTTTATCATGAAGGTAACCTTAATCCTGCAGTCAGAAAAGATGCTGAAAACATAGTTATTTACTTCTTTATTTTGCATAAATTAATACTAAAGTATCGGTCAAAACAATCTTTTGATTTTTTTGAGTTGCTTTTTTTTGAATTCAGAATTGTGTATTTTTCTGATATATTAGTAGAAAGATTTTACCATCCAACAATGAAAGTTCTGTTTAGTTAAAACCCAAAGAAATTTTACTTTTAGAACAGAAGTAATGTCTCCATCTCAGAGCCCAGATTGGTCCCAGTTCTTGAAAGAGTGTCCCTAGGCAGGAAAGTACAGCAGAGGCTCCCAGTACCGATTCTGAAGTAATGGTGGTGCTCTTAAGAACATACATGTGAAATCTGGAGGTACCACTTAAAATGGAATATAAGAAAGTATCTCCTATCAGCGCAGAAAACACAAATCTCAAGAGACTTCAGAACCTCAGTAGGATCAAACTCATCCTTATGGGAAAAGATGAATGTGGTTTCTGGGTGTGCTCTGAAAACCACTCCTAGTTTGGGCTGAAATTGTTCAAATGCATTAATCTGTGTGGTTTTCACCAGCAGACAAAGGAGAGAAGGGAGTGACTTCAAGTATGTAAATCTAGATGTAAACCTCAGGCAGAGCCTAGATGTGAAATGAGGCTTGGTGGTGTTGTCTTTCCTTATGCTATCCTTCGGAAGCTTCCGGAAGCTTCCAGTACAACCAAACAAATAGCCTGAATGTGTTCGAAAGGAAACAACTGGGCATTTTTACCTGGATAACAGTTTATCTGACTGGCACCCTTCCAACGGTCTAATGAAAGTAACAGCAAGAGGAAAGCACTGGCCCATTCTCTTTTTGCTGAACAGTATATAGTGCTTCACAAGACTCACTCATTGAAGGAGACAGAAATATAATCAAAAGTTCAATACTGCAATTTCAGGGTGATCAGAATCTCAACTCCACCATGAAGTACTTACTTCATGGTGTATTTTCTGAAATAAATGTAGCCTTTATCTTAACTCATATGGTCATGAAATATGTGTGTGTACAGAGCAATTCACAAAAACACCACCGGAACTATCTGTGCTGGTCTCCAGATATGGGTTACCTGAGAGTGGTCAACTATAAATGAAAGCCCTGGGATGGATCCGCAGTACCTGTGCTTCCGAGGGTACATGCCTGGAATCCTAACACTGGAGAAGTTGAAGTTGGACACCAAGATCATTCTCAACTGTACTAAGAGTATGAGGCCAGCTTGGCCTACAGGGCACTCCGTTTCAAAATAAACCAATTGACTAATTAATTAATTAGAGTAAGTAGGAAACTATATGACATTTTATATTGAAATTGATAAATATATTGCTATTTTCTTCATGAACTAAGATCGGCATTAGTTTTACATTCTTATGTCAAAGTTAATTGTTTTTAGATCCAAAGCTGGTAGCCGAGCTTCAGTTTTGGTGTTGGTCATAACTAGAAATGTTCTTTCTAAATTATTTATGTGATGAAAATCAGTTATAAAATAAAATGTTGAAAGCAGAAAAATGACTATTAGCCACATGAGAACTGTATCAGCCCCAGCTTCTCTGAGGAGAGTCTTCCTGTGGAGGCAGTCTTCCTGTGGCTCTGCTCCGTTCTCAAAACATGACCATCTAATGAATCCATTGGTACTATTTAGGCACAAAGTAAATCTAGAGTTTTGCTCATATTTAAATCATATAATTATACCACACACTCCTTTTAAATAGAACTTCTAGACCCTCTATGTTTTTTCAAGTTGATTATCTCCGAGGCAGCTGCTGATTGATTATGTTTTTCCTTAGTGCCTGTTGCTTCTATGTGATGAATGTTGAACCTGACTGGGGCGGAAGCTCCGAAGCTAGTGCAGAGGCGTGTTTCTGGAAGCAGCAATATCTTGGTCCTACTGTGGAAGAACTAAAGAGGCTTGGCATTCTGACTGGCCAAGGGATGCAGGCTCATGCTGTACCCGAAAGGTAGCCCCTAAGTGATGAAGGGCAAGAGGGCTGCCCATACCCTTTAAACAGGTGTCTGGAAGTCTTGTGGAGCTAAAGAAATCTTTACATGTTTCATTTGTCATTCCTTGTTGGGTAATACACAGTAATATTAATTTTAATTAAAAATACCAAAGCAATCTTTTTCACCATAATTATTGAGGTAAAATAAAAAATTCCTATATATTCACTAAAAGTTTATTGGCTGTGGTGATTTAAAAAATTTGAGATTGCTTCTGACTATTAATCAAAATATGTATATTATTTGGCAGTGTTTGTTGCTGGAGCACAATATCACAATGTACAAAGTTTTCTTTCTCCTAATTTTCTATGTCAATTCTCCCTCTAAGTTCACTCAGTATTATCTCTTATTCCATTTTATTGGTTCATGTGATCTCAACACCCACATCACATACAGACAAGCAGGCACACAGATATAAAAATATGTAAAGTAAATACATCGACTTTAAAGGCATAGAATATCCCCTCCATGCTCTAAAAGGATATAAAAATGCATTTAATTAAATGGCATCAAGGACAGCTTAAGCAAAAGCTCTCCTATCCACATGGTGAGTGTTCTGTATCAGAAAAACATCAAAACGTTTATTTTCCAAGATGTCTTAAAATCTTCTTATCTTCATTTCTTCTCTGGATTTCATAGAACTATCAAAAGCCTTGCCGGCCAGTTTGCAAGGTTGCAAGAAGGAGAGCATGAAACCAGAGCAAACTGGTTTGTCTAGCAGGGTCTTTTCCTCTGCTCCTTTAGCTAGGATCACTACACTTACTTGTTTTAGATTTTTCCTACAGGAAAAAAAATTCAAAACACATCTTTACATAAGAATAAAGGGGCTGGGGAAATAAGAGTTGAGTGATGAAGGGCAAGTCCTGCCTTAATGGACAGAGCACCAACACAGGGAGGCACACAGCTGCCTCCAACTGCAACTCCAGGGGCTCTGACAACCTCGTCCGGCCTCTGCAGGTACCTCCACAAACATTCACAGACCTTCACATAAACATAGATGCATATATTTACTTTAAAAAAAAATCTTACAAAACCCAGTCTCTTTGTTAAAAGCATACAAAATCATAAAAATTATAAAAATTAGCCCCATTCAATTCAAAAGTAAAATCTCTGAGGAATGAAAACTGATAAGAGAATTGAGAAAATATGCAACTGGGAGACTAAAATTATTAAGCAGAAAATAAGGGATGAATGGGTAGGAAATAAGAGAGAACAGATTTCCCATTGAGTAAACTGTCCCATAAAGTGTCAAGCAGGGACTGGCAGAGATGACTAAGTGGCTATAAGCTCTTCCTGCTTTTCCATAGGATCCACACTGGACCTACCACGACTTCCTGAAACTCCAGTTCCAGGGAGCCCAATGTTTTCTTCTGGACTCTGCAGGCTCCTAAATGCACAGGGTGCATATGTAGACAAGCAGGCACACTATACCTACAGAAGCTTTTAAGGCATGAAAGAAAATGCATTTCAGTTAATGATATAGATGACAAAGACTGTCCTGACCACATGATGCAGTTCTGACAAAAGTAGAGACATATTTTAAACTACGGCTCTCAATATGATCCAAGCAGTTTCATTTGCTAAATGGTTTCTGAGCATCTGTTAGAATGTCAACAAGGAGAAGCCAGCATGCTTTTGTTGCCTGAGGCTGAGATGTGTTTGTGTCTTGACATGAGAGGTCTTACCTACCTGGCTGCAATTCGACCAAGCTCTAGCAAACAGAGACACACTTCTCGGGGCTGCTTATGCAGAACTGGAAGAGAAGACAGACATAAACACCTTTACAATAGAAAATACTGTATAGTATCTATGGGGACAGGCTTGGCAATGACTCTTCTGTTGCCCTCACAGTCAGAGATGAGCTACTTTCATCCTGCCATTCATAAGACTCAATCCAAACCCTCAACTAAAGATACACGGTACTTCTGGGAGCCACACTGTATCCCAAACCCCAATGGTCCAATGCATTCTCACTATAAAAACATTGACTTCAATTAGTTAATATTAGTAAGTCTATGTTTGATACACATGTAGCAGTAACTATAAGTAAGACAAACATATCACACACAAACTGTGCAGTGAGGATTAACCTTTTGAATATATTGTGTACACTCCTGAATTTTATATAAGATTGAATTAATAAGGATAAAATTTATAAACTACAATTCTTTGTTTAGCTCCAAAGAAAGGCATTTATCAAATAGGACCTCCAATTTGATGTTCTCTGCTAATCAATAATTGACAATTTAGAAAAAGACACACTCCATTGACTGGATTCTTAAGACATGTGTGTATAAAAAAGGTACCATCAGCCAACACATAAGCTGATGAGAAGCCTTCTTTGAGTTGCTATTCCTGAATTATACGACACTATTGCATAGTGAAACTGTTCTGTGAATAGGCTTCAATTCAGTGGCTGGGGGCCTGTGATATTGCACAGATAGCAGTGTCAAGCAGAGGACAACACCGAGTACTACAGAAACAGAACCAAAAGACCGAAACCACTCCAACTCATCAATTTCTTCCTACCTTATCTTTAAGTTAAAGACTTTAGTGAGAGGGAGAAGTGAGTGAAAGCAAGGAGAGGAAGCCGTTTTGTCCTCGCTGTTTCCCCCATCTTAGCCGTGTGAAGGAGGTACAGGTCATTCACTTCTAGATGGAAACGTCAAAACCGTAGTGGTCAGAGCAAGTGAGTCCACTTCAGGCAATGGCCGACCGTTCAAAAGCAGCAGCTGACACGACTGTCATGAGTTTTTAGCTGAATGAGTACTGGAATTCTGATGACTTGGTGTGAGTATGTAGTGGCATGGAAGCAGGACTACTGCACAGAGAATTCAATTTGCTCTGAAGAGGGCCAGTGGTGGGGATAACGTGAGAAGTTTGATAAGAGGGGTGCATAGTAATTACTCATTTCTTGCTTTCCTCATTTGCCAAAGTAAAAGATTTTGCATGCCGAGCTCAAATGTTGACTCAATGTGGACATGTCACAAAATCAGTTTGACAAACTGGTGTAAGATCGGAGTTCCCATCATGATTCTAACAGAACTCATTCTTCCAGAGACTCTAATGGAAACAAGACTGTCTGAGATGGGAGGGGGAGGAGGAGGTGAAGAATGCCATTGGTAAAAACCCGACAGTGATGTATATACGTGCCAATGCCATTGGTACACAATCTTAAAAGTTAATAGTTAACGTAACACGGGGAAAAAAACCAAAATGTCATTTCTTAGGGAGAATTTCACAGAAAGACTGAATTTCAACCTCAAATTTTCATGGAATTATCCATTATATCATCATAATAAAATTACTTCAAATTTTCATAGTTATAAATTATTGTCTTCTGTCATTCACAACCGTCCAAATATTGACTAGACTCTGACAAAAAAGGCCAGAAAAAATTACAAACAAAGAAAATATGGTGACTGATGACTAGTACACTTGATAGCAACAGAGTCTTCACCACACATGATTCCTCCGCCACGTTATGTGTTAGAATACCGTGGATGATACCAGTCTTGTGGGGCAGGTTATGATGAACAAGCAAGAAAGATGAAATTGCCTAACATTTTTAGAAATGATAAGAATTTAGCTTAGGTAAATGCTTATTTAATAAGCAAAAATCACTTTCAGCATACCGCTTGTAAAATTGGATTTAGAACCCTTTAATGGCATAATGTGTGTCTAAGACTTGAAGGGAATGGGCAATGGGAATGGATCCAAACTGCAAAGGGCAAGCAAGAGTGTGAGGACTCACGGGTCTCCTCTGTGTTAATGGGGAGGCAATTCTGTGGATTCTCATACTCCCTGTCTCATAACAACCCTGTTGTGGTTAGATAAAATAATACTCTACTAAGCACAGTACTTAGCACACAGGAAACACGGGCCTGACGGCACCTCCCCTTTTCATTATTACCTTGTTTGTTGTCATTAGTGATTTGCCTAGGAAGATTAACTTCATTTTTGAGTCAATTAACATTAATCACTTTTGTTTGTTCCTATGATCATCTTATTGTACTCTTGTAGTGAACCAGTGATAAAATTCTTGGGCTAGAGAGATGACTCACCTATTATGATCACTTCCAGAGAACATGGCTTCAATTCCCAGCACCCACACGGCAGTTCAGAACCATCTGTAACCCCAGTTCCAGGGGATGTGACACCCCCACACAGACATGTATATAGGCAAAAAAAACCAAAAACAAAAACAAAAACAAAAAACAAAAAAAACCAATGCACATAAAATTAAAGAAAAAAAGAAAGAAAAATACTCTAGAATGAAAAAAAAAAAACCAGTGTACCTGAGAAACGCTAATTTAGAGCATCCTATGACAATGAGCATTTTTAATATTATGGGACAATATACTTTATGGGCCGATATACATATAGTTGGCTATTACAAGTTTATGCTAGACTTAAATTTAAATAATAATTAGATTTGTACACAAGTTGTGGTTAAGACCTAAACACCTTGACATTGATTTCTTGAGAATAAAAACAATTTAGTGGAGTCCATCTTCAATAATTAATCTGGAAGTATTAGGTAGATAGTGAATGATTTAGGAACAAATGAACCAAATGCCTGTCTCTAAAATAGCAGTCAATAAAAATCCCAGCATGTTGTGTGAGCTAAGGTTTCTGCCTCAGTCCCCTGCAGTCCCCATTTCTAATGTATTTCCCCAGTTGTCTTTCAATAGAGACTTCTACTGCAATGTTCAGTAGGAAGCATTTCCCCACTCTATCACCATGGCAACATGGCTTTTCTTTGAGTCAGTGGTAGAAGCTGAATTTCCTCTTGCTGTCTTGCCCCAGCCCACAAGGGATTCTTTAACACAAAACAGCTCACCATCAGAGGCTTTAACAAGATACTTAGAAACTCTGACACTGAGGTCTCACAAAAGGAGCAGCACAGCCTCCAACTCAAGATTCTCATGAAGCAGGAGTGGTGGTGCACACCTTTAATCCCAGCACAGGAGGCAGAAGCGGGCAGATAGATCTCTGTAAGTTGGAGGCCAGGCCAGCCTGGTCATCTAGAGGCCAGCCAGGACTGAGTAATAGTGAGACACTTTCTTTAAAAAAAAAAAAAAAAAAACAAGTGAGAGTTTAGTTTATAACGTATGAAGAATGCTACTAGCCCCAGGAATAGAACCTGAGCTTGTCACAGAATCTTCAAGAACAGAATGCACAAGACTGGATGTACGGTTTACCTACCTTCTTTAAGCTTTAGCAGACAGACAGAGAAAGAAAACTACAAAACAGTTAGATACCCACTTTTTTTTTTTTTGGTTTTTGTACAAGTAAAAGCTACGATATTTAGGGCAACTTAGAAATATTTAGTTTTTTTTTTTTTTTTTATTTAGGAAGACAAGCTAGAACAAAGTATTATTGACATGTTGTTTTAAAATTAAATTTATGGCTTGAATATCATCCCACAGTAGAGAATAAGTCTAGTAAATCCAAGGGGAAGTGGGTAAAAAAATAAACTGAAAGGTAGTCTAAAGATCACTGTATTAGTCAACATTATAATATCAATAAGCTTCTCTTACAATAACATCTTTATTTACTGAAAGTAGGTAAATATGTGATCTGGAAGGTTTATAAAGCATGTTGTACTTATGTGAAATACAGCAGTCACGATGAGTGTGATGACTTGGTGGATTTTGTAGGTATTTCTCTCTTGCTGCAATCTATAAATACAAAAGCTGAGGGCCAGAAATGGAGGGTCAGCCACAGACTGTCCCCTGTGTGTTGCTTGATACATACAGAGAAATCTAATGTAAATACAAGAGCTGTCAAGGTTTGCCATTTATGAGTCACAGAACAAATCTAAAGATTTCAGTGTCTAGAACAACAAACTAACTGGTCTGCAATTAAGAAGAAAGATTCCCACAGGCCACTGGTGCTGGGTGTGATGGCTACCATTAGTTGTCAACTTGATGCTAGGGGAGTGGCCTACTGGTCCACCTAAAGTAAGGTTAGCTCTGATGTCTGAGCTAACCGACGCAGGAAGACTAATTTTCACTCTTCGCTCTGGGCGGGATATTCCCTAAGCAGGAACACCCAGCTGTGGGTACTGATCCCTGCTGCCTGCTCTAGTCTGTGGATGGAAGTCCTCTCAAGCTTCTGCCTCTGTTATTTCCCGGAATTCCAAGGCAAATAAGTCAACCCAAGTCCCTGGGTTTGATTTTGGCAGGATGTTTTAGTTTAGCAATAAAAAACTAAGATATCCCATGGCTGAAGAGTTCTATCAACTCAACAGGGTTTAAAAGAGAAGGAGACGTGCATACAAATAATAGACAAACCATCCCCAAATATATTCTCACTCATGAGGAAAGCACTGTAAAACGAACACTTGTGCCAAGACACGGGGTTCCTTTCTCCAGCACTCAGACTTGTGATCAGGCCATGTATGCAGTTGGTTTTACTTACAGTTACTTATTTTACACAACTTTCCAAATCTGGTCCAAGTATCCATTTTTATAAGGGGTACAGTATTTGGAGGGGAATAAAAATGAATTCAAATCTCGGCTACCGCTTGGGAGTTGTAAGAGGTGGTCACAAGTGATTTAAGCATCCCTGACACAAGCTTTTGTGCGTGCAGTGATGTTGACTGGCAGACTACAAGGGTAGCGTATGTGCTGTGCTTAGCTGCCCTTGGTGAGCATAGAAATACAACCATCGAACCTGAGCCAGTGTAGACTCCACCCCGGGGAAAGGTGCAGAGCGGCCCTGTAGCTGTTCAAGTAACGTGAATTCTTTAAATTCCATTTAGCACCTAGAGGTGGAAGCTGGAAAGTCAGGAATCCAAATCATCCTTAGCTACATAATGAGTTCCCCCAGGTTGGCCTGGACTACTTGAGACAATTCTCAAAAAAGAGACAAAAAGAACAAAAGCACACAAAACAGAATAAATTAAAGACAGGAGTTAAATGCTAAAACAGTATTTTTTTTTTTTTTTTTAAGTAAAAGAAGCTTCTAAAAAAAAATGTAAACAAAATAACCCTGGAGAAAAGTCCAATGAACATAAGCATGTGGCGCCGAGTCAGTAATGTGGCATTGCTATCCTGCATTAATACTAATACCTAACAAACAGGGACATTCATAACAATAGGCTAATAACAATATTGACGTGATTTAACCCACAGACATACTCTTACTGCTTTCAATACAGACAAAAACAGAAACAAGAACAGGGGGCATGTCACACGAGGGATGCAGGCATCAAGCATTGCTTTTCTGATGCAGCCAGTGACCAGGCAGTAGAGGCTGGGGACAGTTATTCGTGAACTCCAGAGAGTCCATCTCACTTTAGTAGATTTGCTATGGAGACTGTCTGGAACCATAGATCACATTCTTTTGTAAAGCCCTGCTAGTCACAATGGTGCATGGAAAGAACAGAAACCACACAACAATCACAGGCACAGGGAACCAGAATTTAAAAGGGTGACAGTCACATGAGTCACACAGTGCATGCTACACAGCAGACGGCAAACCCGTTTATCGGTGGGCAGATTCGTTCTCTGAGAAACAGATGAAAAGTCTTTGCGCTCCAGGTCCTACAATCAGTCAACAACATGTTGATATTGACACCAGTACTGCCAGCAATCTGTGTGTTTTCAGAGTTTCCCTGGCCCTCCCCTCTACCTCCCAGATAACAAAAATGTGTACAAACAGAGAAAATCAAGCATGTCACCGGGGGAAGCTGAGATATTCTAAACATGTACTCCTTACAGGTAAAGACGTCATTATTCAGAAAAATGTATTAAACATTAAAGCCTTAGAAAAATCACACAACAGCATCAACTTATGACAATTTTAAAATATTTTAACCTGGGAACAAATCAAATATTCTTTTCATTACAAAATTAGTCACATAAAATAACCGATGTCATTTTAAAGATGATTAAAATATCTTAATTGTCATTTGAAAACATGTCAATTACTGGTGGAAGGATTATTGACAAATATAGTCTAATAATCTTTATATATTTGTTTTGAAATAAAAATATAAATATTTTACTGCTTTCTAACCTGTTTTTTATTCCACGTTTTAAACTTCACTAAAATAATAAATGGAGAACTATCTTGCTACTAGGCTTATGAATGACACACGCTTCAATTCAAAGAAATATCTGTGGCTATCTTTTTCATGTGAAGTACAATCACAAACACTGAGAAGGCATCCACAAAGGCTAACATCTATCTAATGGATCGGCTAGGTCGGGGTAGCTATCACACAGATACAATCAGAGCTAGAGCTGCACAGGGTGTGCAGAAACACAGCCTCTGTAGCAGGGTTCCACGAAGCTCTCAGTCCCCTGGACTCCACAGCCTCAGGGTACAAAGGCTTTCACAACATGCTAATGTATGAAAGGTCAGTAAAGGGGCCTCTGTGTCAATCACTCTAATTTCTGCCTAAGATGCATTAAGCAAGTTGTCCAAGTCTCCAACCACATGCTGTAAAACTGTTACTACCTAGCTTGCTAGCACGTGAAGACTATCACAACCTAATTGCTCTCCGCTTTTTTTCCAGAGTCTGGACATGACCTTTATGGTTGTGTACATACATAGCGGTGTCTAATGTTCACCTCATGCCTTACATCCCCATTCCTTTCATAGTCTCAAGAATGAGTTTAATTTTGATATCTATAGACCATGGCAGCCTGTTGAAAATAACTTTGAATGGCAGGGATATGTATTTTTACTTTTTTAAATGGCTCAGTTACAATTTCCTTCAGAGAAGTCAGTACAAATTTAAACTCTGTTAATGTATGCAGCTTTATCTAAAGACCATGCTAACTCTTTTCAGCAGTGCACCCAGGAATCCTACATGCATGTTTTTCTTAACTTTTCATTTATTATTTTGGATAATATTCACTTACTACCACTGGTGACGTCTTGGAAACATTTTGCCAGCATATGCTGTGATTTTATATCTCAGTTTACTTGTTAAATTAGTCTTTTATCAGCAGGCTATTCATGGCCTTTGTCCCTGTTTTGCTTTGCTCATTTTTGAAGCAATATTTGAGAACAGTTATATCTTATTATCTTAAAAACTGACATTTACAGGAGAAAATTCTCCCTCAGGCTCTCAGAGTTAGAGTGGGCCAAGGGTGGTATCTCATAAGCCCAATATTCGGGAGGCTGAGACAGAAGGATCAAGAGCCCAAGGTCATTCTCTACATTACTACAAACCTAGTTCAAAGCCAGCTTGAGTTACTTGAGGCTCTTCAAAGCTCTGTTTAAAATAATAGTGATAACAATAAGAGGCTGGCCTGCAGAGCACACCCTGTCTGGACTGTGTGCTGTACGAAATTCTCTTCCAGGACTCAGAAATGCAACCATCATGAGAGACACCTGGAGCTGGCAGCCGCCACGCTCCCCATTTCACCCTATACGCCCCCACCACTCACACTTGGGGATCACTTGACATTTGCTGTTGTGGAAAGAGAACAGATTGAGTCAGCTGCGAGCAGTGGAGAATGTCTGAGAAATAACTGCAGGGACAGGGCTGCTGCACAGGGCAGCTACTGGCTGCCTCGAGAGAAGGCGGCTTCCTGTGTGCCCTCTGAGCATCGTGAACAGAAGCCTCTTCACATGGACAGCACTGTGATCTAGTTTATCACTCACTTAGACACATCCCCCCCTCCACCAGGGCATCTTTTTACTTTGCTTTCTGTTCAAAACGCTGGGACACAAAGGATGTTTTTCACTGAGCACCACTGAAATGAAATCTTGAGGTAGGAAAAAAAGAGAAAAAAGAAAAAGAAAAACCTTGCCCTAAATTCCCTTTCAAAGGTGAAGTGTGAAAGACATCAAGCAGAACACACAGCACTATTGTTGTGGAAAAGGCCAAGGCCAAGGCCAGCAGCTTAGTCCTGCTACCTCCTCAACACAGTGCATAATAAAACCACCCAGGGAGGAAGGGCTCCTCTGGGAAATGAGGTTTCTCTTTGTCCTTCCTCTTTCTTGTCGTTAATATCCATGGGCCCAGCTGTTTCCTCTCTCCAGCTAATCCCAAATCAATGCTATAATATTGACCCTTTTTACTGGGTCCCTGAGGCCTATGATACATCTCCTTCTACCTACTCTGAGCCCCAGAAATTTCAAATATATTTTCAATTGAGCAGCAAAACAGAAAGCCTGAATATCAGACTTAGTTTGGTACTGATCTTAAAAATAGTTTTTAAATTTTAAAAGGCTTGAAATTTTAGATATAGGAATCTGCTTGGATGTATAAGCACCTTTTAATTCATATTTCCAAGATAAGATTCAAAAGATAATAAAACTCAAATGTTTAAGGAATAGACTATGTAATAAATTTTTATGTATAAATTATCATGAACTTTCTCCTCATACTGCCACCTTCTTTTATAAACAGGGAGATAAGGCTTATCTAATTTTTCTTTACATAACTATACAGTTGCACAGCAAGGTCACTAGATAAACTGCTTTATTTAGGGCCTACGGTTTCAGTATAAAATGTATTATTTATGACTTAACTTGAGTGTTTCAGAGCATAAAGACGGCACAAATGTGAACTGCAGAGGTATTTCCAGGGAGGACTCTGGTACCACACTGACTTCTGCTAAATTATATTCAAGTCCTATTATTAGTCCAGGCAACAAAAAGTCTCACAGACTCAGAGAAAACCAAGCCAAGGCCACAGAGAATATAAGTGCAAAAAACGCATCTTTAATGGAAGTCTGTACAATAAACAACCTCATGAATTAATGCAGATGCTAAGCACTTTGGCCTATGCAGCCATTCTTTATCAGTTCATAATTTGAAGCATGGGGTTAACTGTCTCCATACACAGGTGGAACCCAGGCTGCTTCTTCACAATTGACATTTGACTGACTAGAGCTGTAGAAAGACAATGTTTGTCTTCAAAGCACTCTTCTCCATTTAGTTCCTAGAGTCTTCATCCCATAACCCTACAAGTTAAAACCTACTTGCAAAGTTGCTACTGAGCTGAAAGGGCGGTAGTTTCAACAACTGCACACAACCTGACACCAAGAATAATCAATCAAAGCCCGCTTGTTCAATGACCCTTCAGGGAGCACACTTCTGTATGTGCCACAACACTGTGTGATCACTCCCATTCCTCCTCCTTCCTTTAAATTTAGAATGCCCTCTCTTCCCTGCTGAGGAATTTCTCACGTAGTGACCACCTTTTGCAGGGCTCATCCCATCACCTTGCAACAGATACAAAGGGCCTTAGCATGAGAAGGGTCAAGTTCCCAGTGTTCCTGAGAGTTTGCTGGGTTTAGCAGAGAAATACTATTATCCAAAGTTCAGGGGCAAGGTCTCTATTAACTATTGGGAAAGTAGTTCATGTCCTCATCCCCTGAAGGACTCTTGGCTTATTTTAATGGTAATATTTGGCATTGCATGATTTGGTGAATTGAGTTTTAGAGCCTTAGATGAAAGGGCCAAAGCTTTTCCTGTTCCCATTAGATGTTCCCATTCTTCACTTTGTTAGACTTTGCTGGGGCCAATTTAGTTCCAATATTCTCCATGTTACAACTCCATTGCAGGGGACTTCTGCAGTCACAATTCCATTTCAGGGGACTTCTGCAGTAAGCTTGGACATTGAGTGAATCCCATCATGTCAGGCAATATGGAACCACTTATTAGCTCAATATATCATATGTTTCCTGCCAAGCAATTAAGATCTCACTGTGTGGTCTGGACATGGAGTTGTCAAAATTCAATCAGAAGACA